>OX183136.1:39524954-39912454 GCA_945261195.1 Cryptosula pallasiana
TGCCTTACTATGAAGAAAACTCCCATAAACTTGATCTTGTGTGCCCAGTAAACTACTTTATGCTCATTTCCACATGACAATTCTCTTAAAAATCAAGATGATCTTTTACTAGCATGATTCCATAACTGATGGGGATTTTGCAATTAAAATTTAATTGGATAACATAAAAAATAATTTGTACGATATTTATTTATAAAAAAAGATTTGCCATAAGCAATTTCAACTCACTTGAGCTTTTCTGTCATTGCTTGTCCACTGGCAAATGTGTCAACACATTAATACTGCAAAGTTATCTTGTTTACAAACACTGATACGTTTGAGTAATGGGTGTTTTTTTTAAAGCGTAAACATAACTTAACCGAAGATGACTCTATATTTGCATTCATTGATTTGATTGCTAGATATGCCACTAGACAATTGGATGACAGCTAAGCTTTATTTTGTGCATTTGATTTTATTGGCAATTGGAGAAAGTTGTGTACTCAAAAAAATTTTTCCGGGGTATAATGTTAGAAAATGACGGAATGAGAAAACTTTTACAAATTAGCTTGCTTTTATTTTATTTGTTTACCCAGGAATAGAGAAATGGTCAATTGTTATCTGGTACGGCTGCCTCTATAAGCACAGCTAGGTTTGAGTTGAAACTGATGCAGTACTTTTATATATAATACAATGCCTACAGCACGAGCTCTCAACACCAGCACCTCTAAAGTCCCACACCGATCTACAACCACATATCATCCAGTACGTTCCGCTTGCTGGAAGACAAATGTGACTGAGAGAGAATGCAAAAAGTTGAGTGTAGTAGAAAATGAGGAAACATTAGAGTTTCTCCCTCAGGTTGTATCTGGTGCTCCTGGCAGTGGCAATGATTGGATACTTTGGTTGGCTTCAATAAGTGGTAAGTGCGAGACTTGTTTTTGGACAGTTTCCAATAAGTTGATTACTTTTTTTGATTTTACTTCTATTGCAGATTTCATCAGCAATTGAAAATCATTTCAAATCAAATCATTCACTCACACTTTTCTTATTTTTTTAGCAAGTTATGTTTAGTTTACCTGTAGCTGTTTTACTATGACATAAAGAGCTTTGCTGCAGGTTATACTGAGAACATATTTGGTATGAGGCTCAGGTGCAGCATCTACCATGGTAACACAGAGTGGACACAGAACCTGTCTAATACCAGTGAATGCCTCTTTATAAAGTCACATGAACCTTGGTTGTTACAATTGAGATCTGCAGAGCACTCTGTCAGAGCAACTCTTCTCTTACGTCATCCTTACGATGCTGCCTTTGCTGACTATAAAAGGTACTATCAGACATTTAATTGAATCAAAATTGAACTTTTGGTGTCACTATTACTTTGAAATGGCGTTTTGTCTTGTTTCTAATTTTTAATAAACTTTAATACGCGTTGTATATCTACCGGTTGACCAACACGGTAATTGCGCAATTAGCACAACCTATTTTCTCACAAGTTAGTAAGACAAAACTTGTCATAAATTTTTTGGCTAAGGTGATACATAGTATTTTCCAAAGCTCACTTGCAATGTAGCAATACATGAAAGATCACAAGTAAAATCGGTATTAGTGTTGAATTAAAGGCCACCAATTATGACCTGTAAAACATTAAAATAGTCTGTAGAATACACCTGCTTTAAAATATGTAATTTATAACTTGCAAAAATTAAATGAAAAATGTCACAACATTGAATGCATATTAATAATTTATTGTCAACCAAGAATAATGATACTAAGACTTTAAAAATTTTTCGTAGAATGGACTTTTTTCTTTGGCTTCAGACCAACCTACCAAAGTTTTACTACTCTATAAGCTGAGGGTGTATCGAGCGAGTTGCTGAGGGCAATGAATTTTTGCAGAGACAAAATGAAGCCAAGCTTTCTTGCGATTGTCAATAAGCTCTTGTGTTCATAGAGTTGGCCAAATTCTCTGTGTGATTGCAGAGAACTGGTGAGAAGATATGAAGGTGACACAGTCAATGTTAAAAGTTCTACCATCGGACTTCGTGTAGATAAGTTTATCAGTCTAGAGTATAAGACTATATACAAAGGTGAGACTGTTTGTGTAAAGGTGATATCTCTACCTTACATGGATTTACTGTTTGTGCAAAAGTGATATCTCTACCTTACATAGGTTTACTGCTTTTTGTTTTGAAGTAAAGCATGGATTTATAGCATACATATGATGAAAAAAAGATTACGTAAACAACAATTGTAATTTTGAATATTTGTGGTTATTGATAAAATATTGTTCTAGATATTGGAGTGATTTTAAACTTTCTAAGTGTATAATCAAACACTAAATATGTGTTCACTCCACTTCAGTGTCTTATATAGTACTGTCAACCAAGCCACATTTATCAAGTTACCAAGTTTGATGCTACAACATCTATACCTTGTCCGCTCTCCAGGGCTAGACGGGTTTCTTAAGGAGTCGCTAAAAAAATGGCTGACACATGCAAACTATTGGTTGACTCGATACCCAAAACCATTACATATATTATTGTACAACGCTGTTAAAGACAACACAGCAGTGGAAATAGAAGACATGCAAAGATTTTTTGGATACAATTTCACAGGGGTCAATTTCAGGTAAAGATAGTTCTTTGCTACTTGATAACTTGTATACATTGACTATATTTTTGTCTGTCAATATCAATAACGCAGTTAAGCCATTGAGTGTTTATAGCAAAAACGCTTACTTAAATTGCTTTCAATTACAACGAAATCGGATGATTAGAACAAAGTAAAAAGGATGTGAATATGCATGAAATCCGGATAAAGATTTGGTGAGAATGATAGCAATAATAATAATCCTTTTCTCTTCTTCACATAGCTGCGTTACATAGAGGTACATACTTGTATTTTAGTTGATCAAAGCAGCACGCAAGTTTCAAGGCATTTTCTTATGGAAAATTATTCCTTATTTGGTAACACCAAAACGCTCAGTTATATAATTACACAAAACGCAAACTTCCATGCTTATTTCAGTTTGGTGAAGTGTGAAGGACTCTTTTATACATGTTGTAGAAGGCATTGCTGTGTGATGGCTAACCCTGTGAATCGTGCACTAAAACGAGCACCTAGCAGAGTAGATGAATACAAGGTGAGGTAATCAGTAACATGCACAAAAAGCTACATAGAGCTGCACTGTGTTGTGTACCACAGTGACTGTTTGTGCCATCACATCTATATACGTACACAGATTGCGTGTTTAACGTCAAACATAATAAACTGTGGTGTTTTTGTTGTTAGGAGTATATCTATTACAACAACCATGACATACGTAAGATTATGGAGAACGCTGTAGAAAGGGTGCACAGGCTATTGGACAAGAATTTTCCAGACAAACAATACAGGATAAACAGAGGATAACAACAAAAATAATTTTAAAACATTCATCTGGTCACGCCCTTCTGCTTATCATGTCAGCTACTTTTGATGAAATCTACAAGTGGAGATAATCTTTTCACTTTCTTATCTCATTATACTCTTTATATAAAATAACCGATCAGAAACATTTTTCTGGTAAAAATGTGGTATTTTCTTAATGTGACGATGCCTTTGTATGACAACTGACTTGAATAATACCATTGGAAAAATCTGACTTTTTGTAACACCTACAAGTTGACAAAATCCACTCATCTTGGTCTCTTTACGCTAGCAATTCATTTTTTCCTATTTATATCATACGGTGTAACCGTAGCTCAGTTTTTAACCAGTTTTTGTTACATGGACGCTGCCTCATATGTACCTACATTTAGTTTACCAAATACATTGTCCTACATTAAATAACATTGTATTTAGTCACTTAGTCACTTCTGTACGATGAATAAAACAACATCAAAGCAAATTTATGTGATATAAAACCAGAAAATTGCCTACGAAATGGAGTAACTGTTGTACTTATTTAAATTGTTCAAATAAAATGGCTTTGTTGATAACAACCTGAAGTATCAATCACAATTAGTTGCAATATTATTATAAATAATTGTGTGAATGCATACGATATATAATATGTGATGTATCTAAACATTACATGAACTTTTGCCATGTAGTACAAGTACAACTATCACTAACGTAATAGCAACAGTAGTCCATAGATGACACACAAACTATAGTGACAGAAATAAAACTTGTCAGCTTGATTTACTATTTAGAATGGCTTTTTCTATAAAAATAACTTTTTGTGTCTGTTTGATTGGTTTGTGGATCTGTAAGTTGAAGGTTTGAGTTTTCTAGGTCTTGGATTGTCTGGCAAACCGCAACTCAGATGATATGGTGAAACTGAAATAGAAGTATGAGTAATAAGATTAAAAGAAAACATGTGCATGCAATTCAGAAGTATATTTTGCTCTGCCTTTTAAATGCTCTTTTTAATAAATCAATATAGAAGGGCATATAGGGGTCTGCAGCAATTTTATTGGCTAATATCTATTGGCCCGCAGTCTAAAATCTTACCCTGGAATACATGATACGTGTGATTAGTTACCTTATACAGTGAATCTGATTTGCTGTAACCACCCAAATGAAAACGATATTTGGTGACCTTAAATGTACCTGTACATACTTGGTCACACACCCTGTACATTACATATACAGGTGTCTGATATTTGGTACTAAATACAATTAGCAGCACACGAGCTAATCTACTGCAGCTCATACTGTTATATTCAAATTGATGAGACATTTTCTTGGAGTTATCTTTCCATAGTTTTTCACATGTATGGTGAGACAATACTTCAAGCTAATCAAATTGGCATATGATGAAGTCTAATCAAAAATTTTCCACAATGGTTATTTTATCATAATCAATAATGATACAATTCTACTTGCGTTTTTGTTTCTACAAAATGTTTTGTACTTTTTGCCAGTAATACCTGCTCTCTAGGCTGTCCTTACAAAATAATGAATATTTTAACAAAAAGTTGTGGGAAAAATTTAAATTTTTTTTCAAACGAGGTAATGGCTAGAATTTTTTCGAATTAATCTATAATCCACTCATGAAATATCTCTTGCTATAAAAAACCAGTAACCAAATATGTGTGTTTCCTCTTGTCACAGTATTTATTTGAGCAAAAATAAAGAGTTTACAAAAACATAACTGTATTGAAGCTTGAACTCCACTGTGTATCAGAATCACACAATAGAAGCTGGCCCAGTAAATGACAGTCACAGCAAGTGACTAACTAATTGCAGTAAAAGCCATGTAACGCTCTCTTACTTAATATAACAACCACGAATCAACTCAACGCTCAATAAAATAATTGTATGTTAGTCTAACGTAGCTGAGCTAAACTGGTAGAGAGGCTAAAGCATAAATGTGTTGTCAAAAACAAGAAAAGAGACACAAAGCATTGCCATGGAAAAAATCTAACTTACTGAATATAAAAATTTAAGCACCACAATTTCAAAATTCTCCCCTATTAAACGATGTCAGTTTTCTCATGGAATTGTTGTTGTTGTTACTTACAACATAAAAAATTTCCCAGCATTCAAGTGGTTGGCATGAAAACTTTATGGAAAGTAGAGTGCAAAAAAACCACACGGTGGCAAACATCAATTTAGCCGAATACTCAATAAAACCAGGTCAACAGTGACACACACTGGCCACTCAGTAGTTCGCAAGTCACTAGTATACGCCTACAGGTCTGGTGTCTGTAGTAGATCAAGTTGGACAAAGAACTGTTGAAACTAAAGCTATAATATTTAAATTCCTCATCACTACAAATCATCAATTAAAACTGATGAAACATTAAATGCCCACTTATAAATACTTCCATCTATTTCTTCGATTGTATTGCCTAATTAATTACATTCCTGTCACTGAAGTCTCCCTCATACACGCTGTTGTATCTGCCTGTCATCTTTTGATCTCTGAGAAAAGGAATGACTAACAATAACATCAAAGAATAAGGCTTACTGCAAGAAGACAACTAGTTATTGTGTCCAGTTGACCTAATTGCATTCATGTGTGTCATAATTGCATTCTGTTAGCCACTGGCAACTGGGAATAATCGGTCTTTAAGTCGTGCAGACAATTCTGACAACCGTAATAATCAAAGATATTATGTAATAATAATTATTTTTTATTATTATGCATTGTCTTTGATTGTTTGTGGTTGTTGGGTTTGTCCGCTCGATTCAAGAACGGAAAATCTCCATCACCTCATGATGTTAGATTCTTCTGTGAAAGAGTGTTTGTATTAAGGTCAAATATGCACCTACAAAGCTTATATTGGCTGCAATTTGCCTACTTCATGTTCAGTGAACATCTTACCTAACGCCATGATTTCAGTTACATGATGGAGGATAAGTTTGAATTGATAACCAGTCATTGGGCTGAGAGCAAGTGCGGAGTTATGTAACATTTATGTTATTTATTGATAGATAGATGTAGTACCACCCCAACTAAGTTGTGAACTCTGTTTAGACTACTTGCTATTTATGAAGTACGATTGTTATTTTCAAGACTAATACAAAATTAAATGGTTTAACATTGCACAGAAAATGACTGGCATGGTTCCAGTTGAACTTTTTTTAACTGCTATCCGTCTCCTAAATAGCCAAATAATAAAAATAATTATTCTATGGTATTTTTATAGCGAGACTAAACAATTTATGTTTTATTTGAGAGCAATTATAGAAATAATTTAGGCTCCTTGTACTATTCCATTATCTCTAAAAAGTGTATAATAATATAATAATAAATATAGCTTCCGTCAATGAGAGCTCAATGCAAGAACAGAGTTCAATGTTCGGCAAAGCTAGGGTGATGCTGAATGATAAGTATTGACCATAAGTGCTGGAGAACTAACTGTGACTTGTCTGTAATACAAGTGGTAATGCTTACCACCTTCTAGTCATGTACATGGTCAACACAGAAAATGGCAAGCAAATGGCTTTAGCAAAGCCTAGCTGATATAAAATTATTTTTTATTTTACATATATAATTTGGTTTGTACTAAAGTGTCAAGTACTGGCGGTTTGGGTCAAAGTTTAAACTATACAAATGAGCTTACAGATCTCATGTACAGAAATGCAAACACATCGGACAGCCTGGGAGGCCTCGTTACGTACCAGCATAGAGTCCGTCTATCAAACACCCTGTTGTAGCTACAATAACTTTTGAAGCTTCTAACTATGTGAAAATTAAGACGTCCGTTGGTCAACATTCATTCATCACATACGCGAAAAGCATGCAAATGCCCAAATATTTCTTACAAAAGAAAGCAGTCATTGCGTTGGTTTTCTTATAAAGAGCATGCATTTGCAAATATTAATAGGATTAGCGGTAAATTACCAGCCAAACTCCGGTCAAGTTGGAAACAACTGTACTAGCATAAGCACTAGATGAAGGTGCAGTATTACTCATTCATCATAAGTACCGGACAGAGGCAATAAAAGTGATGTAACCTCTCACCATCGTCTGGTTGGTATCCATTCATCTATCAGTCATTCCTTACAACTCTCTCATTCACCTTCACCAACATTTGTGACATATGTACAAATTTACTTCTCAGTTGCAGCTTCAATAATATAACATGGAATGCACGCAGCTCATCATTTGTTTTTCCAGTGCAGTAGATTAGTGAAGGATGAAACTTTAATCACAAATATTTTTCTTCAAAGTTTAAAAACTTACAAAGTCAAATTCATCTCAGCATTACAACACAATATGACATTTTGTGAGTTTCAAAACGTGTTATAATGATAAAATTAAACAATGGTCGCAATATGGCTGCATTGCACAAATTTTTACTGGATTGCTTTCTCGGTGCTCTTGAGAAATTTATTATCTTTACTAGTAGTCTATATTCTTCACATTTATCATAAAAGGAGTACAAAAATTGATACTTTGTTAACATTACTATACGAGAAAGTATTGCCTTTTTTAATTCAGTAAGTTTATTTTCACTAATTAGCTAGTAGTTAGGGAATTTACTAGCGCCATCACATGACCAGTTATATTCAGACCTTTCCTGAGAGACCATTCTACGATAAATCTAACCTAGAAACCACAATGCAGGCTAAACTTACCTTAACAAAATGCATGCTTATTTATCATTAAACCTTAGTTGTAGTTAGCTAATGAGTTAGAGGTCTTTAACTCATTAAGTTATTCTGGATTCTTAGCTGACCATTCAACTGTGACTACTTTATAGCTTCAATAGCTTCAATAGCTTTAATGTAGATTATACCAGAAACGATGTGCATTGGTTAGTTTATAAACATTAAGTAGGCAGTGAACAGAGCAGAGAAGGTTATATCTGACAAAGGAGAAGGATAAATTGACTGAAATGGCAGTTATAGAACTGGTAAGGGTTGTGGATATTTTTTTGCATCTTTGCTTCACGTTTGCATGCTCTTTGGTACTGGCCAAATAAGTTTGCTAAGTAATTCCTTGTTTTTTCCTTTACTGTTCTTGCTCTTTACTTTTTTCTATAGTTGAAACAAGTCAAAGTGTAGTCGGATGATACTTGTTATCAACTTTTGACACAAATGATTGCAAGGGCACACTGGTTAGGGATAAACAGATGTAAGCTATAATAAATTTTACAGAAAAATATTCAAAGTTAGTGGTAAATAATTGTCAAGTATAACTTTTATAACAAAAAAAACTCACATTTAGTAGGGTTCCTCTGATCCTAAAAACCGTTTTTGATATTGTGTTGTTTCTTTACATTCATCCTCAATAACACAAACAGTTGTTAAGTTTGTCTTAGCTAAAACCAAGTATTTCTGTTGCTAAAGTAAAAAAGACAAGTGTTCACATCGTTTGGAAATAAATCAGCCGTTAACTGGAATTAAAAAAGGGGCCGTATTCTTACTCTTAGTCAAGTATGTGCAAAGAAACAATCAGGAACAAAACTTAATTTTCATCATTTACAACTCTTCTCAAATATAGGATTTTGAGGTTTTTGTTTAACTGTGTGTAGCCCTTTAGAAGACGCTCTTCGCGTTATGAAACTTTGTTTTTGCTCAAATAACCTAAAATGCAAAATATATGAAAATTGTCTTGGATTCGTTGAGATGTTTTGGCTTTGATGCTTTACTATCAAACATACTTTGATTATTAAGATAATGCAAGCTGTGCGATAAATTGCGCTTGAAATAAACTCTAGAGAAAGTAAAAGCTACCATCTCATCAACAGTTCTCTACAGATGTCTCCTATAATATGCTTTGGATCAATGACATGAAAAGCTGTGCTGGGTTCCATTTACATTGCAAACCTACAGCAAAAAAAGCTGTTTCTAACTTAAAAACTAGATTCTGTATTATTTTAGTAGCTAGCTTACAAGAGGGAATAGCGTTTTGGGCTACGTTAATGCTGAAACTTAAACGCTTTTTGTAACCTTGACAAGCTTTTTGTTTGAGTTACTTTTCAGTTTACATCTTGTCTCCCAAAAAAATTGAAATTTTTTGAATTGGTATTACTGGTCATTGTCTCATCAAAAAGTGTAAGTTTTAAACAGAAATGTTTAAAGAGCAGAAAATTTTCATGCCGGCTCTATTGTCAGCATTCAAACCATTTATCAAGTTTTCAATTTTTAAAATGAAATTATGACTTCTGCTCCTTTGCTTTGGTGATTTTTTTTAGATAAACCACATCTTTAAATGTTTTAACAGCTCTATGAGATTCATTTTTCATTTGTTTTTTTTTGTAGTCGGTCAATTTATCGATAAATTTTTGTCATCACCAGCTTCCTGTGATAAATTGTACATATTGTGTAGCCATCGAGGGCTTGAAGTCATTACTAGGTAATATACATAACTTGGCAGCATGTTGCTCGGCTCGCCAATTTGATTTGTTTAAAAATAGTTGCAAAAATAAACACCGTTCAAAGCAGGCCTGCTGAGTTCTTTGAGTGCTAATAATAACTGAACAATTCATCCATTTTACTTTTTTGTTGTGTATTTTTTACAGAAAGCCATTGAAGTAACTCTGGATGCTTGTATCTTTAATAGTTTAGTTGGATTGAATGTCAATAAAAATCAGGTAGCAGTACTACAAGTCATACTTCACCCTCAAAAAGTATGATAAACAAAGATGTCACAATGAAATTGTTGCCATATTATTCTCAACCTTTGTTAACCAAACAAATTGCAATAAAAATAATCAGACCGGCAATAAATTTAATTCACAAATGATCATTTTGTTTGGAACTCATTTGTCAACAAAAACTAGTTCATTGAATAAAAAATTAATCAATGAGCATTTATTATATTGTTCGTAGGTCGCGAACAAAACTGAACAGTAGATAAATTATAACAGGCAGGCTGATTTTTTCATTTTCATAGACCTGTTTTATATCCTTGAAAAAAAATTTATAATGATTGCACACGTTAAAAATTTACTAAATTGAAGGGCAGCTTTACAAGCTATTCCAGTTTATAGCGGTTCAATTTTTATTATTTTCTTGATTATTTTGAAAGTCGGGAGTTATCTTCATTATGATTTGTTAGGTAATCTATAACAGTTCATTAAATAATTATGTCATTCTAAACTAATGTTCCATTCCATTCGCAATGTATTGAATTGCGGACACCTATTATTTTTTTGTATTTTGCTCGACGGGCAGGTCGCGAATACTCTTATTGTTGACAACATTTTTTCAAGTTTGTATTATTTTTATCACTTTCGTAAGTTTAATGACTTAATTTCATTAAACAAACTTTGTTTGTACAGTGATAAATTTCCAAGTGAGTTTCTTATATCATTGTACACAACATTTAAGCTTTGTAGAAACAGACCTAGATTTAGTCTATCTTCAATTCACGAACAGTATTAATTAAAATGTGCTAAAAAATTGTTCTCATGTAAACGGATTCGTTTATTGTGTCGGACATCCAAGTATTTACTCTCTAATGACACTCTTGGATAACTAAAAATATTATTTTGACTTGTTACAAAAATGAAGTTTTTTTTTGAAAAGATAACACAGCAATGTTCATTTAATTAGAACAGTGTGTTATCGATAACTTTTGTTATTGTCGATAGATAAGTGAAGTAATTCCAGAAATATGCTGGAGTACAATAATATTAGCCTGTGGAGCTGCTATGATAGCCTACTATCTGGTCATAAAGTCTCAGAGAAGTGCTCTACCCCCAGGCCCTACTCCGTTTCCATTTGTGGGTGAGACAACTATTAAACTCTGTCAATGTAGAATAAATTAAAAATTGAATGAAAATGTCTATGAATAGGAGATATTCGCTCCTGTCTTTGGCTACTTAAAGGAAGTGCTTTGGCCGTTGGAATCTTAAACAGACCCCTACATGAGACGTTTTCTCAGCTGCAAAAGGTGTACGGGGACGTGTTTAGTCTCAGGGTAGGTGGAGTAGAGCTAACTGTTATCAATGGATATGAGAATATAAAAGAAGCTCTGGTACATCAGGGCAAACGATTCAGTGGACGTCCAGACATCACCTGGACAACTCTCACCCAGAATCGTGGCAAGTATCCTTATTTACCTCTTGCTGTCTTCTCTAACAACTAAACGCTACCAGCGAACCTGCTTGGTTTTATCCTCTATCAATTACTTCTGCCAGAAATACTAAAATATTTCTGCTCCCAAAATGTAAATTCATGACTTTTTTATTTTTACACTTTCGTCATGTTGTATCACACAAAATAATTATTTCAAAAAAATTGTTCGATGTTATTTTTATACATAAATAGGCTTGTGCTTTTAGAGCGAAAGTGTCTTTAGCAATGTTACATCCAAATTATGTAAACTTTGTGGTTTTTCAAAAAAAAAATTCATTGCCCAGAACATGCTACAAGTGGAGACAATTATTCACTCTAGACATAAATCGCAAGCTTTGGCTCACTAATAAAGAGATATGTTGTTGCATTTAACTGCCTTACAAATGGGTTTTGAAATTGTATATTTAGCTGTAACTGCTGTGGTGGGTGAAAGCTGGGTAGTGTCGATATAATTTTATGTGGCAATTTGTTTGATAACAAAATGAAAAACAGCATTTTCACACAGTTTTGAGGAAGTCTTTCATTTTTCAGTTCTTTGATGTATACGTACACATTTCTAAACATTTTGCCATTGGCACTTTCATCAAATGCCCTTAATGTGATTCTAAATAGCAATTTAGGATGCTTTGGATACCCAACGCATAGTATTAACTGTGGGATTTTTGACAACTCCGTCATTGAGAGCTAAAAACAAAGCAGTGTTTGGTAATTTGGTGTCAACAATAGAAGTAACAGAAGAGGTAGATAGAGTAGTTGAGCAACAGATGTGACCTTGACTCAGCGTGCAAACCAGGAGATATCAAACACAATTGGAATAAGCCAACCTATTAGTACTTTTACTCTCCCGTTTTCAAATTGTGACAATTCATTTATCTAAATAAAAAAATTATATAGCAAACAACAATGTCAGTGTAATTAATTTTCTTTATAGAAAACTGTAAGTGGACTCGCTTTAGCTAAGAGAGATGCCATAGCCGTTACTAAACGTATTGTCTTTGGTTTAAATGAAAAAACTGCCTCTGTTAAACCTCGTTCATTGTTGAGGTTTCAACACCGTCAATGACTATCTACATGTAATGTAACCAAAGAGTAATTGGTTATTTTTCAAACTAACACCACAAACACTGTAAATATACCAGCATAGTCTAAAAGCAGATACAAAAATGTACAAAGATAATAAAATGATGTTTTGACAACGGTGATTTCAAATAAATAACTTTCTGACTGAGTAAAAGAAGTTGAAATGTTTTTATAATTTTTTTTGAGGTAAAACCCCGAGGTTATAAGTGCTCTTAGATAAAAAGCACTTCCAGGTGTGATATCCAACACTGTCATATTGAAATAAAGTTGTTCACTACTTATTACCACATGTTTTCAGGATCAAAGCTGGCTCTAATGCGACGAAAACGGTTTTATGGCAAAAAAACAGTCCAATGACCTCTGACAAAATCTAAATACCTGTCAAGTTATTGCGCTAAACTGCATCCTGTTTATTGTACAATTCCTCTGCTCGCAAATTTTGTTATTTTATCTGTTCCATCAATCAAATAAATCACCTCAAACCGCGAACTGTTTCGCTTAGTTGCAATTAATTTCTGATTAAACTTTCAAAAATTCTTTTGATGAATGACTGAATTTGTTACACTTACCTTAATAGACTGATAAGACCTCATCAGCTCAGTATGGTGTACCATTAATCATGTTTTACATTACAAGTGTTACCAGAGCTCTATGCGAAGGACCAATTTGTCCCCTAGTATTATTGATTAATTTCCAATATCGATAAGTTTTTAATTTTCAATCAATTCACATGCCAGCTTTGGCAACTGCTTTAGCAAGGTTCATTTGTTTGATGAGTCGACTTAAACTTTATTCACTGGCAGCAATGCTGTATGTTACCTGCACACTGTATTGCTTGCTCATTGGCAGAGGCCTGTCATGTCATTAATTTGTGGTTTAGTTTTGTTACATCTCAAAGCTGATGCAAATAACTTTCACTTTGCAAATGCTTCTTTAGGTGTTTTCAGCAAGGATGGCTCTGGTTACAGCAAACAGAGAGCTCTAGTTCTGGGGATTCTTGGCAGCTTACGCTGGGATAATCAAGAGGCAGCGGAACAGAGAATACAAAAAACTGCAAAAGATCTTAATGCCTGGCTTTCTAAAACCGGTATATAAAGTTCTGAATTTGATGCATGAGCAGCTTTTTCTTCTGCTAGTTATTTTTAACATTTTAATACATTTCTGCAGAAAAGCCAGTCAACCCACAGGTATTCCTGGACACAGCTGTCTGCAATGCTTCCAGCTCTATAATTCTTGGAGTCACCTTCAAACCCTCTGATGATCTTATGATTGCCGTGTCTAAGATTGTCAAAGACATCTTTGTAGACGCAGGTCCTCAGAATCCTAACAATTACTTCACATACTTAAGGTATCTCTTGGGAACATTCGGCCCTCCACATAATAAAACTCATGCCACAGTTATGAGAGGAAATAATTAATGTAATAGCTGTCAAAAAGACAAAATTGATTTAAAAATTTGGGATGTTTTCTGGCTTTGATGCTGAATGAAATGTTCTTAATATGGAAGGCATTAATCATTTATCAGCCATAAGTCTGAGTTTTTTTAGCTATATAGAGTTTTGCAGTTAAAAACAACATAAAAACTTGCTCTGTTTATAAATCCGTTAGGTAAAGACGCTCAACCTGAGAAAGTTTTTAAATAGCGGGCAAAACCCAATGAACCACGATAATTTTGGGATTTCTTCCATTGATTTATATAAGCGAGCAGGTAATTTTTGGGGTTTCCCCAGTAATAAAAACTTTGCTCAGGTTGCTCTTCTCTACCTCTTACTACCTATAAATAGATCAGACAAAATAAGAAGCAAGTAGCTCATGTATAACTTATACTATACTACGTTGTGATGAATAATAATCTAGAGCTGTTGTCTTGGCCCAAAACGTATTGGCATTGCTCCAACCACTTGGTAACTCAACTGTATCAACTGACACTCAGAGATTACATAATATTATACTACTGCACCACTGCAAGACTTTGATACAGTATTGCCATGGAACCATAGGTGTAGCCACAGCTCGACATCTCTTTATACAGAAGTTTACCTACCGACCCTACCAACTACCAACTACTGGCAAAGAATGCCAAGACAGCAATGGGTGTCGTTGCTGACATAATCAAAGACCACAAGGATAAACAAGGTGCAGATGCTGGCAAAAAAGATTTTATTGATCTCTACTTACAGAAAATGTCTGCTGACAAAGATCAAATATGCTCAGGTTAGATAAGGCGCTTTCGGCTAAGATAATGCAAAGTTAGATAGATGAACAAAATTTTCTTGTGTCCGTGAGTAAAAACTGAATTTCTTTACGCAGTGGTATCACAAGAAATTTAGCGTCAAGATGTTTGCGAGAAACAACACTTGTTTAAAAATTAAGAGTTGCGTTTTCCGAATTTTTTGCGTCTCGCAAAACAACAACCATTTTATGGCAATCAATTCACGTTTTGGATGCAACAACAAAAACAACGAATCGCCATGGAGCCAGCAATGATAGTTAGTGGAAGGCCATTAGCAAAAGTTTAATGTATTAAAATTTATGTTGAATATCTGTGAGCCATAGCATCAGTATATATCAGTGATGCCAAAATAACTGTTCATCTGATTGCATTGCTTCAGTAGAAATAAATGTTTATTATGACAATAAATATTATTTCATTATGATTGAATTTTTTTTTAGCTTGTACAACATATAATTGCTGTAAGAGAGGGCAACTAGATGAACTTATTTTTCTGCACGATCACATGTTTTGCTAGATTTATGTTAATGAAAACTGCCCAACTATGGGAACTCTTGAAATTTAACAGAGTTTCTTGCGTTAGCTTAGCCGTAAGCGCCAACATCTATGGTGGTTGCATCTGTTGCATTGCTTACAACTGTTAAACAGGATATATGAGTTTACAAATGAAATAAATATCATTAATGATACTCTAATTGTATGTAAATTTTGATCACATTAAATGGTAACAGAATTGAAAATGGCAAACTGAGCTCCAAATTATAATTTTAATTTCCGAGGTATTCAGATTTTTGCCACTGTGTTGCAATGATCCCAAATATGGTTTCAGAGGAAGAATTGATTGCAATAGTAACAGACTTGCTTGCAATGAGTATTGAGGCACCGTCCACCACTCTGAGATGGGCTCTTTTCCTCTTATGCAGACACATTGATGTGCAAGCCAAAGTTCAAGTGAGTTTAAATGCTCAATTTACAAATACTGACAAAAAGATTCTTCTTGTTTCATTTCCCCAGTGGTAGTATCTATTTGGCACACTTCATAATGATTCTCTTTAGCTGAGTTTTCAAGCATCATTTCTATGAATTTATGATCATCAGTAGTGCCATCAGATCGTAGAAATAGAAATGTGGTTATAATACGTGTAGGTCAAAGATTGGCAGGTTGCCATAGAAAACTGTATCCTGTGATGCATTTGAACTTTGCATGTCGTCTGCTTTCTAACCTTTTGGTCAGTGCAATCCCTCACTTGGCAAAAATTATTTATTAATGCATTCTTCAGGAAGTTCGGCCTGTTTTTAAAATATCTACCCTCAGTCGCCAAAGTTCATTTTCTATCATCAGAAAGAGATTGATGATGTGATAAAAATGTCAGAGCCAAGCTTGGAGCACCAGAAAGAGATGGAATACACCAACGCATTTATCACGGAGGTTCAGAGATATGCAAATGTAGTCAGCATCAACCTCCCCCACGCTGTTGATGAAGACGTCACATTTCAGGGTAAGCTCTGATCCGCACATTTTACATTTTGTTTCCTTCTACTGCCAGAGTGCAATCATATCTTTTCCTCAGGATACCACATCGCCAAAGGTACACTCGTTGTACCAAACTTGGCTTCCATTCACTTTGATGAAAAGACCTATCCAGATCCATACACATTCCGACCTGAGCGCTTCTTACAGCATGATGGCTTCCGGAGACCTGAGAAATTCTTACCATATTCTGCAGGTAGGTGGGATCTACCTCCGGTAGAAAGTACAGCCAGAAGGGTTCTACTGCTAGAAGAAATCTAAATCTAGTGGAAGTAGAACGCTTAAAGCTAATCTCATTTGTTTATGTGTTGCAAAGATGAACATACTGGTCAGTGTATGCTAAAGGGCTGAGTGGCACCATTGTCACCTATCCTCCCCTCAGAGACATGAGTGGGGATATCTTCACATGCTATTCACTATGTCTGCTTTAGGAGGACGAATGTGCATAGGAAAAAATTTCAGCCAATGGCAACTCTTTCTTCTCCTTACCAATATTCTACAGCAGTTTGATCTAAGGCTACATGAGAAGGTTGGTGATGATGTATATGGACTCATTAGATTTCCGGGAGATTTCATGCTCTGCTTCTCTCAAAGGAAGAAAATGCCAAATTCCAACAACAACTGCAGCAAGGAAAGCCTATAAACAGAGTCACAATGATTGTGGCATTCGAGCTCACCAAGCATCAACAAACAATTTTTAAAAATATTTAGAAATACAGTTACTGGTAGCATATAAATGGTATATGCAATATGCTAATACGAAACATTAATTAACATTGTATTACTGTATAGCTGCCAAACACACCTACTTACGACTTCTTCAGAAGTTTACCATGTTTTGAACAAATGCCAACCATAAAACATAAATTCCAGGGAGTGTTTAATAAACACCATAACACGCCATGAGTTACTTGACTTTCTCAAGACTATTGTGATTGATGGTTGCATTACTACGGTCAAGGCATGGCCAATTGCCAACACGATCTATTCATCTCTAGGATAAAGAGATTTCTCTTTGCAGCACATGCAGGATAGTTGGAGACAACGCACTACATATTACTTGTTTGAACAAGAATCTGTTATATTTATTTTTGGTGACGGTACCATTTTTCCTTCTCATTCCATCATGGAGTGCCATGCATGAGGAAAATGTAAAAAAACGATCATAAAAACAAAAATCAACAGCAGAGCTTTAGTTTAACAACTTGAGTTAGTTTTGAATACTAGATAAACCTCCAGCCAGTACTAAGTACGCCAACGAAGTTGGCTCTCTTCGCTGTGTACAACTACCTACCAATAGGAAGTTGTTATCTCTTTTAGTTCTAATATCCTTGATAAAAGAGTCGCCCTCTCTTACTAATGATGAAATGCCCGAGAAGTTATCTTCTCTTGAAAAATTTAGAATTAACTACTCATGCATACTTTTCTAGTACTTTTCATTGGATACGTGGTAAAGCCAGTTGAAGTGTAGCTAATTCCATTTCACATTTGGAAAGAACACTTTGGTGACAGAATGTAGGTATACGTGTTAGCATCCGGTAAAAATGTTGTCGATTTTTATCGGACGTCAATAATTATTTATCAAGGCTTTGAGACTGGTGAATTTTCCTTGTTTTTAGCTCCTCGGTTCGTTTGCTGATTGGTAATAATAATTCATATGGGATATAATAAAATTGGCAATATAATTTGGAAGCAAATTTTATAATGATACAAAAAATACATAAACAGTAAATAGAAAAGGGTTATGTCACTCAAAGCAAAAGCGATTATGTATTATGACCCCAGTTGATGGCAAAATGAAAATTTACAATAACAAATACGGCTGCCAACTTGCATAATGATTGCATTTTATGGCATATGGGCACTCCGGAGCTCTAAATAAAAATGTTGATTGCCCAAAATAATATCATGAGAATAACTTGCTCTCAAGTACTGAGTAACGCAGCCATAAAATAGTTCAAAAACAAGTTTACACTTTGAGAGCTGGTATAATATAAAAATATGAATTGATTGAAAAAAAATTGTAAAAAATATAGAACTGCAATAGGATATGCGATTGTTTGTATTTTTTCTTACTGAAAACCCTCTGCTCGGAGCATCTGGTGGAGCTACTTGAACCTTCCGAGGTGACATCCAGAGTCAAGGTGTCAAGTCTGGTGAAATCAAAGTCTGGCGGGAGGGTCTGTCTGTCCACAGATGGTTCATCAAGCAAGTAGTCCTCGCCAGCGCCTGCTGCCAGCAATGTTCTATCTGAGTCTATAGACGTCAGCACCAGCTCAGCATCATTTGAGCTTCTAGCACTGCTGCTCTGGTCAGCATCAAATTTTCTGATAAGACTGATACCATCTTAGTAATCAGGATAGCGAGACAGGAAGTTATAAAGATTGGTTTGGGATGGTTCACTTACTATAGCATCGATGTAAGACAACTCCTGATTCAACGCCTACAGGAAAGAAAGCAGCAGTTTGGCACACTAGTAGCAGCAAAATAAATTGTGCTTGTTAAACTAGCAGTTCTAGTAGTAGTAGCAACAGTAGTAGCAACAGTAGTAGCAGCAGCAGCAGTAGTAGTAGTAGTGGTGGTAGTAGTAGTAGTAGTGGTAGTGGTAGTGGTAGTGGTAGTGGTAGTAGTAGTGGTAGCAGTAGTTGTAGTAAAAGTAGTAGTGGTAGTAGTAGTAGCCGTAGTAGTGATAACAGCAACAGTAGTAGTAGTATAGTACCAGCAGGAGTAGTAGTAGTAGCAGTATAAGTAATAATGGCACAGCAGTAGTAGCAGTAGCAATAGAAGTGGTAAAAGTAATAATAGTAGTCATGATAGTAGTGCTAGTAGCAGTAGTTGTGAGTAGCAATAGTAAATAATGGTAACGGTAGTAGTAGTAGCAGTAATAGTAGTAGTAGGTAGTTGTAATAAAATAAGTAATAGCAGCAGCATTGGCACTACCAGTAGTAGCAGTAGTGTATGTAACAACTACAGTAATAGTAGTAATGGAGCAGAATTAGTGATAGTGACTGTGAAAGCAACATCAGTGAAGGTAGTAGCAGTATTAGTTGCAGAACTGCATTACGAAATGTATTACTAGTAGCAACATAAGTAGCATTTTGTAAAGCTTATCTGCCATCGTGCCATCGAATTTGACCAGTTTGATGACACAGTATCAATTACGCCCAATACCAACGTATTGCAGTACTGTCAGATGCTAACGACAAACCAAAATTTTATTGCTGACAATTTCATTAGTGGTACTCATTCTTTTAGACATTTGTAACTAAATTTTCTTTTCGGCAAATATATAATTGTAATTGTACTCGTTGACTAAGTTATGTTCAGTATTTTTCCCTTTCACCTTGTTAACTGCACTTAACCAAGGCCTCAATGTGATTTTCCCACGACTTTGATCAAACAAACTAATCCAACACTAGAAGGATATCATATAATAACTAGGCTAAGATAGATGCAAACAAAACTCTAAATTAGAAATCGTACGCAGTAGTAACGTTTGGTAAAATCTATTCACACGGTTTGGAAGAATTCTATAATTTTACTAAAACAATATATTAAATACAATAGAGACTAAAATGCCTTATATAAATGCAGGACACACACTAATTGATATAACCACATATTATTATGACACACGATCTAAGCAAAAATTTTAGGCACAATGTACAAAATAAATCTAAACTACGTTTTGATTCAACGATAAACAAAATGGCTGCCAAATTGCATAATGATTGCGCTTGGTGGGTGTATATTGGCACACAGTTGTCATGAGCACTAAATATCGATGTTGATTGCATGAAAAAATATCATGAGAAAAAATATGGTACCAAGTTAGGAATTGTGTGCCCAATGTGCGGGTAGCCACAGGTTAGATAGAGTAACATAAGTTAATATCTTTTGAACTGACACGAGTTGATTGGAAGAAATACCAATAATATCCACTATTTGATGCACAATTTTCAATTTGAAAAACTCCGTACAAAAATATAAAAAATGTGAAGAAGCTACAAAAGCGTATGGGATTGTTTATACTTTTTCTTACTGAAAATACGTTGTTGGGAGTTTCTGGCAGAACTACTGGAACCTTCCGAGGTCACATCCAGAGTCAAGGTGTCAAGTCTGGTGAAATCAAAGTCTGGTGTAAGGGTCTGTCTGTCCACAGATGGCTCATCAAACAAGCAGTCCTCGCCAGCGCCTGCTGCCAGCAATGTTCTATCTGAGTCTATAGAGGTCAGCACCAGCTCAGTATCATTTGAGCTTCTAGCACTGCTGCTCTGGTCTGCATCAAAGTTGCTGTCAAGACTGATACCATCTTGGTAATCAGGATAGCGAGACAGGAAGTTATAAAGATTGGTTCGGGATGGTTCACCTAATATAGCATCGATGTCAGACAACTCTTGTTCTAATGCCTAAAGGAAAAGAGAAAACAATGTTGAGATGCTTGCAGCAGAAAAACAAACCGATGTAACCAGGGTTACCAGGGTAACCAGGGTCTTTGGCTGCAGGAGCCACAATAGGAGTTTTAACAACAATTTATGGGACAGCAGCAGTTGTATTAGTAGTAGTCGTACTAAGAGTAACAGTAGTGGTTGTACTAGCAGTTGTAGTGCCTGTACCACTAGTAATGCAAAGGTAGTAGAAACGCAGTACTGAACAAGCATTGGGAGTACTAAAACAACACTTTAATGTTGGAGTTACTCTCTCTCACTCACATATCACAGACAAAACATTCGTGTTATTCAGTGTTGACAACTAATCCTCAGTCACTTTAAGAAAACATTACATTTTTAGACAAAAAAGATCACTCTGCCGCTAGTCAAGAACAAATTTCTATAGCTACAGTTTGAGCATATTGATCAAACACGCATACTTTTCAGAATTTTCTCTCCCATTGCAGTTGACTAAAGCTACGTTCACACTATGCGATTCTCGGTCATGCGATTATTGGGAGGAATCTGGAGTTGCGCTCCCGATTATTTACAAGAGTTTACACTTGCGATTTTTTGTGCCCAATATTGCAAGGCCTTGACAGTTGTCAAGACACCACATTTCATTGTTAATTACAGAACATCACACTCTTATTAATAATAATATAATATAGCTTATATTACCAGAGATTTCAATAAATTATACCATTTCTTCACTCATCAATAATAAGAAATAACTTACAAATAATAATAAATAATTGTAAGTATATTTAACTGACTATAATTAATAATAATAAATAAACGATAACAACTTTTTTGAATGCAATTATTTATTATAATCGCAGAGCTGGTAGTTGTTTTTCTATTTATATTGACCATAATTAGTATACCCACAACAAGGCTTGCAATTGATCAGCGAAATATCAAAAAAATATTCTCAAATTTGCTTAAATAATAATTATCAAGCAGCTGCAAGTTTCTTGAAAAGTATTGAACTGAAAAGCTGCGATGTGGATGCTGATTGGTTAGACAGGCCGATAATCGTACAGAGCTCCATCACTGCCCGATGAAAAAAATCTGCCACCGATTGTGAAATTGTTAAGATTTCACTGTTCACACTTGCAAGCGGATTTTTTGCTCCGTCCACTCGGCCGAGAATCGCATAGTGTGAACGTAGCTTAAGACGGACACATATTAATTACACTCGCGCAGAGAAAAACTACTAAATCAACACGACTTGTCTACAATTCACTGGCACTCAAGGTGATGCCCTAGTGGAGTGTGATTTTTGTGAACAATACTAAATGATCAGTAACACACATATCATTACTTAGTGGGGAACCACTCCACAAAAACTTGAACATTATACCTTGATATGTAACACAACCACGTGATATGTAACACAACCAAGCGATATGTAACACAACCAAGTGATATGTAATGCAACCAAAGTGATATGTAACACAACTAAAGTGATATGTAACACAACGGAAGTGATATGTTATGCAACCAAAGTGATATGTAACACAACCAAGTGATATGTAAAACAACTAAAGTGATATGTAACAAAACCAAGTGATATGTAACACACCTAAAGCTAATAGGCACGCACCTGCTTTTGACGCTCTTTCGCTCGAAGTATAAAAACTTTTCTGTTTTTTGCAGAATTTTTGCGTGTAAAACCAGCATGAGCTAACGACTTTCTTAATTGTGATTGTCTCCTCGTGTCTCTGTCAGCACCAACAAAGTCTAGATCCGCTTCTCTAATGGAAGTGACAAGCCTTCTCATATCTCTGTTGACATCAATGTGGGACTTGAGCTTAGAGGTTGCGTAGAGGTTAGATGGTCGATTCTTTGGACGGATCTGTACTTCCGCTACAAAGCGTAGTATTTGAATATATACCAAATATGGATGGGTTACGTATAAAAATGTACACTCCACAGATGTAGCATATGAATTCAAAATGCATTACATATAACAATAAACACATATACAATATATTATGGAATTTGTTATTTATAATACATGAAATAATAATATAATGTAAAAATCAACACAATAAAACAAACAAGCATGACACACACAAACATATTTCGCTGACCAGTAATCTATTTTTGATGAGCAAACGCAATAAAAAAATTGATGTACGTTTTAGTCATAAAATAATTATTTTGTAAGGATTTTTGGTCATCAAAAATAAACCATACCGCAAAAAATAGCAAATTATCGATCATATATTACTAAGGGCGAAAAAAATAAATATGATATTAATTGTTATTTAATTATAACAATTTGATTTTGATATTCCTTAAAAAAATACAATAAATCAAGAGTTATCTTCCCTACGACATAGACAAACGACTGCACAAAGTATAATTATTGAAATTTCATGGACATTCCGCGCGAAAGTTCATTTCTGCACTCCACTCACCAAGTCATAAGCTGCTTCTAGGTATTCATTTTTTGTTCCATATGAAAAAAAATTGGTGCCAATCAACACTCTTAATTGTGGAGAAAAACAGTGGGATATGCATTCTGGTTCCATTAAATTGTAAATAAAAATAGGGTTGGAAGAGATGCAAATTAAAAAAAAAAAAAATTTTTATTTTTTTATTTTTCATTTAAATCAATTTTTTTTCAAATTAAACTTACATGTTTGATCGGATAAAGTTATAGCTTCGTTTCTACACTTATCAGTCAAAAGGCAGCTTGCTGAGACTTATATGTTATATGTATGATTCTACAACCAATTGTATCCCATTATGCTCAGTCAGGAATTAAACTATACCACATATTCTGTACATTAATAGTTCTGTTTGTTAAACTCAAAATTATGATAACGGGATTATGAGAAACGCAATATACAAACGGAGCTCCAGATTTAGCATGATAATACACAGGTATGATTAAAAAAAACTAGTTGGATTATGAAACAATAATATTGCTTGCATGAGAGATAAGCAGGTATAATCCATTACCCCCTGATAACAAAAATGGGGTATGTACAATCGGCCGAACACACCGAACGGCTGAACAAACAAATTATGATAGTAACCATGGGGATGTTTAATTCAAAGGAGTTCACTTAGGTCATAGATAGAACAGAGGTTATTAAATAATTATTATCTTAATACTAATAATGAATATCATAATCATGTGCAACAATTAGTAATAATATGAATAAATTGATCATTATGAGAACGTGACAGCAGGTTTGTGTTGTTTAATATCCAAAAATAACTTACTGGTAATAATTATATATATGGGGTTCCATTTCATTTATGACCCAAAGGATCTGCTTTGAAATAAACGCCACCGATCGTCATTTAAAATACGAAAACGAACCCTTCCATTTTCCAATGCACCCATTTTCTAACTCTCCGTTTTTTGGAAAAGTCGTGCCCGTTTTATTATTAGTGACGCTATCCTTGTTTATCATTGTTTTAATGGTGATCAATAGTAATAAATAAATAGTAAAATAAATAATTAAAAATAATTTTATCATTATTTACAGCTATAAACTGTCATTTTGTAAACACTGGTTATTTTTCTAGAGTTACGATTAAATTTTAATATAAATTATGAGTAATAATAATCTTATTGGTATGACTTTTCATTTATTATTATTAATAATAATATTAATCATATTCTTCATAGTAATTTGAATAATATGGAAATATTACAATAGCTGTAATGAATGGTAATGGATATTAATTACTATGATATTTAAGTAATACTATGAATTGGTGGACTTGGACTAGCATAGATTTTGTTTGCGGTCGCTTGTTCCATAGAGTTATCTTCGCTAAGAGAAGATAATTCCATTCTTCGGCGGTTTGGTCTGTACGGTGTGTTTGACAGATTGTACATACCCCAGAATATGGCTCATGCAATGGATATGTAAAGTAATAAATGTTGTATTTTATCATATATTTAGGCTGTAACTCTTTCCTTTTTGTAATCAAATAATAAAATTTACTTTGTGATAGTTATAAACAGTCGAACATTAATGAACATGGTTTTTTTTCAAAAAAATGGAGATCTTAAACAAATCATGCTTTTTTGCATCAAAAAAATTGATTCAAATTGAATCATTTTTATGAGCCAACCCCGAATAAAACTGACAATAAACAAAATGAGACACACAGTATGTCGGTCGGGTGCAAAGCATTGATGGCAGCTGACTCTCTCATACAACAAAACTTTTAGATATAAAGTGATCTTAACAACCATTCATTGCCAAAAAACTGAGGATGACAGTCAAAGTACAAAATATTTATTATTAACATTTATTATTTATCATTAATTATTATTATCATTTATTATCACACCATTTAACATATTGCGATAACGGACCGGGCATCACAACCAATTATGAGCAGAACAACGAATAAAGCGAATACAGGCAACTAAACTTTTATGTTCCTACAAAGCCAAAAATTCAGCGCATAATAGGCATTTTCGGATCACTAACATCGATGCCAAAACAGGAATAAATTTTTGTTTTACGGCGAGTTTAAATTAAAACCTGTGTTTTTTAACCCAATGCTGAATGCAGGTTTTAGCATACCAGGAGTTAGCCCACATTATAACGTGCATAATCAAAATCCATTCAGTTTCAAGTTCTGATGAGCAATTTTGTCAAACCGAACTCAAGAGTGATGAAGCCTCAAATTTAATTTCTAATAACAATAAATAATATGAAAATTGAAATACGTTAAAATTATTTTTGGACACATTTACAATGGAGAATTACAATAATATGAAAAAGGATGATAATTAATATTTTTACTTATAATCAAGTTATATTATTAATAATTTAAGTTTTAATCGTTTAATTATTTATTTTATACCTGAAAAATAATTATTTATTTGCTATTGCCAAATAATCACAATCGAGATTAAACATTATTACAAAATAATAATAGTAAATAATAACATGGAGTACTTTATAATAATTATTACAATGATTATGTATTGTTGGTTTCCTTTCAATAAATAAAAAAAAATTTGTCGATTATTTTTATCTTTTTTTGCAACACTATAAACAGAAGAAAACATCTGTACATGAAAATTAATGCAGAAACAATCATCCAAATCGATGGTCTTGTCCAAAAAAAATGATTGGAAGAGCTTTCCCGTACCAATTTTTATGAAGCAAAGACGTTTGTGATCCGAAAATGCCTCAATTCTTTTGCCTACATTTTCTCATGCAATACTGGTAGTTCTTGAGGCAGTTCTGCAGTGAATGAGGACCCGGTCGATATTAGGCACTCGCCAGGGAGTGCTAATTTAATGCAACTGGAAGTCTGCTTGCCAGCATACTGCTATACCATTAATATTAATGAAAGTCAACTAATTTTATCTTTTATCTTTGCTTTAAAGTTCTCCTCTCAGTGATATATTGGTATTGCCATGGGTTTGTCTCTCGAAGTGTTTTGGGCACGTTAAATCATGAGCATTAACCAAATAATCATTTTTTATTAACACTAGCAATAACAAAGACAGATCTTTATATGAGATATAGAAGGATCTGGTAGGAGTTATCTCCCTACAGAATAATCGAACTTCTTTACATCTAGCAGTCATTTATTATAATTTATTTATTTATTGTCTGTTGTCATTTGATTTTAATGTTGAATCATTTTCAGTCCACCACAATTTTGATACAAGTAGTCATTACAGAGTTACAAGTTTTACTCAGCAGACAAGATAATTTATTTATTTGATTCAAAAATTATTATTAAGAACGATAAGAGTATGGTCGAACAAAGTACAAATAATAAAAAAGGTCTTCGTTATTCCAATACATAGCGAACGGAACATTACTTTAGAACATCATAATTATTCAATGAACTGTAATACATTAACAAACAAATCATGAAGAAGATAACTCCCAATTTTAAATATAATAAAGAAATTAATAAAAATTGAACTGTTATAAACTGGAGTAGTTTTTAAAGCTGCCCTTCAATTTAGTAAACTTTGAACGGGCGCAATGATTTTGAATAATTTTTCCAAGGATACAAAACCAGTGTATGAAAATGAAAAAAATAAACTTGTTCGATATAATTTATTTAGTGTTCAATCTCATTCGCAACCTACAAACAATATAAATAAATGCTCGCTGATTACTTTTTTTATTCAGTGAATTATTTTTTCTTGACCCACATGTTCCGAACAAAATGATTTTTTATTGATTAAATTTATTGCCGGTCTGATTAATTTTATTCCAATTTCTTCAGCGAAAACAGAGGTCGCGAATACTCTTATTGAAATAGAAAAAAATGGTAGGCTACAGCAAGGGCAGACTGTAATTAATTTACATTGGCAAACTTAATTAAACCCGAAATAACCAACTATAGCTCTACCGCGTAGTATTTATGATCATAACTATTCAATTAATTTTGTTCAAGTGAATTAACCAAAATATTTTTTGAAAAAATTTGATTCCTCAAGCTTTCATAAAAAATATTGTTTTGTCATAATAAGCTGTTTATCTCTATGTCTCAAATCAGGATAAAGGTCAAGCAAGTCGTGATTTCCAATGATAAGTTATATTAGAGACTGAACTGAATCCGGTTGCATTGACAAAAAGAAACTATGGGCTGGCTCCCCATTACACTGTTCATTTAACTTACAGCTCAGTCTCCTTGGCATATGTCCAATAGCAGCATAAGTAGAACAGAAGGTTTACTAGCAAGTAGCTCAATAGAATGTGTAAACAAGCAGTCATATGAGTGAGTATGAATCATCCAGCATTGATGAGTCAGACAGAGCTTCATTTATGACATAACAAGCCTCGGGAGAAAATAATGATGTTTTTTATTGACCCAAAACTAGCCTAGCTAACACAATAGCTCAAGTGTTTGTACAAAGAGATAACTGTACGATGAGGTAACGCCATAACGTTGTATAAACTACATAGAGAGATACACAAAGTATGAATGTATCACAGCCTGTCTTATCTCAAAATCAGTGGCCAACCGCAATTATTACTGGTAGATATGTAAACAGACTGTAGACCGTAATCATTACTACTTACTAGCTAATCTACTAAATCATTTGAGACGCAGTTTCTCAGATAATGTAAGAAATAGACTGGGGATATGAGCACACTTGGTTTGACTGAAACTAATGACAGAAGACAAGCATCGTGTCTAATCCCTACATAACTAATGATTTGGTTGACAGCCAAAACAGGTCATTGCTGTGGATAAGTGTGAAATAATTTATATGGTGGCGGAACCAAATTTGGTTGGCTAAGAATTCATCTCTAAGCAACTGAACCCAAAAGAAAAAGCTGCTCGGTACAAAACAAAACCACACATTGGAACATACGCTTGCCATGTAGGAACTTTGTCTCAATTGCCATAGGAGTAGCTTATGATATTTGCCTTCAAATTGTTCTATTGTAGCCAATAAAACAGCATGAGTCATTGCCAGTGGCGTCACATACTATATTAGCTAACTACATGTTGATAGTGTGCTTCAGATGTAAATGAAAACATTTAAAATCTGAACAATTCAAAACACATGTGAATTTGTTCAACGAGCTCTTAGCACACTGAAACACTAAATCAAATTGATTTCCAGAGTTGTCACCCTTTCATGTAATGTTTTTATAACCAAATCAGCGACAATCGTTCACAGAAGTGCACGAGAAATGAACCCATTTATCAGCTCTATCAAATACATTTGTGGCATTGTATTGTCTTATCTGAATTGGTTGACTTGCGGTTTATCTGCTTGATAAGCTTCAGAACGAAAGTCAAAATTTCTCTGAAAATGTAAACAAAACATAATTGTGCACAGATAATCACATTTACAATTTTACCAAAAACAGCGACAGCATTGATAGCAGCGTTATTAACTATGCGTAGCATAGTTGTCTCTCTATAGAATAGCTCTGTTACAATATTAAAAGTAGTTTCATTTTAAAAAAAAAAACATCTATCAGCTACTATAGCAACAAAAAGTACGAGGCCCTTTTGGATATGGCCTCATTAGCACAGTATCCACAATTGCAAACTGTTCAATTATTCCCTTTATTCATTATCAACGGCAGATGTGATTGTAATATAGCGACAGTGACGCTGTTGAAAACATTCATAATCATATGACCACTCAGACTACTAACTTGTTATTTTTTATGTTTTTTTACAGACGCATACTCGTGAATATAGTATAACTCAAGCATACAATTTGAGCATTGATAATAAATATAAAACCCTACACAATCTAAAATTGAACCATTTACTTTTACGATACGTTCCCAGCTTAACTCGATCGTAAGTGTTTTCTATTTGAAAAAAAAATAATTTATACACAATATATATTTTTTAGCTCATTACTTCTTACTTTGAAAACATAAAAAAATTTAATGGTGAAATTGTTTAACGAAAAATATCTTGGTGCATCCCTACTAATAACAAATAGCAAACAAGTTATTACTAGTTAACAAAACACTGACAGTTGACCTATAGATGGTACACAATAGGCATTTTCGGATCAAGAACGTCCATGCCTTGAAAAAATTGGCACGGGAAAGCGCTTCCGAATGCAATTTTGACGTTCGTTCCTGGCATAATTTCTATGCATGAACGTTCAAAATCAAAAGTTCACTTCATCGGAGTTATCTTCTTCTTTTTTTCTAGTGTCGCAGTGAATAGTAAAAGACGCATCCTGCTGAGGTGACAGCTTTTCGGTTATATATTATAAAAAAAAGTAAATAATAATTTTGATAATTATTACCAGCTACTTATGTGTTTTACTAATTACTATTTTTCATTTTTAACAATGCTTATTATCAGTTGGTGATGTTTGGCTATGTGAATAATTGTTTTTTTACTAACTAAAGTATAATAAAATAATTAAAAAAACTATAAGAACTTATAATAATATTAATGATGATGATATCATTTGAATAACAGTAATATTAATAATGATTATCATACATTTTTGTTATATTATAATTATTTATTACAACTTTATTTTAATTCACCATCCTCAGTAAATGTGTCCAAAAATAATTTCAACATCAACATGCTTCAACCAAGACTTGTTATTATTTATTTTATTATTATTGTTAGAAGTGAAACTTGAGGCCTCATCACTCTTGTCTTGTTATTGTAACTAACGTAAAAGGGCTCATTATTTGCAAAAATATTTATTATAGGAGAACTCTACGCATTCGGATCAAGAACGTCATAGGGTGGACGACGCCTGAACGGTAAAACCACCGTTCAGCATAGAGTTCCAAAAAACAGGTTTTGTACTCGCCGAAAAACGGAAATTTCGCCCATTTTGGCATGAACGTTCTCGATCCGAAAATGCCTAATGAGTGTGTTACCATAAACGTCCAGAAACAGGGACATAGCCCTAGTTCTTTGTTACTTACGAAAGTCATCACAAACGCTGGAACTATCGGTCTCGTCCACATCTGAATAAGCCTGGCTGGTGCCGGTGCTATATGAGCTATCTACACCAGAGCTAGCTGTGCTGCCAATCTTTGTATCCTTTGATTGGTAGCCTATGGATGCCAGAGACAGGTGGTTTATCCATTGATATTTCTCTTCTTCCGTCTTACTTCGAAAGTAGAACGTCGTTCCAGAGTTGTGTACTTTGAATGCCCTTAAATAGAGGATCAGAGGCTATCAAATATAGTACAATACCACAAAAGAGACTGGGGAGCAGGGGAGAGGAGGGGGGGAGCAGGGTGGAGGAGGAGTGGGGGAGGGGGAAGAGGAGGGAGGAGGGGGAGGATGGGGGGAGGATGGGGGGGGGGGGGGGGAGAGGGAAGGAGTGTGGGGGGGGGGGGGGGTGAGGAAATGCGAGTCTCTCACTAATCTACACATACAGGAAATTACTGTCAAACTGCACGGATACCAGTAATTCCGACATTACTCCTGTTTATTCATGCAACTCCTTTTGTAAAAGGTCTTTTTTATCACCCACCTCACACAAATGCTGTTTGCCTGGCAGGAGTACGGACAAGTTATTTTAAATTATATCAAAAGGTACAATAAAAAACATTTGCTGTGTAAGAAAGCACTTGAAGCATGCTCATCTACTACAAAACTGCAGGCTGTATTATCTACATGGAAGCGCAGTATTTGAAGTGACAATCACCCGTTGAGCGCATTACAGTAGAAAAAAGCTCTAACTCTAACACAGACTCAAGTATAACTACTTGATGCAAGTCCAGCTGTCATTGAGTACTTGTCAACACTTGATAACATTTGACTGTACAAATATTTTGATTGTGTGAAGCAAAAGGCCGTCTCACACACCATTAGGCGATGAATGGTATCTTCATTCTTACATTTTTATTGTGTTAGATTTCAGAGAGAAACTGAACTTTGTTTCCCAAAGAGATAAGAAGAGGAAGTACGTAAAAGTGGGAAGTAGGGGGAAGATAGCCACAGGTTTTGTGAGACCAAAGAAGCTGCAGCCTGCTGCCTGGCTCTAAGTATCCGTGCAGTGAGCAGTCAGCAATGGCTTATGAGCATACAGATTATATACCCAACTGTACATACAGATTACATACCCAACTGTACATACAGATTACATACCCAACTGCACATACAGATTACATACCCAACTGTACATGCAGATTACATACCCAACTGTATATACAGGTTACATACCCAACTGTATATACAGATTACATACCCAACTGTACATACGTATTACATACCCAACTGTACATACATATTACATACCCAACTGTACATACGTATTACATACCCAACTGTACATACATATTACATACCCAACTGTACATACAGATTACATACCCAACTGTACATACATATTACATACCCAACTGTACATGCAGATTACATACCCAACTGTATATACAGGTTACATACCCAACTGTATATACAGATTACATACCCAACTGTACATACGTATTACATACCCAACTGTACATACATATTACATACCCAACTGTATATACAGATTACATACCCAACTGTATGAATAGATTACATACTAAACTGTATATAATGATTACATACCCGGTCTTTTTGGTCTCTTTGGCTTCAGAGATCTTAAACATTGGAAGGTGTATGCGACTGCTGGCAGCTGTATCCTACAACATAAATGTACTGTCAATGTCTATGAAGAGCATATGTCCATTGAGTCTATGTCTATGTAGCGAATACGTTTATGTACTGTACATCTCCATGTCATGAAAATGTCTATGTACTGTATACGTATAAAGCTACGTTCACACTATACGATTCTCTGCTATGCGATTATCGGGAGGAAACGGGAGTTGCTCTCCCGATTATTTACAAGAGCTTACATTTGCGATTTTTTGTGCCCGGTATCGTATGACCTTGACAGTTGCCAAGATACCGCATTTCATTGATAAATACATAACATGAAACTATCATTAATAATAATATGATAAAGCTTATATTACCAGAGAATTCAATAAATTATACCATTTCTTCACTCATCAATAATAAGAAATAAATAGCAAATAATAATAAATAACTGTAAGTATATTTAATTAAAATAATAATAAATAAATGATAATAATCTTTCCAATAAAAATATTTATTATAATCACAGAGCATGTAACCTAGTTGTTATTACATGGATAATAACTAGTATACTCACTTTAATATTTTACTTATAACAAGGCTTTTAATTGATCAGGAAAATATTAAAAAATATTCTAAAATTGGTTCAATAATAATCATCAAGTGGCTGCAAGTTTCTTGATAAGTATTAAATTGAAAATTTTGGATGTGGATGCTGATTGGCTAGACAGGCCGATAATCGTACAGAGCTCCATCGCTGCCCGAGGAAAAAAAATCTGCCACCAAACTGTGAAGTTGTTAAGATTGCACTGTTCACAGTTGCGAACCGATTTTAGGCTCCGCCCACTCGTACAAGAATCGCATAGTGTGAACGTAGCTTAAGAAAGAGAACACAAAACTAAGTAATTAGCCGCAGTAATAGTCATAAATTGATCAAGGTAACAGAGCTGATATAATTCACCTTCTATGAAGCTACAGCTATTGTCGTATTGGCTGACTGCTGATTGGTCCAATCAATTAAAATTTTTTTGAAATTGTTGTGTGAAGTAATTGCACAAGATGGACGAAACTTGATACAAATCATTGAACTAGAGCACCAACTCAACATAAATGCTCTAACATATTTAAACTTGGTGCACCAACATTCGCAGTCATAAACACCACACAGCTGTTTGTCAGAAATCAAACGGCAGCATTATCGGCGTTTGTGAAAACACCTGGAATAGCTAATCAACAGAAGTGCAGGTGACCTAACAGAAAAAAGCGACGCAGGTGCAACACAGGACAGGTTTGACTCTTACTCAGAGGGAAAAGAGGGCAGCTATATACAAAAGATGAGGAAGTACTAGCCAAGCAAACAATAAAAGATATACAAAAAAGTTTATATATACACATTAGTACCAACACGCATGCACATAGTTTCAGTTACACGTATTGGCGCAATAACATTCTGTGAAATCATCACAAGTCATGAATGGCTAGCACTTTGGACTTTGTAACGGCTATTTTCAGTAAAGGTCAGAGATATTTACCAAATGGCTGGTTTCTCACCATTTTAGATGCGTAAACATAGAGATCTCCGTCTTTTATAACACACCATTTGTGACATTCGTCCCATTTGCTCTTGCGAAGAGGACGAGTACGCAGCCAACCATGGTGTGTTCCTTCTCCCAACTCCAGGCAGGAGACTCGTCGACCTATCAAATCAGATTGGTGCGTACAGTTTGGTGAGACACCAAGCTAGAATACAAGGCCAGCCTTTAATGGAATGAAATCTTTTAGAACTTAGTATTGCTGCGAGGTAAGGTGGACATAGACAAAGTAACGGTAGAGAATACAATGGCATAAATCGATCACGGCCATTAGTCCATCAGTAGAGACAAATAATAAAAAATAACGACTAATTTTTAATCAACGAAATGGTGATCTTGCAATTACAGTAGTTGTAGGTAATTTTGTGAAACAGATAAACAAACAACCTGACCATTTCGTAAAATAAAACTGGCCGTTATGCTAGTAGAAAAGGAGGAAGTTTCTCCACTAGTTCTTACAACACAATTAAGGCTCTCAGGGAATTAGAGAGCAGATAGCAGAGATGGCACATCACTGATATCGTTATCGGAAGCAGGATGCCAGAGTGCCATAATTGACTGACTCAGATAACAGACAGAAATCGGCAGATGGCAGCATACAAGCAGCGTACAGGCAGCACACAGGCAGCGTACAGGCAACATAAAATGTTTAAAATTAAAACAGCATAAATACTATTTTATTGTCTGCCAATGAATGACTAGATAATAAATGACCAATCCGCTCTCAGCAAACCATGACACAGTTAGTGTTGAAATGGATAAATGATAAATCATCAATCAAAAATAAATAGGTAATCTATAACGTAAAAAAATGTAATGTTTATTCATTGATATAAAATGGTACAATTGTACTCACCAGATTTAGCCAGAGATCTTTTATTTACTGAGGAGCTGACACCCCCTCCCATTGGTTTATTTCTCCAGCGTACGACGGATTGCTCATCTGGTAACTCGTTGTCAGGATGTACGACTCTTCTATAGGAAAGACCTCTAGACATGGACATATTAAGCCTACAATGTATCACCACCTGCTGCTATATTCCACTGGCCGAGGGAGAGCACTGGTATAAAGGAGTAGTACATCTAGATTATACCCATTGGTTGTGACAAATGTCAGGGGCCACCTGTCCTTTTCACTGATCAATAACCTACTATTATACCACTTGAAAACACCCATTGATTTTTGTTAAATTAAAACATAATACAAACATTAGTAATTTAACTTTGTGCCTTCTGTTCAAAGCTAACTGAGTGTTAGTGGTATGTAAACAGAACACATTGAAAGCACAACGCTAGCGCTTCTAGGATTCTCTCTAACAATTATAGCACATGCTGTGAAATTCCAAAAGTTATTACAGTTGCGCGTTCACACGGAAATCGAGTTGATTATGAGAAAAGTAACCACAAGAATGTGAATATTATACTTTGATTCTAACCAAATTGAGTTATTAGAGGTTGATGATCGAAAACTTGCGCATCCTTACAAAGGTCTTTTGTACCAGTTTTGGCTCATTCCACCAGTTCTAGACCTGTAAGTAAACATATGACAAAAATGAAATGTTTATAAATAGCATTCACTAAGAGGCGCTAACCAAGCCAATAGATGATTGGGTAAATAATAATTATTGAATGACAATTAGTGATATGTTATACAAACTTCCTCCACATATAGGCAGGCCCAGGCTTGGGACAAACGAATGCGTAACGTTAATCGTTTTCGCTAGTCGCTGCTATTTCACTAACGATTAGTCTATTTACAATGGTTTTCAGGATGATAAAGGATTAGCTGTAAGTGTTTAATTTAAATGCCTAAAGGATGTAATCGATTTTTTCAAGATGAGAAAGGTCAAAATATTCTGATTTCATCCAATTGGTCACAAAAAGAACCATGTAACATAGCTTTTTGTTTTTTAAAGTTCCACATCATGTGACTTTTGCTGTATTTAATCCACAACCGTAGCAATGTCTTGAAAATTTCTCACCAAACAGGATATGAAGTCTCTATAACAATGATATTGAACACAAAAAAAATTGGTTTATGCTTCGTTTTTTGCATACTGTGCTGTTTTTCTTGCTGCTATTTTTTTCAGTCTTTTATTTCAATATAGATTACAGCTTAAGGTCAGGTTAGCCATGATACAAAATCCGAAATTTTTTTTTGAGATTATAAATAATACAATTTATCGAACAAACCGGAACATTTGAGCAGATGATGCAGACAGTAGATTTATTTCAGCTGAGAAGAAAACCTTTGGTGATAAATGTTACATGTACTACCATTATATATCTTTCTTACTGCTGTGATTATTACAACTACGTGACTAGGTTTTCCTTTTTTTAAGGCAAAACTCATCTGATGTGATAATGTTGTGCACCCAAATCTCTTAAAGGGAAATCCAATTTACTTTTGAAAAAAATACTATAATAAAAATTTAAAAAATAATAATAATAATTATCATCATAGCTAGTATTTTTTTTCAAAGTAAATTGGATTTCCCTTCAATTATTATATTTAATACTTGTTATTATTATTTTTCTAATAATAATAAATAATTATTATTATAATAAATTATAAATAAATAATAATAATAATTTTAATATTATAATAAAAATATTAAAATTTGATAATAATAATTATTATGATTATTATTTATTATTACTACTGTAACTTTTTCAATAAATTATTATTATAATTATTTATAATAATTATAAATAATAATAATTATTATAATGTTAGATTTTCCCCCACTTCACTACTACTATTACTATTTATCATAAATCATTGATTCATATTGTTATTTACTAATAATTATTATTATAATAATAATAATTGTTACAATAATTATAAATGTTAATTAATTTGATAATAATTTGAAACAACCAAATTATATTATTATAATAATAATATAATTTGAATAATTATATTATTATATTTTTTATATTATTATTATAATTACAGTTTTATTGATAATATTTACTTTTATTACCATTATTATTATTATAATATCATTATTTATTTATTAGCTAATCATTATTCATTTTTTAGTTTTTGCAGTTTATTAAACATTACTGATAATTATTATTAATTATTATTTATGTATTTTATTATTATTTTGATTATTTATTATTGGTTTTAATTAATATACATTTATTTATTTATTATAATTCTCATTATTTAATTGGATTTTTATGTTGTACAAAAACAGTTGGCTTTTACTCTAGTTATTACTACTACCACTACTACTAATTGTTTGTGTTGAACATGGTAGCATCAGCTTAATTAATATTATATTCTTTTGCATTATTCTAATTATTTATTGATACTATTTGATTTTTCGCTATGTTTATGTTTATTTTATATTAATTACAATGATCAATTTAATTATGATAGTTATACTAGTAATAATGAAAAGTATACGTAATAATTACACCAACATTATTTAATGATAATAATCTTTCATCATTTTTATTATTATTAGTTATTACTTGTTTTTAATGTACCCGACAAATTGATCAACATACCAATCATCCCATCAATGAACACCTATTAGGAATCGCTATCATTATTTATTGATCAAATATTATCAATGCCATAATAATTCGGTTTTATCATTATTATTGTTGAAATGCAATAGCAGTAGTTATACATACATATATTACATACCATATATATAGCTATATTGTTTACACCAATTATGACTATCTATAATAGAAGGGTAGATAATCACTGATGACTTTGAAATATTGATATATATAAATAATAATGAAGGCTGTGAAATGTGTGTGTTTTTTTTACCAGCGATGAAAAACTGGGTTCTGATCAAAACAGCTCTTTGATATTAAGCTATCAAGTTACATCATTTTCACTAGTAATTACTGAACACATCTATATGTAATATTTGCAGGAAAGACTGATAAATTAGAAGATGACTCTATACCACATAAGTTTTGCCAAGATAAACAATCATACAGAGTATAAAATCGATTGTACATTCCTTTATCCTTTCTTTTTCAAAAGAAAAATCGAAATGCTATATTCCTTTCTTTTAAATTCTAAAATCGAAATCGAATTAATCCTTTATTTTTCCAAAATCGAGTCCCAAGCCTGGGCAGGCCTATCATATGTCACGGACTGTAAATACTGTCATTAGAGTCTAAAGAAACCAACTTGGCAGCAGCAACATGCGTGATCTAGCATTGTGTCACAACTTCCTGCTAGATGATAAGCGTATATGGAGCTAAGCGAAGCATTTATAGAAAGACGAAATAATTCAGCCCGGGTCTGGTAGTAATAACAACAGAATTAAATTTAAAAAAGAATTTAAGCAAAGTAAACATCGGTGATGTAAAACTCGGCATTGGTTGGTTTGAAGAAATGACCTTTTTTATTTCGGATCAATGAAGGAAGGAAATTTTTTCCACCCGCTGAATAACTTTGAATAACCTGACCAGAAGGAAGGTCAAGTCTAACATATGTTTGTTATGTAAGACTATTATTACTTGCAGGCTTTGTGGTTTCTACAGGGCTTACTGGCTCAAATTTATGAGACAACTGGTACAAACAAACATGGCAAACTATAATAATGAGAGAGCTAACTGCCAATTAACGACAAATTTTCGTTTCACACCGAGGTGATAGACAGAAGCATCGCATGCGGTACCATTCTGTGTTAAGCATCATGAAACAATAAAAGTGAAAAAGTGAATGCATTATAGATCAATCATTTCACGGAGAGTCTCTACTTTCATTATAAAGGTCAAAGATACAATTGTGCAGTCACAGTAAATATACATGTTGTAGCAAACTTGGTAACATCAAATATATTGAAAACATCGGAGGTTTGGACACAAAAAAAGACATATCAAACCAATTGATCAATAAGCATTGATGAAAATTAGTTTAATTTGGTTTACCAGATGGAATAAAACATATATGTTTACCTAAATGGCAGTTTCAGTGAGCAAACTTAATTTCACACCCATAAGTTTATAGGGTTCAATACTAGATTTCAATAGAGCTAAAATTTCCTATGTCATAATCCTGCTATCCGGCACCCTAACAAATCTTTTCAATGAACAATGACCTAGCATTTTTCTAATTTATTGAGGATAGAACAGTTTTACATAAGGAAGGATATTCCTGCTAAATAAGACAAATAACCCACTAAAGCCAAGCAATGTACAAAATAAAGATCTGATGCTAAATCAAATTTTCTAAGAAAAAAACTGTAAGCTATATTTATATTATACTACATATTTCCGAACTACTCTGGACATGATTGACCTTAGAAGCTGAGACCAATTTACGAATATATTTTAATTAATTAACCCATAGTACTAATTTCAAATCATAGAACACATATCTCTTTTCCCGCACTTATTTAATAAAAACAACAATGATGATGATAAACCGAATCACTTGCATCTGACCACCATCAACAACAATGTTTAGGTGAAGAAATAATGAACAAATTTGTACAAAATAATATATGTATATCTTGATCATCATTTTTTCATCATCAGAACTATTACTGGCTTCCTCCTAACAACTACGCTTATCAAATCTTTACAAACACGACCCTGGACAATAATAATCGTAAATAACAAAAACAGTAATGTTAATCAATAAATAACAAGCAATTAACAATAATAATTAATATCATTATTAATCATAATTTTGCATTGTTATTGTACATACATACAAAATTGATCATCCTGGACTAAATAAAAATTATTACTCATATCATCATCGTAATAATTATTAACAGCTTCAACACAGAAACTTATACAGAAGGTACAATAATTATAATAATGTTTATTATTATGATTATCATTATTATTGCTGTTATATTATTAATAATTATAATTAATATTGGCAATTACATAAAACATCAAAAAATAATATCGACCACAGCAAGTAATAACTACTAACTATAATAATAACAAATAATATATAATAATTATAATAATTGGTAATAATATCATTATCATAATTATTATTGTTGTATTTTTTTTCTCAGTGATAATAAATAATGATGATGGATATTACTACTATTGGCTACTGCAACTACTACCATATCATCGATCATCATCATCATTGATTTATGATTTAATTTTATTATTATTACTATTATTGATTATTATACTTGATAATAATTATTATTATTCATTAATTTATTAATTCATCACAGATAATTATTATTATAATAATTATAATACAGTGGAATAGTGTAAGTGTAGTAGTAGTAGTACTGGTACTAAGTACAGTTTAATGCTAGTAGGTACTAGTACTCTAGCACTACTAGTACAAGTAGTAGTAGTATTAAAATAATAATAATAATAATAATTAATAAATAATAATAATAATATAATAGTAAATATATGTTGTGTATTACTACTACTGTAGGCACCAACACTACTAGTACCAACCTACTACTGTAGGTAGTACAAATAGTACTTGTACTACCTACTAGCTTGTAGTAGTAGTAGGTACTAGTAGTACTGGTGCCTACTACTAGTACTACTACACCACCCCACTGTATTATTATTACTACTACTACTATACTACTAAGTTTGGATAGTTATGATTGTTGTATGATATATTAATTATATATTAGCGCATAATAATTATAATTCATCAAACTTGGATTGATAACTAACAACAACTACTTTGAACAACAACAACTTGGGATGGTTTGTGGTTTTGTTGTAGTTGTAGCTTTAAGTTTATGTAGTTACATTTAGTAAAATAACAACCGAAGTGACATATATACAAAGAATTTATTTTTAAAACAAATGGCATTCTTTGACTATGATTACCCAGCCCAGTACCACAATAGGAAAAAATTAACAGCCAACTTACCTAGTAATAAATAGAATGATGATGCACTTACTTGCACTATTATTGCAATGATCTGTGTAGCGAACAAGGTTTGATCGGTAATAGCACACGCGGCTCCACTAGATTGCGGAAGTTGGCACCCTTTTATATTGTTCCATTTTGCGATCAGGATCGATCTGGCCACAACTCAGGATCGAAGGCTATATACAACCTTGACACAGCTGGATTTTTTTTAACAAAGCTCGCGAAGTTTGTAGAGGAGTCCACAGAAATATAGTTTACCTACCTCTATGGAGGAGTCTCGCAACGAGAAGAAGCTTAACTATTTATAACAAGCTGTGCTAAAGTTGTCTGTCTTTGCTATAGTGGCTAGTTGGCAGAAGACAACTGCTCAAAATTGGAACGATCACAAGAAGATTATTACATCAATTATTCAGTTTTGTTTGTTATCAAACTATGACGTAATTGATGAGAAGAAGAGCATAATCAAAGCCCCTCCAAGAAAAATATATTGAGCTGATTTGCGTAGCAAATCAATAATTAAGTTGGACAAGCATATTAATCGATAAAACACCATTGGAAGTATCTATTAAACACTATACTTACAATTAAAACTGTACTTACTTGAAGTGCGAGGTCAACAAACTTTGCATTGCCCGCTATACTATTCCTACTCCTGTGGATCGTGAATGTAAAATACTAGGTATCAAGTTTTCATCGCCAAACAAAGTTAAAAGAATGCAAAATAATTTAAAAGCCATTTCTTTCATTTGAATTGAAACCAGTGAGAGAACAGATAAAAACTTTTAGTAAAATTGCCTTACAAATTGTATATTATTTATTAGCGTCTCTGTAAAATTTTAATCAGTGTTGTTTGTCTAAAAAAAATCACGTAATGAACAGGAAATGCTTATCAGGTGGTGTACAGCTGGATTCGCCTCGATAAACCTCTCAAAATAAGTTTTTCAGGCCAAGGTTTTATGATGTGTGGGCCTACATGCAGATATTAAAAAAATTTCTGTTTCTGATACTATTGCTTCAAACTAATGTTATTATTTTCATCACACATCATATATTTCCATGATAAAAGCACTGCTATTTTACCCATTGGGAATTGTCTCTCGTTGAAAGAGCAATATTGTCGTTGCATTGAGGCTTTTGTTAAATCATTTACATTCAACTCTGGTGTTTACAGTTCCACGCTTTTCTCACACTATTCATTGTTAAACCTGATTGGCTAAGATTTAATGTAATCAATGAATTACTATGAATAATTAACTTCCTTAAAGATTTTTTTGTTTTGTTTGTCTAACTCAAATAAGTACCTCGCTTAGCCAACAGATTACTTGTTTTGAAGCAGCCGCCGCTTCATGCAACCTAAAGTTTTGTAGTTCATTTTCGGTTTCTACAGGATATTGAAGTGATGTCTGACAATAGTTTGAACAAGGGTTCGCATTTGAGTTTTGAGTTGAAGGAAGTGTTGATTGATTTCTCAGAGAAGACTAGCGCTCATGGTCCTCCAAAAGTAAGTAGTTGGAACCTCTAGTTATCGCTCGTTGATCATCATTTTATTGTTATAAATCCTCTTTACTTTTATTGCTTCAAAAATTGAGCTTTTTATTTACCATATTGCTTATTATTTTTGGCGTATTTAATAAAATTTAATAATATAAAAGCCAATATCTGCGAACAGCTGATCAAGGTGGTCATACTTTTTTCCTCAAGCATAGCAACACTATACCTAGTGCAAATTGAAAAGATTATTTTTCCTGCACTTGAATTTTTTCAACTTTTTTGTTGCTGGCCAAAACAATTTATTGATCCATTTCAAAATTTTTATCTGTAGGTAAAATCCCACAATAATTTTTCAGTCTCTTTAAAACTCTTCTGGACTTCTAATTTATCAAACCCAAATCAACCATTTATTGAGAATCTTTGGTGCCTTGTTCTAGATTGTAGAGAGGAAGTATATTCTAGCTAAGATATTCTGGGTTCTCCTTTTTCTGACAGGAGTTGTCTTCTTTGTTTATTTCGGTCAAAAGCTAGTAGTTACTTACCTCAGATATGAAAAGACCACAGACATTGAGGTAGGCAAAAGCGTACAAGTACAACATATATAATATGAGATAGAGAAAGTGTTGATATGGTGCAATCTCTACTGTTTTTAAAGCCTACAGTCCCAGATTTTGGTGTATAACCATGTAAAACGGACATTCACGACATTTTATTGCAAGAAATTTTTTTCATACTAGTGATATTCCACTTTGTACATGAAAAGAAATGACGTCATTTCTCACCAAAAACTATCAACGCAGACAATTTCAAACTATTTATGTACCAAAATATTTCAGCAAAAATACCGAAACAGTTCATCCTTGTGAATTTTTCTTGTACCAAAGTTTTGCAAACTCTCTACTATTTGAAGCAATAATTGATTACAGATATCTAAGTGGCTAGATGAGCAGTTTCAACCACTGCTGAATAAGATTATAAAAAATACCTTAATAATTAATGAATCTGTTAGCTTCATACATTATGATCCTCATTTTTGCAATAATTTAAATCGTATGACTTTTGTTGTTAAATTTTTTCTTGAGATAGGGTCTCATTGAGAAGAATTTGAAAAACGAAGCGCAAAATGTTAAATTTATCAATTGGCACTTTGTATTAAAAAAAAACACCAAAATGAGCGAGTGAAAATTTATAGACACTAACAACTTGTGATCATTATATTCTACTTTTTGTATTATTATTCTACTGCATTAGGTTACCTTAAATGTTTTGATACCTATGCTACCTGCTTTTGCAGCTAAAGTTTGAAGTTTTGGAGTTTCCTGCTGTGACAATCTGCAATCTGAATCAGTTTCAATTGGACAAAGTTCCAAAAGAGATAAGAGCGATGACAAATGAGTACATGGAAGAGAGAAGACATGATATGTGGGGAGGAGAGTCGTACTTTGACTATTATTTTGGTAAGATGCCAAAGAAATGTTTAAGGCGTGTTCATGAAATGTCAGATGTTGAAAAACAATTTTATGCCCATCGAAAAGTATTTTTTGATCAATTTTTCAAAAATTCATTTCAGAAAATAGATAAAGATAACAAACATTTTGTGGAAATGATAATATGATGACTTAAAGACACGCTTTACATTTTCATAGGCGATTGCTGGAGAATAGTCAAACAAAATTAAAGATTTTTTTTCAATTTCTGCAGACTGTTGTTTAAATAGAACAAAAGAATGATATAATATTTTGCTGTGATTTTCTATAAAAAGAATATCAAAAGAAATTTAACTCAGCTAGAAAATTTCACTTTTCAGTTTGGTTATCACTTTTAAATTGAAGTGAACCTTTTTTAATCATAATAAAAGGACAGCCTTAGTGTAGATGGCCACTCACTGCTCAAATTAAAGTTGCACTCGAATAACCCAGTTCCATTATGCAACTCTCTCACAAGGCATAAACGCAACACCTGTGTGTTCTCATGTACCAGTGATCATCACCTGGGCATACCTACGTCCAAACACATTCCTAGACACAACGCAACTGTTGTTGTCCTGCGGGCGGGGCCCTTGGTATCACAAATTAGAATTATTGATTTTTACATTGTAATACCAAATCGAAATATTTGTACTGCGATTCAGACATCCTCCCTCGACTTTTACGCGACATAAATATTTTAGAATTGCTATAGCAACTACATAAACAGATGATGCACAAAGGAAATTAACACTTTGTTGATGCGAATGTTATCACAATTGGTTACATCACCGTTGAGCATCTGCTACTGTACTTGGTCTACTTTAAGTTTCCGGGACAAAATCAAACTTTGCAAGTCATGAGAAATTCTGATAAATTGACCGAACTGACCACTAGTGATTTCCACATTCCATGTTTTCTAACAAAACAACATACACTATCTAGAGATTTTTCACAATTATATTTTGCAGCTAACACAAACCTGTTTCAATTAAGTGTGTAATCAAAACGCAGTGGATTTTTTTTATTCAGCATTCATTCAATTTTACTAACATCATTATTTGCATTCTTAAACAAAACATCCTGAAGGCAAGTCAACTGTGTGACTATGATGCCAGTCGACACAGCTAGGTGACATCTTAGAATTAGACGTAGGTAGCAGATGTAAGGATTAATCAGTGATGGTCAGGCTAGGGCGAAACCCCAATTAAAATAAAATGTTTTAATAAAACCCTAAACGACACAGTTGATTGGATATGCCTAATTTGAACAGCAGCAGATATGTTAAGCGAAGTAGAAAAACCCAAGAAACGAGAAATGATAGGAAAATTTTTGCGTAAAAAGGTATACAGTTTCTAACCTCGTCACCTTTGAATATACAAGTACATATGAAGGTTAAAACATCCAAGCACTGAACAATTTTTTGTTGAATTTTTGAATATTCAAGTCTTAAGCAGCAGATCAATGTATTGAATAGCCCTCTCGGCCAACTCAGTGCTGATCTACAAGCCTGCAAAATACCTCTCTTCCAGAAACGCTCGCCACTTTTCACATTGCTTAAAAATGATGTCATCTTCGGATCGGAAGTATATTTATTTCTTTCTTGTACATTATTTATTTGGCCAATCAGTTCCCGCTATTTATTTTCATTGTTATTTTTTTCTTCTTATTATTCTACATACTCACTACTTGTCTATTCTTGTATGAATACCATTTATTGTTCCCTAACTCACCAAAACAAGCACAATTTTTCCTATCCTATTGATGTAAAGAGTATAGAGATGATCCTTGTGGCTGTGATCACATTGGACCACTGATAAATCCCGCAATCGTCTCTTGTTGCCATTTCACTTATGAAATTTGCGTAATAAACAAGCATTGATTTTGTTTACGATGTGCGTGCACTAATAATTTGCGTCCATATTGTCAGAAACCACTAACTCCGATTTCGTGTGTGCAGCGTGCAAATTCAAGCCAGATAAAAAATGGCAAGTAATAATAAAGCCCAACATTAAATCTTAGAACCAATTTGTTGTGTCTTCATAAGGATTGTTTATTTCTGTTGCAATGACCATCAGTAGACCTAAAACTAAGTGAATTACCCAATCAGATTTCATTTTAAACGCAGACGATGTAACTTCATTTATAAAAACTTGCTATTACTTATTATAATTGACTACGCCTACAATCCGAAGATGACGTACTCGGCAATCAATGGAAGTTATAGTAAGCTAAATTTCAGCTGATGCGACGAGCATTTGAGGCCAACGGCTTTTTGGTAAGCTTGTAAATCAGGACTGAGTAGGCCTTAACGGTTATTCGATATATTCATTTGCTGCTTAAGACTTGAATATTCAGAAACTCAACAAAAAAGTATTCAGTGCTGCCATGCTTTAAACCAAAAAGATTAGAAAACTCATATTTCATTGTGTTGGCGAGCTTTTCCAAAGCCTAATACCAGAATAACTGCTGAGAACACCAATAAAACTCTAAAAGGTAGATAATAGAAAATTTTTTTGACTTGAAACCTTTTAATCCAAGCATTGATGGAAAAAATGTTATTCAAAATTGGACCTTTTCTTTGATAGAACTGATCAATTAATGAAAACATGACGCTAATGTTTGTCAGAATATGGTAAAAGAAATGTCAGCAAAATTAGTCAGCGAATTCAACCTTAATGCATCGAGAATTTTTAAATTCTACCCGATCTGACTCATCACCACAATGAAACTAGCTACGCCAATTGCAGCAGTACTAAACAATCAATTTAGGGCTCATGAGCTTTCTACAAGGTCACTCTACCTTTCAGAGTGGAACCATCACTTTTTGATACTAGTTCTGTGAGATCCAACAAGCTCACTGCAAAATGTTTTATAAACTACTTAAACAGCACAAAATCCGACGGAACAACCTTTAGACGTTCCATGGTGGCAGCCAGCGTGGACAACTGGACCATTTTCTACCACCAATGTCCCCACTGAATCTTCTACACCAGGAAACCTCGGCATCACTACTTCAATGGTCAAGAGAAAACGAAGAGCGGTTGAAAACATTGATGCTGCCAGGGTAGAAGTAATGGAAGACATGGTAAGCATTATATTCATAACTTTGAATCATGGTAAAACTTTGTTGTAATGAGAGGCCAGTGCAGTTTGTAATAATTGTATGAGTTGTCATTTTCGATGACTCTGGAAGCAGCAGATAGTTAAAAGTTAAGTCTCCATTGACATCAAACCCTTAATTCACTTTTTTATCAAAAAGAAACTACTCGTGACAGTTAAAGGTTTGTCTGGCATAGAAACAGAAATTATTGTCCATTGATGATGAGCGAGGATGCACAGTTAGCAGCAAAATTGTTTTTGTGTGATTGTGACGTTGTTTTAAGCTTTCCCTATTCAATTGTAATAAACTATAAAGCTATATCAAACCTCATTAGTACCAGTATGTTCTAGAATGAATTCTACAGGAAACCAAACGTCTCAAATCTGACATGGTTTTCTAATGTTGGAGAAACATCGTCGAACAATGCAATTCTTCTCAACCTAACAAACTACATCACTGAGCAATCATCCTATGATAAAGTAGAAGGTAATGTGTACTTATGTATTGTTTTAAAGGCTCATTAAATAGTTTCAGTGAACATACAAACTTGAGATCATAGCAAACATGCTTACAATTAACCCTGCGTTTTTGAAATAAAGTTGTTTCTGCTTCAATTTCAGATTACGGTCACAGAATTGATGACATGCTACAAGAATGCACTTTCTTGGGTAAAACTTGTGGACCTCAGTGAGTAAATAACCACATTTTGTATAGTATTTCAGTGCAAAACAGCTATATACTACTTCGGCACATGCTGAAGCAAATTTTCCAACATTTTTTTCAAGTTCAGCTTCAAGGATTAAAAAAATATATTAAAATAAATGTTCTTCCTGTTTGAAGAAATATTTATTTTTCTGTTTCCCTAGCTGTAAATCTTTATGTAACAGAAATTTATTCCAGTTATATGATGCATTTGGTTTTAAACATTATTTGAAGGGGCATACAAGTTTTTAGCTGATAGTGCATGTTTTATATATACGTTTTTATAAAAAAAATTAGTTAAATTTTTTAAAATACAGGAATCAAACGACTTCTAGTTTAAAAGGCTCAAGATTATAATCACTTCATTACATATTTCGAGAGATCTTAGTTGCAAAACAATATCGTAATTTTGAAGATGCATCCATGCAACTATTTGATTTTCAGAGACTTCTACCAGTTCTATGACAGGAAGTATGGAAACTGTTACACTTTCAATAGTGGAATGGATGGACATCTTGTAAAAATAACCAGCCCTGGCTCAGAGTACGGTCAGTAGACATTAAAGCAGCATCGTTATAGACAAACCCAAGTTATTTATTACATATTTCAAGTCTTTCTATTAAACTTATATAATAATAGAACACGTAAATTCCGTCCATAATTTTTTTTTTAAACTGAGCATAAAACTATTTATGATATAGCACAATGAGCCAATCAGGATACGTACATAGTTTCTTTTCTTTATTGGCAGTTTTTAAAATGTTCATGAGCCAATGTTCATGAGCCAATGTTCATGAGCCAATGTTCATGAGCCAATGTTCATGAGCCAATGTTCATGAGCGAACGCTCATTAGCCAATGCCCATTAGCCAATGCCCATTAGCCAATGCCCATTAGCCAATGCTCATTAGCCAATGCCCATTAGCCAATGCCCATTAGCCAATGCCCATTAGCCAATGCCCATTAGCCAATGCTCATTAGCCAATGCTCATTAGCCAATGCTCATTAGCCAATGCTCATTAGCCAATGCTCATTAGCCAATGCTCATTAGCCGATGCTCATTAGCCGATGCTCATTAGCCGATGCTCATTAGCCGATTCTCATTAGCCGATGCTCATTAGCCGATGCTCATTAGCCGATGCTCATTAGCCGATGCTCATTAGCCGACGATGCTCATTAGCCAATGTTCCAAAACAGAAACTAAGGCAATGCTACAGTAAAACACAAATTTTCAAGTCACAAAAGTAAATAAATTTTGACGTTTGTAAACCGAATGCACTTGAAATTATTGTGTTTCGCTCAAAAAACTTCTGAAAATATTGCTTTTGCCTACAAAAGAATGCAAAGGTAAACATTGACATGCAGTTTTGAGGGAGAGAACGGAGTTTTTAGAGTTTGTAGTGCCAGTAAACTGACAATTTGCTTGAAGTGAATTTGTTTCAGGGTACCAGCCAATTTTAAGTGTTTGAATTTTAGCTATTTTATTACACTCAAGTCACAAACTGTTCTTCAAAAAGTGATAATGATAAACATTGTTGATAAAATTTTTTTAAAATAATACTTGAAATAAAACATGAACACTTGTTTTGTTCAATGACAAGATAAAAACTGACTGGTTTTTCGGACATTTTAGATGTTTCTTTAAAAAGTCTGCCTCGCTTCACCTCTAACCAATCACAGAGCCTCGCTTCACCTCTAACCAATCACAGAATGGCACACATAGATATCTTTTTGTTATTTCCTTTGCACAATAAATGCTAGTGCAATTATCATTGAGAGCCCTGCATCAACACGCCTTCCTTTTGATGAGAGTCCCGGGAGAACTGTGCTTTAATTCATTTCCTTCCTTGGTACTCATTTGGGCTTATTTGTCCGCGTGTTTCTCATATACACATGCTTAGCTCTGTTTCTGAACACATCACGTTCAACAATCTCCCATCTGTATTATTAAACATTGAGTGCTTAAAGCTAGAAATAAATTGTGTTGAAATACCTGTTACACAGGATGAAAAATGAACATCAAAATATCAAGGGGAAAACATTACTTGGCAATCATAGTCAACAGAATGTTCGTAACTTCACGAAGAGCTATTTGCATCACAAAATAAGAAACCAGAGGCTGCAGTACTCAATAGCTGTCAACTACCGATACTTTTCTTGATAGTTCTTAATGTTTTAAGAACCCTGGTTATGTTTCAGCGTCCACAATACCCATGGTTGCGTAGCGTTTATGGAGTCAAAGCATCGACATATAAATTTGTAGCACACGGTTTTTTGAGTTTTCAAATATTATCGAATTACTAACTTTTTAATAACTTGGGACCACAAGCTGCTAGAGACAAATTTTTAAAAGGGTTTAATAGGATACAATTTGCCAAACCAGATTAACCAATCAATGCACTGCCTACATAGCTATGGACTTGAAAAAAATTGTTTTGAAACCACGTTGTAAACGAGCAATATCCCAATGCGCCGTGGGACCTTATGATTTTAGTCCAATTTATATCACTAGCCTATCAGATTACCGACCTGTTGATATACTACTTGTTATAGATCGTTTACATCTGGAGGTATGAAAATAGAATTAATAATGCCCTTTCCAAATGAAAAAGGTAATTTTTTTATATGTTACCATGAAGTAATTAGTAACTAACCGCAAATTAATAACGCACGCTTGGTCACGCATCACGGATTTCACTCTAATGTATCAATAATGAGGCGTAAAACTATCCACTGTGCAAACATAAAAAAAAGTAATTTTGGTGCAGAGAGAGTAATTTTTAAAACTCATTTTCTCAGTAACTATCAGTGAGAGACAAAAAAGTTTACCACTATTGTGATGGCAAGATATGATATTATGCCATGTGATATGTTTTTTAACACCCCAAAGCTGATTTGAAAAATCCATTTGCACTGGCTATATGTTTCGGCTAATTACAAAATTGTAGGGTTGAGTCTGACATTTTTCATCAATCAACCGACGTACATACCATCGTTGAGCCCACAAGCTGGAGTTAGACTTCTACTGCACAGACAGGGAGAGACTCCTCTTGTGGCTGAGGAAGGATTCAATGCCTCTCCGGGAACCAAGAGTGCTATAGCAGTAAAATATGTAACCTACTAAACTCTTGCTACTAGCAAACATATTTGGTTAAACATGATTGTATTAAATCAGTAACTTGATTGTAATCAGCAGCCGAGCAAATTTGATGCAGGTTGAGATAGAAAGACTTTATGGCACAGAATACACCAACTGTACACAACAGAGTATTCGACCTACAGATGGTTCCTTACACGAATACTACCCTGGTAACTACACACAACAAGTAAGATACAAACTGTATACTGAATAGTTATCTCAGACATTACATGCAGCTTACAGCAGGGAAATGTACCAGCAAGGTTGTCAACCGTTCTATCATATCTTGTTCTTGTTTCTTTAGGGATGTCTAAAAACTTGCCTACAGAAAAGTGTCATTAAGCATTGCGGTTGTGCCAGCCCTCTCTACCGAGCACCTCTTAATGTTCACACTTGTGATGTAGAAGAAGGTAGCTGACTGACTTTGAGTAAAACTTGGAATTGAGAGCAATCAGGAGAGTTACATAACATATTATATATTTGATAGCTGACTGTGTTGAAGAGGTTGTGGAAGATTTATTAAACAATGAGAAATTTACCAGTCAGTGCCCTTTACCATGTTGGGAGTCGCAGTACCAGCACACCATATCCACCAGTCAATGGCCCTCCAACAATTATGAGGTTGTGAATGTTTTATTGTTAGTTACCTTGAACCAATTAACTTATACAATTCTTGGAATCTTGATATCGGAATATAATTCATTGATAATGGTATTGGTTTGCAGCCATACTTGATTCAGAACTTAAAAACTCGAGGAAGGGCATTGAAGAAAGTTCTTGATGATCCATCGAGGTGAGCAATGATTTTAACAAGGACTTAGTTTACCACGTCCACAGGTGTATACAAATTTTCGGCTGTAATAAAATAATAATTGATTTGAATTTTCCTCAACCAGACCATCAAGCGACAGCAAACAGTCTGTTAATTGTCTATTCCAAGATCAATAAAGCTTATGTCAAAGTATCCCAAGATACACACAGAGAGCAAGTGTTTATGTTTGAGGATTAACTTCCTGTTTGTAGATACAGTTTTGCCGATGAGTTTGTCAACTTGGATATTTACTTTGACAATCTAAACTTCTACAGATACAAGGAGAGAGCCACAATGAATGTAAGTACAGACATATCTACAACTCATCAGTATATATGTTGTTGAGATACTCATAACACTTACGACACTTTATATGTTATTGCTGTACTTTTAGTTTGAAGATCTCATTGGAGCAATTGGTGGCCATCTTGGATTGTGGATTGGGATGTCAATAATATCATTTGTAGAGGTCTTTGAGCTGATTGTACTTCTGGCTGGAGCTTGTGCCAAGAGGTTGTGCATTAAACAAAACAAAACATTTGCTATTTAACTGTTTCCTGCTACTTGGTGATCAAAGGAAAGAGTTGCTGATGCCAGTTTTACAGTGATTTAAATATTCAACTACTCTCATCAGTACTACGCCATTTGTAACAAGATATTGATAACTCAAGTGATACAGTTTTTTACGATCAACCAATTACACTCCATTTTATGAACTTTCTGGAATTTGGTGGTTCAACCTTTCCGCTTATTACTTCATTTTAGAAAGTGTTTTACTTGATATTTTGCAGTCTTAATAAAGATGTTTTTGCTGTTTAATAAACTTCCCAACACTCATGATTTATATATAAAAATCTGCATTATTTATGTTTTGTATTAACAATAGCATTTCAGGATGTGCAATGTCACACGTTAGTAGTAATGTAGGAGCAGATTTCGGTAGTGTCACATGTTTGGTTTTGCCCTAGACGCTCCACTTTTTAAAATACGCTATTTTGTAGAGTCTTGGGAAATCAATTATAATTGCTTAGAAACTTCGTAATCTGTAATTCTCACATACTAAGATGACAATAAATATGGCTGTTGGAGGCTGTAGGATCGTGCTCATGCAAGGTTCAGTTTTCCAGGCCAATAATTATGCTTGTCCTATAGACACAAGCACCAAAGCATGAGCTCATAAAGATCAGTATCCAATAAAACCAAGTTAGCTCTAATGTAAGGTGAAAACAACTAGACCAAATGGCAGAGAAGACAACTCTCAATCACCTACGCAACATCTCATCTCCTAACCTAAACAGAGCTTAAAGTAGCATGCTGCTAAGAGCCCAGCATAAAGAAAGTAGCTAAATATAAAAACACTACTTATATAAGTAGCTGGGTAAGTCCGGTGTGAAACAGGGCAGGCAATCCCAACAAATTACTAAGAATTAGCTATCAACGCCTTATTTTCTTTAGTCACTTGTGCTCAGTAAGCTGTTGGAATTGTCTGCTCTGTTTGACAGCAGAAATCCCCAGCCTGCTGTGTTGATGCATCTTTTAATCTTTAGTTAGAATTTAGCTCATACATTATAATAAAATATAGCATCATTATTATTCTTAATAATAAAAATGATATCTCTCATTTCCATATACATGGCAGGAATGAGATGAAACCGTTTCAAAAATTGCTGATTTTTCAGCTCTACAATAATTAATCAATTTGTTCAGAAAATTTTCATTGTTATTTCATAGGCAAATTAGTAATTCAAGCAATATGAAAAAAAAACACTTGGAAGTTTGTAATGCCAATTGGCATAAATTGGGAAAATTGAAAAATGATATCTTTTTGAGGCAGGATATCACAGCATTGCACTGTTCATTGAAGCCTTATATACACAACACCAGACAATTCACAATTTGGTTCGCTGAAGACAACATCAAAACTCAATGGAATGAAAAGTTCAAACGCCTGTAATAAATATCACAGCATATCATGCTGCATTCATTGCATGTGACAAATATGGGTGCTACTGCAGGTTTATGACCTTCACAAACAATGCTGGTACATGTCGTTACAAAGTCATCGATGCCTTGCATTCATCTCTAACTAAATGTTCTTCAATAAAGCAATTTAAATATTTAATAACCTCCATTCTCTGCTTTTCAGTGCATATATTCAGCAACATTTTCAGTTACATAATCCAATAGTCAGACAGTGCTACTTCTAACCGTAGACAGTGAAATAGTATTGGCAGTTGATCATTTTACCTCTAACGGTGAACATGCAGGATATAGAAGCTCAAAAAACTAGCGTGAGAAAAAAGCTGAAGACATCGCTGGTAGAGTTCTCTGAAACGACAAGCGCCCATGGGCCACCAAAGGTTAGTTTAAGTTGTAAAAATGCCTTGCATGTAATGAGTTAGATTTTTTTCATATTTGCAAAGAGTTTTTATGGCTACTCCGCTACTGGAGTATTTTCAACATAACTCAATTGGTCTACGATGATATTTTGTATTTTTTTTTTTAAATTATTTGTTTCCATGGTGTAGACTGAAGAAGTAAAGCAAATAAAATGACCAAAGAATACTGATATACATATTGCCATTTAATCACACATGCCAGAGCTCAACTGACTATTGGGAATGGGAGCGCAACTCCTCATCTGCATTTCTAACTACTGCAAAAATCAGTTTAAACTGACACAAAAGTAAAGTCAGCAAATGTAAAATGTGTATGTTTTTTTTACTTCTATTGCAGATCGTGACTCACACACATGTAATTGCCAAAGCATTTTGGTCTATTCTTTTTGTCACTGGTATAGCCGTCTTCATATTCTTTGCACAAGAACTGATTAAAACTTACATGAAAATGGAGACAACCACCAATATAGAGGTATGTACACTGCTTATAGTAATACACTTAAGAGACTTTAAACTGGTAATACTCTGATATAAATGACATTAAAGGCAATAATTGTTTTTACTATCAGTTCAAAGAAAATTTATCAAAATGTAGGCTCCAAAATTTTTTTCTGAAAAAAAGTTTCCCTAATGGTTGCACAGTTCCAGATTTGTATCTTATTTGGTCAACTTATTAGCCTACAATGAAAAAGTGAAACTTGCTTCAAAGTGTAGGATATAATTTGTACGATGATGTTTGAAGCTAACGCGCTTTCGACTAGGTGAACGCAGTGTCAAAATCGTGACGAATGGAAAATTTATCCTATTTCAGAAATTGCAAAATAGTATTTCTTCATGGTGTAGCTTCGCGAGAAATTTAATTTAATTTTTTGGATATGGCAACAACAAAAAAACGAGTTGACGCAAGGCCATAATAATTATAATAATCTTTTATGTTAAATATCTATGTGCCACAGTATCAATACATTATCGATGCCAAAAGTTATCATCTATTTGCTTTTATTGTTTTAACAGAAATAATTATTTATTATAATAACAACAAAAAATATCGCTTTATTATTATTAAGTTTTCGTTCTTCAGCTTGTAAGACGTGTAACTGTTGTAAGAGAAGACAACTCAATAAACTTGTTTTTCATCATGGCTACTTGTTCTGCCACATTCTCGTGTGTCCAGCTTTGAGAACAATTAAAAATTAACAGCGTTCTTCGCTTTCACTTAGCCAAAAGCGCCTAGAGCAGCTGTTTTCTATTATGCCAGCTATGAAAGTCAATAATGTGTAATGTGAAAAAATACACTTTGGTATTAAATAAATACGACCTAGCAGTTTTTCATGTTAAATAAGTACAATAAATCTGGCATCAGTTGAGATGTTGGAATGAACATGGACTAAACTAATTTCAAGCAGATATAGGATGAACACAGACAGGTCCTAGAATAGTAATCAATAGAACTTAAATAAATGTCAGCTATGCAATCAATATATTATTTGGAGGTTAATTCAAAGAAGAGTTGGAATTTTTTTCTGGCAATATCTATATGCTGCTGGGTAGACAGCTCCTGGAATGACTCAAAAATGATTTGCTATATTTTGCTAAGAATGAATAATGACATTTCCCGAATAATTTCCAAAATATTATCAATATTGTGTAGTCGGCATTAGCTCAGGTAGTAGAGGTTCATTCTAGGAAGTGTCTGTATTCAATCCAGACATTCATGTTGGTGAGCATTCAATTTTGTATAATCGGACACAAAAACAATATGATTTATAGTAAACAATGCTGGCGGCATTAGCTTCATAAACAAAACTTATTGCTTGTGGCCACAGGCATGAGGTTTCTACTACTGCACAAATCATAGTGTACTGAATTTCCTGTTTCTATTTTAAGACCTGAGGGAATTGTCTGATTTGTATAACCTATAGTTGTTGGGAACGCTATTAAGACACCACTGGCAATCACTGTATATATATAGATATACACATGCATATTGTATTGGAATGATGCATGTGTGGGTAGTAAACTTTCAGCTATTGACAAGTTGAAACGTTTTGATCGCCTGAACAAAAACAAGCATGGTAGTCCCTCAACGGCTTGTTGACGTCACCAACTAGATCAAACAGGTATGTAAAAAGTAGGACAAAACTTAAATTGAAAAACTTTGCCGCTGAATTTCCTACAAACTGTGTGCATTAACTATCAAAGGCCAACCGCTATACCATTATTTTCTCAGCTTTTTCCCCATGTTCTAATGACTACATGCTTGTTGCTCTTTACTAAAAAAGGAAAACCTGTATTTAGGAACTTTATAACTTGGTATTTCTCCTAAAAAAATATTGCAGATTGTTGAGAAATAGCGGCTAAGTAAAAAATATTGTTTTATTGTCCAAAAACTTCATTGACATTTGCTGAGGATAAAGTAGTCAGCACTGGTGCCCAATACGTATCCACTGATGTAAACACTACTTGAATGACTCTCAGAGTCATCAAGCTTTACCTCTCCGCTAGGTAATTGCTTGCACCAGGCAGGGATAACTCCAAGCAATGTTTATTGATGGACTAAAACTATTTCCACAACTTCGTTTGGGTGCTTAGCTCAGACACCCCAGATGAGGTCCACAATAACAACTTTTTACTGTTTTAAAACCGTCTATGAGTAGTAGTAGTAAATCAATAGCTCATAGTCCAACTGTAATTAGTTAATAAAGATGACCTTGGCCTTTTCTAGAATAGGCATTTAGGGCAAGAATTCAATGTAACAGTTAATCCAACAGTGATGCTACAGTTTTATTTCAATACATTGAAAAATAGAAGCGCATGAGCCTGTTGGCGATGATCTTTGCAGCCATCTCCACTCAGCAACTCTGCGAGTATTGCACCGCCAGGAACTTTAGGGCTTCATTTTCTCACATATTTCTTTTTATTTATGCTGTTTAATACTAATGCCTAAGCCAGCAATGAAATCTTAGGTCCAGCTCTGTGCCAGTATAGATTACTAATGAATGCTGGCCCGGACCGGTGTATACTACTCATGGAGTTTGCCTGGGGCCGGTATAGTTATTGATATAAATGATTTGTCCAGCTGTACATTAATTCGTTAACACGGGCGAAGGGTGAACAGGGTTGAGCAGGGATGGGAAGGGATAACATTAATTAAAATTCACCAAAGTAATCAACAGTGATATGAAATAAATTAGGTGATATTTTGAGATACTATTTCTTGATATATATTGTTTGCGTAAGTGTTGATTATTGACTTTAACTTGTCAATACAACTGATTTGCCTAAAGATTTTAGTCTAGCCTAACATTAAAACGCTTGAAAAAAACAACTGTTTTGCGAGTTGCTGTTTTTAGTAACATAGTTTGTATCCTGTGTTTCTTGAGACAGCCCTCTCTTATTATGTGACAACTCAACTGTCTACCAGTATTTACAATGGTTTGCAACTCAAAGCATTTGTAGTGAACCAGGTAGCCCCTCTTAAGTGGTAAATACTTGGCATCATCTGTAAAAGAATCGGAATTAGCAGAAAGAATTTAATAGCTTAAACTATGAAGTCACATATATTTTGCAGCTGAAGTTTGATGCTCTAGAGTTTCCCGCAGTAACTGTGTGCAACCTCAATCAGTTTAGGCTAGACAAGCTGCCTACAAACCTGAAAACTATGGCTGACGACTTTGAAAAGTCAGACCTAGAAGATTGGTATGGAGGAGAAGATGAATGGGAGAAATTCTGGACCAGTAAGTAACATAAATACTTATGGGTCAGCCTACAAAGAACTGCACTTTTCTGTTGTAATGGTGTACAAACCTTTCAATCAGCTGTATTCTACCAAGTAATTAAAATCTTGTTGTATTTCAATTTATTATTTATTGTAAGTTTGAAAGGTTTTGCAATGAGGATAATATGCATGTCATATATGATGGCAGCATTATAGCAATACAACCGCTGCTCAGAATACATTTTGATTGTTTTGACTCCACTCTGTTGACTAGTTGGATATAATCATCTATACTTCTCTCCAGCTCATGGTCTCACCACCGAAACAGGAGCCAGAACTCAGACAACTCCTGCTAGCACTTCTTCTCAAAATAGTTCAGTAACAGGAAACAGCATGGTAACAGGAAATAGCATGGTAACAAGAAACAACACAGTGGCAGGAAATAGCACAGTGGCAGGGAATAGCACAACGGTAGCGACGACAAATGCTACATCATCTGGTAATGTGACCAGTTCTAGGAGAAAGAGAGAGATCGCAGAACTTGATGAGGAGAGAAAAAACGTTATGATTGCCATGGTATGTGTGAAGAGGCGGAAAGTATTGATGTGGTGGTGTGGTAGTGTTTGGTGGTGTATAATAATACAGAGCGGTCATGGTATGGATAACAACTGTTTAGCGTGACGACCTAACCACTTCAGGTACTGTAATTAACCAAGTTAGTTGAAAATCCCTAAAAACGTTTTACGACTTGTCTTTAGTTTTAAGCAAGTGAAAAAAACATTCTCTCACTCCTAATATTCTGTACTTGTGAAGAAAATTTGTTTGTGGCAAAACACATACCTTGATTCTAACTTCATGGATCAGAGCTTTTTGTTACTTTGTTTGTATCAGAATCATCTATAGTTTGTCCCATATTATTTATACAATTTTTAAATAATCTAAATTTTTTCTTCTGGGAAAAGTGTACTTACCATGTAGTATTCTGTAGAATGGGTTCTATGTACAACCGGATACGTCTGCTGTAGCCAACATGTCATGGTTTAACAATGTTGGTGGTACGTCGTCAGATAAGAGCATTGCAGTGGAGCTGACACAGGCCCTCAGCAACCAGTCTGCTCAGCAACTCTACTGTAAGAACATTTATATCGCCAAGTAATTTTACATTTTCTAAAGAAGTTATCTTTCATTTAAATGCATTGTTAACCTTTAAGATTATTTGTATTTGCTTTATACCGTAGTAACTGTTATTAAAGCTTTTAGGCAAAGTTTGTGTCCATACCTACCATACTTATACATGGCTGTTTTAGATACTGGACATGAAATTCAAGAGATGCTTCAGGAATGCTCTTTTTTGGGAAAAATATGTGGACCTCAGTAAGTGATTTTCCACTTAGCTTGTGGGACAACCATGTCGAATATTTTGACAGTTGACTCGAGCCTTGCTAATCTTGATCTCATTATGTTGTAAAAGCAAAGCTTTTTTATAACATTTTTTAATTGCACAACAGATGTCATAGCTTACTGCTCGGATAAGGATCGTTCAATAAAATGGGTTTCAGTCAAAGATTTTTCATTCTCAATCATATAGAACTACAGTCTAGTTCTGGGCACAAAAAAATTAAGGAATGACAAATTAGTTTTTCTTTATTGCTGATAGCGGAGCATGGTATAACTTTTGTGAGCAATGAATTATCATTTAAGGCCATTGTACTCATTTATGTTCCAGAAACTTCTACTGGTTCTATGATAGGATATATGGAAACTGCTACACATTTAACAGTGGCATGGATGGACAGGTGGCTAAAATCACGAGCCCTGGAGCCACATTTGGTGAGGGCTGAATACCATTTTTTCTCTGGTGTGCTCATTGTTTCATATGGTGGCTACATCTATTGAACAGTTTGGTATGTTGATAAGACTTCTAATACAAAACACTGTAACCAAATAAAGTGTGACTTGTTAGCTATTTTAATGCAATCAGTAAATAAGTTTATATAGTTTTGCTTTGAGGCTCACAAGTGCTACCAAAGCCGTCCCATGACATCAAAGACGGAATATTGGATACACATTTTTTTTTGCAGTAATCTTGAAACTAGAAATTGAGCAAGAGTTGAACAGAAATGCTAAAAACGATGTTTTAACCTTTTTTTGAAAGAGCCACTTGCAACAATAGCTAGTTTACCCATTTTTCAAGGCTAAATACATTACGTCAAAAACCGCAAATCTTAGAGCATAGGATCAATACTGAGTTGAAGTTTCAACATATAGCAAATGACAGATTGAAAATGGTCACTCCATTAAAAAATTACATTTTCTTGAATAGAAAGTCTAATTATTAACTAAATTGAAAATGTGACTTTTTATCTCAGATTTTTGTTCATCGGCCATTTATTTTTTTTTAAATAAAACTTTTGGGCTAGATAGCAAGCTTTGCAGTTTCGAATGGTTAATCTCTTAATTATGTTGAAAATCAACAATACGCACAATAGTTGTTTTATGATAAATGACTTTACGGTCATGTATAAACAGCTTTACACTCGGCCAATTCTCATACTCTGAGTTTTAATCTTGTTTCAAATGGATGTTTATCCATGTTTGAAAGGTAAAATATGTCAACAAGTTTTAATTAGCTAAATCTCCAACTACTTGTATGCCTGAAAGTGCGATTAAATTTAATCTGCTTATAGGTTTGAGTTTAACACTGTTTATCAACCAGGACCAGTATGTCCCTGTGCTGAGCCCCCAGGCAGGCGTCAGAGTGATGCTCCATCCTCAAGGGGAAGTACCAGTTGTAGAAGAAGATGGATTCAATGTGTCTCCAGGCATGAAGAGCGATATCGCTGTGAGATATGTGAGTGTAAGCAATGGCTATGCCAGTGGTTGTGATTAACTAAAATGTTTTTTTCTCTATTTTATGAAAGCTCTTACCTTTGCAATCACGGGGTAGTTTCAAAACTGCGACTGAAAATTTTATTTTGCTCCTTCACCCATCCTTATAACCTTACACTTACAATAATGATACTGAAACAATCAGTACTCCCATTAGAGTGAAAATTTAGAATAATGCAAGCTTAATGCATGAGTTGATAAGTAAAGAAGTACGGAGCTGCCTTTGCTAATCACCAGCTTCATCTTTTTCAAATCTTTTAAAACACAGGTTTACTGCGGCTATATTTGGTGTACTAACTCACATCCAACAGCTTGCATAGTCAAAGCACTTAAATACCTGTAGAAAATGTCAGTCCAGATATGATTTTGATTCAAACTAGTAACCCAGTTCACAATTAGGTTTTTATCCAGTTTACTTTGGATGACAGGCAAAATGTTTATTCGCTAAAATGAGCAAAGGTAGCTTTAAGAAAGATGACTTGGAATACTTGAAATATTGTAAATAATACAAAGCAAGTAACAAAGATTAGTAAACTGGTGATATAAGGTATTTTATTCCAAATGATTTAATGAAATTGACTTTCTGTTGCAAACATAATTTGACTTGGTTAACTTGACCTCATTGTTATTGGACGTGTCTAAGGATATCCAGCACCCATAACCCTTGCCAAGTAGCACAGGTTTTTCTTAGATCAGCTCGCATAGTTATATCGATTTAGATTCTGGAATCAAAACACCTTCCATACCATAAATTTTCTATAACTCTCAGACTCTATAGTTAGGAGACGGAAAGGAAATTGTATTAAACTGTAACTGTTCCAAAACCTCTCTAGTAGTTATGTTATTTGCCTAATTTGCTGGTTTATTACAGGTGGAGATAACAAGGCTAGAGGAAGATAGGTATAGAAGCTGTAAGAGGGCCACAAATACACAAAATGAGTTCTATCCCGGAAATTACACTTTAAAGGTACATGAAATTATTGTTCAAAGAGTTATCCATATGTAGAAGATTTTGGCAACTTGTGACTAAGTTCAGCCACAATCCTCCACCCTTTCGGTCACACTGGATGACTACGAGGTGGCACTGCCGGTTGTACTGTCTTATGTCAGCTTTAGCAGCTTCATTAAGCTAGTAGATCCGGTCTTAGAGGGAGAGGGGAGGGTCCTTTCTATGAATAGAGAAGGCAAAAGGATTCGGGAGGGGGGGTATCCAGGATCCAGACTAACTCGTCAACAGAGAAAGTTCAAGTGCAATAAGAAGAGGTACTTCAAGATAATACTCTCTTTAATGATTAGTATAGCTCCAACTGCATTAATATAAAAACGGAAACTAGTGCGGCTCACTAGAAAAGTCCTATGTTCATCAATATAAAGTGATAAAATGTAATACATAAACACACATGAATAACAATATTCAATGCAAGGTAACATGACATTAGTTCAAGCTTTATCTTCATTTTTTCGTACAATTATACCTTTTGTTCACAAACAAGGGGAGATAATCTCCAACAGTAAATATATAATGACTTTCTATATCATAATCACAATGCAATCTAATATAGTTATGAACAACGTTCAGTCATTAGCAACGAGCTTCACTTCTCCTTCTTTTCTGTGCCTTGGCCTTTATCTTTGGCTTTTAATTCACCAACACACCATCCGGATGATTTTTAATATTGCAAATCTATCACACATACAAAACAATGTTATGACATAACAGATTTTTCTGTTGTCTTATGAACTTCTGACATGACTTCAGGGTTGTATAAAGACATGCATTCAGAAAGTAATTATTGCATCATGTAACTGCGCCAGTCCTCTCTACAGAAGTCCTGAAACCGTTCAAGCGTGCAGCCTAGAACAATGTGAGTATGGAAAATTAGTTTAACTACATTAAGTATATCTTGGACCTTTTTCTAAATTTAAAATGAAAATGAAACGTTTAAAATAATTCATTTGGGCTTTCTTTTGTTTGTAATAGCCTCACTATTGAATGTTTGGTACAACATTTTAGATTGGTGTGTTGAGATGGTTGAAGAGCAAGTCCTGAAGGATGGTCAATGTGAAAAGGAATGTCCCAATCCCTGCTGGGAGTCTCAGTATGAGTATACTATATCCACTAGCCAATGGCCTTCTAATGGCTACATGGTAAGGTTGCCTGTACTTTAAGGTGTAATTAGTCTAGGGACCTAGCCAGCTTGTGGGATTTTGTGACGCTCCACTTTAAAACACCCACCAGCATCTAGGAAAAAGTCTTAGTGTACTGAGAGTTGTCCTCTTCTTTTTCGCAATAATAAGGTATGAACCCAGAGAATTGTAAAGAAAGTTATCAAAATTTATTAAACTTTCTCTGACGATGAAGTTCCTCCAGTTTTTTTTGCTGAAAAAGATTCTGTTGTAGTAAGTATTCACACACAAAAACAGAAATGATTCAGTTTTGCAAATTGGAGACTAACCACTTTGCAAACATTATGATGCAATATACTGGTCTCACAGCCACCTGCCAAACATGACATCTATCCTAAATGTTGTTAAACTCAATTCGCCTTCTTATTTTATTGTTATTATGCAATCTTGATGGAGCATACTTAAGCGAATTGCTGTTTTGTGAATTATTTTAAAAACTCAAGAGGACAACTCTCAGTATACCAATGTTCTTTCCTAAATGCTGGTGGTTGTTTGATAGTGAAGCGGCACAAAATCCCACAAGCCAGTTAGGTCCCTAGACTAGGGTGTAACAACCTGGTCAGCTTAGCCTGCACTAATCTAATTAGCAGTATTTGTTAAGTAGTTAGGAGTTGTCTTCTTTATACCTAAAACCATTATGTTACCTTAAGTAATAAGCAAGTCTTACATCATATGTCTGTATATTAGTTGAATTGAAGCATCTTGGATTATTTGAAGCATCTCAGTTGTTGTTTAAAATGCTGACGTGTATCTCAAAGTCATTGTTATATTTCAAGTATCGTTACATAATATTTGTTTTTGCAGTTTACTTAAGTTTAATGTGTCTTAATTATTAATACAGCCTCAAATAGCCAAACATTACAATAGAATTGATATGTGCAAGTATTTAAACTTACGTCACAAAAGAAACTGTCTAATGATAAATACAACAATAGTAATAATTCAAGAAATAAATAATATATTTATTTGTTACAGCAAACGTTAGTCAAATCACTCAGCAGAAGAAGTTCCGAGTTGAAGGCTGCTTTAAAGAATAAAGAGTAAGCATTCTACATTCTTCATTATATTGTTTCTGTGAATACTATGTACTATAGATTGTTTTTTATGAAAATTAAGTCACTCAACCTGATTGAGTCTCTAAATAACTGCCAGCACCAATTAGCAGAGCTTGTCATGCTTGCAGCAACTCTTCCAGAGTTCACGAACAGCTAGTCAAGTTAGAGATATACTATGACAACTTAAACTATTACAAATACACAGAGAAGCCTATGATGTTGGTAGGTTTAATCACATCTATGTCTATGTACTTCCTATTAATGGTGAACTCCAGTAGTATTCATTCTTACACTACTGCTCCTTCACCACACCTTACACAAAAGTAATATCTATAAAATCGCTATTGGCTAGTAGCTGCAACAAAACTATAAATAAATTAGAAACTGTGACACTTGTTCCTAAATGTTATTTGGTCCTAGAACAAACGACCACACCACGGTAGTGCTATTAAATATATATAAAATGTAGTTTTCGGGGCATTAAAATAAACAGTAATATTTGTCAACAAACCATTTTTTGCAAATCGTTTTAACTAAAGTTAAATCATTCGTCTCACAATGCCGACACCAAAACCTGTTTTGAGGGAAAACAATTATACTATCACACCCTAAAAGTCTTTAATAACTTGTTGATATTCATACCAGAAACAGCTTTATGTTATAATTACTGCTTTAATAACTATTTTGATCAGTTTGTCTGTTTTTTGAGGAAAAAAATTCCACAAGTTTAGTCATTTGGTCCTGGAAGCGACTCCTGCAGTATGTACTCTTACGAACACCGGCCCGCTGGTGAAACATAACTCCACAGCTTTAGCATTCACTCAAGCTCTTTTTAAATTCACTTGTAGTTTGAAGATTTAGTCGGAGCTCTTGGAGGCCATCTTGGATTGTGGATAGGAATGTCAGTGATATCATTTGTAGAGATTTTTGAGCTCATTGTTACGTTTATCACAGTTTGCTCCAAGGCCTTGCAAGAGAAGAACAAAACAGCAGACATTCACTCAACCATTTACCGCTAGGCATCCTGTTTTGTATACTCAAAAAACAGCTGATTATATGTAATGTTTGCATCTTAAAATTTCTTAATAATTCAGTTTATGATAATGATACCATACATTAGAGTGCAGAGCGATTCGACATGCAAATGAAGTCATTGCACAGTTATCTGGTGGTGAAACAATCTATTGTTTATTCTGAGGTTCTGTCATTTCAAAAACTTAAATCGTTGGGTATGAGACGCTTTTATCTTTTTGTAATGAAACTGCATTTCTATCCGACATAAGAAATTAAAGTTAAATTTTATCCCCAAAATGTCGTATCCTTAAATTTTTTCAAAGTAACATCCAACTTTACTTCCAGAGGAGCAAGAATTGATCTACCAGTGTGATTAAAGTATTGTGCTTTTCGTAAGTGCTGACGACTATTTATCATTTCTGTAAACCCTATTTATAGTTATTTTAAATAGGCAAGTGTATAATAAATACGTAAGTGTATAATGCCCTTTACTGAAAGTTTGTTTTTTCAAAAAAGTTTTCTGGACACGAAATATGTTAAGATGCTAGTATTATTTTTAAGTGTTGTTGAGGGTAAACATAAATATAATATTTTGGAAAGACTAAAACTTGCATTATTGTTTTTGCCAATGCCCATTATTATAGAGCTTGTAAAGCATGACAAGCAATTTATTTCACACTGAAGATAATTACTAATAATCAATCAGCTTCACAAGTTGCTTAGCTTACTAACAAACTGACAGAGGTAGATGGTAGCAATTTGAACCAGCCACATGGTAAACTAGCTACTTAAACTGACAAGTCCAGAGTCTTTTCAAGTATAAGTCTTTTACTAAAAATTTATAAAAATTGGTTGCCCCATCCGTATCTTAGTGTACTGATATTTGGATGCATGAACATGGACTAAAAACTGGTATTGTTTACTTAAAATAACTATGCCATACAAGAGAAAAAACGAAGTGCTGAAATAGTAGGAGTTGTCAACCCAATGAGAGAACTATTGTATTGTATGTTTGGATGCACATAAATAGCAAAAATTCTCAATTGAACTCCTTTTTTTTCACAAATATGATATTTTAGTGATTAACTGCTTTGGCTTTATGTTGAAATGTTTGGTTTGTAGATTATATATAACTGCAAACTAGTTTATCCGCAAAGTTTGCTGCAAAGTTTTGGGTTTTGTATCCAGTTTATTACTAAATGAAGAGGAAAAATATTGCAATATGTTTCTACTTGCGCTGTAGAAGAAAGATAACAGTGATTCAGTGATTCATATAATTGTAAGTTTGGTTGAAGTCTATACATTTACATGGGCAAACTCTGGAAAATTATTAAACAAAAAAGTTTCAAGTTACAATTTGTCACAATGATAATATACATATACATTTACCACATATATAAAACATTAGACAGACACTATTATTCCAACTAGCACCATATACATGTTACATCATATCGATTGTCAACATCTTTTAATTACTATTGGATCCATCATCACTTTCCAGTCAGTGTTTGCAGGAGCATCAGGATGAAGCTCTGCATGAAACTTTACCTGAAAAAATAATAATAATAAATATTAATGGTAGTTTAAATGTGAAACCAAATCAGTCTCATTAGCAAACTGTAAGTTTATAAGCAGCAAGTGATTCCATTCAAGTGTGGTTACAGCTTTTAGTACTTACAAGCATTTGACTTCTTGTCGAGTATATCAGCTCTTTACCAAAATACCTTCTCATCACGCTGAAAAGAGTAAAACCATCGTTAGTAAAATGTTGGAGAAATGACACGGCAGTTTACTATTAAAACAATAACAACACTCTTAACTTGTTCACCAACAAATGAATTATCAATATTTGAAACATTAGATGTCTCAAGTTCGTATTAAAAACATTGATTGGGAACATCATTAGCATCTATTAAGGCAAAAGAAATACAAACTTAGTGGATTGCCAAATAGGTTTTTGATTGGAGAACACTGCATTGTAAACAGCTGTTTTATTAAATTCAAGATTAATTTATTTTGTGAAACAGTCATCTTAGAAAATTGCAAGGGGAATGTTGATAACTGGCTATTTAATAAATCATTAATTTCAACATATAGATCATTTATTGTGAATGTAAGAGTTTGCAAGATAAAAATCGTGTGAGATAACTGATCGCTGAGCATTTTTTTATGATTTAGCAAGCAATTTTTTTGACATAAAATGTCATTAGCTTTGTAATTTATTCAATGTTCAGCTAATTGAATATTTGCATTTGCTTCTCCACATTGGTCACATATCAAAAATAACAGTATAAAAACAACAGTATTTCTTGTCAACTTCTGTTACCTGTTCGCTTGGTTGCCTCGGAAAATTGAATCGTTGCCACCAGTACTTATCTCAGCCCACAAAACTGCGTAAGACATCCTGTAGGAATACTTAATGCACCAAGTACCAGCGGAAAGGGGTGGAACCTCAAGGACTCCACGTCTGTTATGACCCTAAAAACACATAAATCCACACATTGAATGCATGCTTCAAGTGTTTGCTGGTTTAATATGTTTGCTGGTTGCGTGGTTCTTGGTAATGTTCTATACCTACCGTTTTATCCATAAGTTGAAAACGATAATCAAGACAAACTCAACCAAAAATTGGTCAGATTTCCCATTTAGTTACAATGCTTGTTAAATAGACTTCAATTGCGTGTTAATCCTAAAAATATGTTATGTCGTCTTTTAAAACAAAAAATATTGATAGCCTACTCATGTTTCAAGCGCCTTTGGAAAGTTTTAAAGATATTCCATTTACTGTACCAAGTCATAAAACCTACTCTTCCTGATGCTATCAGGTGCCATCCATTTGGTGCAACTCCAAACTGGTAATACAGCTGATCAGCTTCTTCACCTCTCGCAGGCCTGAACTCATTGCCAGAAGTGGAGAGATTTGACCTTATAAATGGAGAGACAGACAATCCATTGCTGATGTAGCTGTCAGTAACCTGACAAGTTCCTTGAGGAGTCTGTTTGTGAGATGGAAGACATTCACAGGCATCTGAGCTCTCGTCACAAGCAGAACCAGAAACGGCAGCACAGGCATCTTGTCCTTGTACCGAACATTTGCAGGATTGTCCAGCAGTTGTACACGCTGAAATATATTATTGTTTGTATTATTTATTTACTACCATTTACCTCATAGGTTTTTAACAATGACTTGAGCAGAAGCTCAGTTATAGAGTTATCCATAGAGTTACCTGGTGCCCTGGTACAAAAACCGAAAGGAGCATAGAAGTCTTCATCACATTCACATCTATCAGTCAACAAATCACAGTAGCTGTTAGCAAGCCCTGAACAGGCATTTGTCTTCTGAGAGCAGAGACAGGACTTGCCAATTCTATCACAATGTGAGGCTAGAATATAAAAGTGTCTATGGTGATTATTCAACTCTATGAAAGTTGAAGCTGGAAATCATAAACTACTAAAATCTACAAAGAATGTTTACTGAGAACAAAGTTAAATAACTTTATGTTTACTTACCGATTTCGCAGACTCCATTTGCAGTCAGTTGGTATCCAGACCTGCACTCACATGCGTTAGTCTGAGAGTTACAGGCTGTATTCTGTAATGGGTTACATGCACTTGAGCCTTTCATGGAACAGAAGCAGTTCTTTCCCACTTCATCACACCTGGTTTCTATAAGAGTAGAATATATAACATGTAGCTAGACAGTCATTTTGTTATTACGGCATCGAATACTAGTCCAAAACATACAACAATATAATTTTTATTGTGTACCAGGGCAAAAAACTTATCATTGCACGATCTAGAATTTATCACCGAAACATTTTGAAATACCAGATAAAACTTCTTTGTTTTGCACTGGTTAGTTGTAAGTACGGGAGTTCATTGTCAGACTGATTCATAAACAAGAAGTAAATAATGCTTTACCATCTAATCTGTAGCAAGTTCCATCAATGAGACCAGAGTTGGAGTCACATTCACAAGCCCCAGTGTTTCTGTTACATTGTGTGTTTTGTAGACGGCTGCAGGCATTTGATTTACTTGCACAGTCACATGGCTTGTCAACGGTATTACAGGCTGCAGAATAAATGACATCAAGTTTGATGAAAGTTAATGTACATTTAAAGGATTAATGAAATGACAAAACCAATTGAGAGGAAACTTTTATAGAAGACCTGATGGCACAACAGAGTTTTTGGTTAAACATATACATAGACTGGGCACATGCGCCAAACTAACAAAGATGTTGCTTACTCGTTGAGGTAACTGAACATAGTACAGCTGGTACATCATAATTGCTTCCATTTGGACACCAACAGTTGCAGTTCTTGTCTCTGTATGATTTGCCAGGACAGGTATTGGTACAACCCCCTAGAAATGATGATCATATACACAGTCAACTGAAGTGAATGTATGTTTTACACTGAAACAAGCTTTACCAGTACCATCTTTTCAAATCAACATGTTTCCAACCAAGTCACAGAAAACATAACTAAAACTAAGCTTAAGTAATTAAAATTTTTAGAGACTTCCAGCAATAACCTCTTGTGATAACCTCTAACACTTACTATCGCACTCATAGATGTAGTTGATCAACTGTAAATCCTCAAATGAGAAGGTGGTGGCTCTACCAATGATATCCAGGTAACTCATGTCAATTGGAGTTATTGTATTCTTGTTTGCTCTGTCAACAGAGAAGGCCTACAAACACAACAAAACACTAACCATAGACAAAAAAAACTTGGGCACAGGGAGATTTAATCGACATAAAAGTTGCTGCTATCATGTGACCCAGTGTATTAGCTCAAAAAACTATGAGCTTAATTATATAACAGTTAGTGAGAACTTATAACAGATCTCTCTTTATGCAGTTTTTTGATAACATTTTTAGACGAAGTAGATTCCTGTGAACAGATTAGCTTTTAGTGTTTTGGTATGTTTTAATTTAATCAATTTAAATATGGTGGCATCAAACTTACACTTTTCCCATAATGCATCACACTCCTGTAGCTGTACTCTGTACCACCCATCTCTGCTTCTTCTGGTTTCATTTTGAAGAAGTTGTGAGTTTGTCCTGGTAGAACGTTCTCTAAATGAATTCTGACATATTGGTCTCTGTCTGGTCTGCTCTGTTGATGGTAGAGTCCGATGGCATGCATAAACTCATGAATTGGTATATTCTTGCTCTACAAGATAACAATGGCTTGCTTAGAAAATGTGTTTTTCACTGTCTTGGATCACCGCAGATATTTTTAAGATAAACGTTTGATAAGAATTGCACTTCTATGCTTTAATAACTCGGATATCTGAAAGTTAGTGAGCACAATTCTATTTAGATAAACTTTTACTACAAATACTTACCCAGGCGCAGCCACGTCCTAAGCTGAGTCTGTTAGGTTGATCCCAGTAGATCCAACCAACACTGGAGTAACATGCCCCGTCTCTAATGACATTGATATAATCAGCCTGGTTGGTTCTTCGCACCAAGTTTAGACAAGTATACTTGGAGTATTCTGCAACAGCCTCGTTGATTGAGTCCAGTTCAACTTGTTCTACATAAATATAAAACTTTCAGTTATATTCTGCATCTTACTTTGATGGTAACACATGAAACAAACACAAGTTCTGTGAAGGAACTCTTACATTTTCCTAAAGTACATAATCCCATTTTCATTGTCAGCTTTTTAAACTTTTGATACTGTTTTGATGCAAAAATGATCATTCATACTATTTGCTTGCATACAGCAAACTTACCAACGTACTCACTACAACTCCAATGGCTACAAAAATAAAATCTGCATCTAAAACACAATTAAAGGAAAGCCAAGTAAAATGAACTACATACCATACGATGATGGTGCACTGAGTTGATAGGGTATATTTCTGCTTGGCCATCTCAGTCTTGTATCACTCGTTGCAGATCGTTTTCCTCTATTTCCTCGTCTTGAACCTGCCCCATTTCCACCAAGTATCCCTATCTTCCCTCCTCCTGCACTGGTGTTTTGACCCGGAGGTCTTATGGTTCCCGAACAGCTGCCAGATCCGACGAAGGCATCAGCATACACCAGACTTGCTCCAGATGATCTGTTACTATTAACATTGATCTCCACCTCACAAGGCACTGGCTCCAACTCATCAAGCTCAAAGAGCACATATTTGCCATCAGAGGTGGTAATGTCCCTGTCTGAACCTCCTACAAAAGAAGTTCAATAACTTATTACCTATGCTGAATCCCATGAAACCAGACAACCAACTTCCTGTGAGGTTGATGGGCAAGTCGTACTATAACATAACGTAATATATATACTCACCCCCAGTTGCTCCATTATTCACACCAAAATTCAGATTTCCAGCATCTACGAGTGCTTCATCAAGCTGTGGTGGAGGTTGATATACTTTCCTCTCCTGGCCATTTATTCCATCATTAAACAAGATGGTGACCACCTACAATCATTGGATGAGCTCAATCAAGGGTACAAACTTTTGTACTAGAATTGATGAAGCCCTCAAAGATTGCCACAAAATTTTCGTGCATTGGCATGCCAGTATTTTTATCTTAACGCATCAATGTCAATTCTTGTACAATCACTAATCTTATCAATGACACAAATAACAAAGTAGAAACTTGATTCTTTTTCTTTGGTAAGACAAGCCTAATGCCAAAAGTCTGTTAATAATTTTTTAGAAAGTAATTTGACAATTTTTTAGTTTAGAATAGGGAACTGAATAATTCTGTAGTTAACTTACCAATATAACCAGTGTACTTCGTACAGCTGACCTCATGTTAAAGCTGTAGAAACAAACAAAGGCAACAGAAGCTGCCTCTATGTTTATATTATTAAGTTACTGCTGTGTAGCTCAACAACTGAATGATCTACACTACAAAACCTTTCCCTTATATACTAAAGTTTAGAGTGGATTTGGTGAATCACAAGCTCTATGACAACATGGCAGTGCCAATAACCACATCCAATGATGTAAGAGAGTTTCTAAAGAGGAAAATATACATGCTTTGTTGTTCTAAATATAGCTAACTGTGAAATTATAGTAAATACCTAACTGAGAGGGCTACATTCTCATGACAAAAGATCTGTACAGGAAAACTTATGCTTCTCTGATATTTTCTCAAGTCTTGGATCACCAATTTCATTTGAAGTTTCACTTATTATTTAATTTTCATACACTCAAGTTAACGTCGATACTGAATGACTTGCAGTGCCTGCTGATGTGCCATAAATTTCTTTATTGGTTTGGTTAAAAGCCTTAAATAGTACAATAAACCATTGGAGCATTTAATCTACAATTGGCTTGATTGATAAATTTTCGATAATGATTATTAATTGTTAGTTATTTTTATTTTTGTTAGTTATGTTTGTTATTAATTAGCTTTAATCGTAATTGATAATAATTGATAATGAGTAGCAATAATGATTGTAATCAATCCCTGATTCGATTAATAGTTTTTCGTTGTTGAATGCTCTGATACAACACAGCAATTGAAGGATTTGGGACACACCAAAAAACATCTTTCAAGAATACTAGATGAAAAAGAGACATGCCGAACATAAGAAACTGTTACAACAAAAACATATGAATGAGCAGGCATGCCTGGGCAAGTACTTAAAAGTAGGTCACTTTCTGTACTCTAAAATACTTAACCATCATTGTTAATGTAAATTATCAAGATTCAATAGTCTGGTGTTAACTATTGAAGTAAAATGGCAGAGATCGGTGCCAAATGGGTGAAGAAATCAATAAAAAGTAACCAACATCAATCAGATGTTTTAAAATGGAAAATCTTAAAAGTAATGTCAGCAAGAGTCAGCATTTGGTAAATTAGAACAACAAAGATTTGTTTACGTACATCAGCTGATCTCTCTGCTAGTTTTACACTACCATAAACATTTCTGTAAAAATCAAAATGTTTGGAAAATTTTTTATTTATTAATATTTTCAGTTCAAAGAAAATTGAAACTTGTAACAACATGACAATAAGATAATCGTTTTAATCATCTGAATCAATAAAACTGAGATAACAGGAAATTGTAGCTCTTTGGTGAGTAAGATTTGATAGTCTTTGGTTCTGAAGTGAACAAGGAACTAAAGCGCTCTCTTTGGCACAGAGTTGTTGTTTTGTATCAAGGTAATAAGGTTGTTTTCCTAAATGAACTTGAATGACCATTTTTTTATCATGTGTTGGTTATTTATGCTGGTACAAACAGCAGTACATTTGTTGTGCAAGTATTTGCAAACGAATGTAATGGGTGGCGCAAACTGAAAGTTCAATTTCATGTGTGACCAGCATTGAGTTCCAATAGTTTCCTGGTATTTTGTTATTGTTTATCTTGTGCAGGATCTAGGAGGTCTAAACATAAATATTTCTTTTTGTAACATTACTTGAGATGATAAAAGTCAATCACTGAAGTTCATTGTGTTTGCAGTGATGTTCCATTCATTTAGCGCATATTCTGCAACATCATTGCCGCCTGTGGGAGTTGGTGTTATTCATCTCCTACCAGGTAGTTATGCACCAACAAAAATCAATGAAGCGAAGAACTGTTTACAAAGGAACAGCCGTTGCCATGAGGCATACAATTATGCCGATGGCAAACGTGAAAGACACAATCCTGATATATTACTAACATCGGCTAGATAAAAAACTCCGAGTGTTGGTGCACTCTTCTCAAAGTTATGATATGTCTTTGAATATATAAAAATGCAAAGAACTGATAGCTTGCTTATATGAGATATTTATTTAAAACAACATTGTATATAATTGTGTTTTACAAGTTTACAATAACGTGCACTTTTTTAGTTGCATTATTGATACTAAAAACTGAATAATGCAGTTTATTGGCTTTAGTTTGTCTAATCTTTAAAGGGGAACTTAGAATAATATTGTTGTTACCATGTTTGGCTTTTTGCAAACCATTTATGATGCCATGAGTAATTGGTAGTAATATTCTGTGAAAACTTACATAAACTGTTTTGAATGTTTACTCATACAAAAACATGGTACTTTTCCTATTTGTAACATGCTGGTGGGAGGTGAGTAAGTAAATGTTTGCTGCATCTAGTTGGTCAATGGAAATCACTAAAAACATCTTTCTATTTTCAGCCATTTCATCAGAATAGCAATCCAGTTGCATACACAGTTGTGATGAAAGAAATAAAAGGAGATGATTGTCAAAACAAGCTCATGATAGATTAAAGATGGCGGCCCCAAAAGCACAATGGAAAGACCCACCATAACACATGCTCTACATTAGCGTTAGAACTGTAAACTTTTTTTTATTAAAAACCATAGTTTTGTCAATTCATTTGAATGCTGCTTCCTGTATTAAGTAATTTAAATGAATAAATAGTGTAAAAATAGAATATCAATACAATTCTGCACCGATCTACTATGCAAGACAAAACAAAAAAGACAATAAACGTTCATGCCAATAGACATAAAAAAGAAAGAGAACTACACATTTCCGCACTTATGGTATCTAGATACTACAGCAACCAAGAGAACTAACTTCTTTGTTCTCATATATTCTGCATTCACAGTCCTAAATGTTAGCCTCAACTTTTCTAGTTGTAAATTTATAACTTTCAGTTTTTGACCTTACAAAACATGAAGCTAATTAAATGAAAGCTCAAAATGGATAGAATTGTGATTGAAGTTCCTGAAAGAATCATAAACTATGTGTTGTTTAAAACTTTTTGGTGAGTTGGTGTTATTTATTGTTGTTTGGTTTTTCTGTGACTTTTGCGGTAAATGTAATGGTTTAGTCATCTTATATAATGAAATAGTTGATTTGACTAGCTAAATGAGGAAATAATCATGTGAATAACTTACAGAAAAGCCTTAGCTCCCTTCTATGGTATAATGTATTATGGGTACGGTTTCTTGGCACTCACATAAAACCAGCAGCATTGGCAGAGATAATGGCTGCTGTAAGTCTCACTGTTCAAGTTGGCAAATCCGATTATGAGATGAACAAAAAGGTAGAGAAAATATAACACCCATGTATCACATCTACTGACGTGCAATGGATTTTCAACTTTAACTAAACGATTTAGTTTCCTGATCATGATGTCATACATTAGAACGTAGTGAGAGCTGACCTGTGCATGGAGTCAGCACACATTTAACTGCTTATCAAACCATCTATTCTTTATCCGACTCTTTTGACATTTCAAAAACTGAAATTGCTAAGTAAAAAGAGTTTTCATTTTCTTTTCGCAAAAACATCAGTCTTTCTGTTTAGCACAAAATTTATAGCTTCCATTTTATTGCCAAGTGCTTATACCTTATATTTTATGTTGTGTAAATATAACTTTGCCCCAAACACCAATGAAGATTTTCAAAAGCAGCAATGAAGATTATTATATCATGCAGATAAAAATTGTAAATAGTGCAAATATTCTAGACCAGTATTCTGGTAAAATTGTTAACAGCTTTAATATTACATAACCATTCATACAAAGTTAAGAGGTAAACCACAAACCTCTTTAACCTCTGTACAATACAGCTTAGATTAATATCTGGTGAGTAAAAGTATGTGTATACAATTGCACTAGCGCGAAGTGGATTTTGTATGCTTTTTTCAGCTCCTTGTCTTGTGTCAGAATTGTGAACTTTTGCTGAATTGAATTTCATGCCAGGTTATGCTCGTAAATTGATGTAAATACATATCTACTTGTTTAAATTGTGTTAATGGAAATACTACATAGTAAATTTCCAGATAATTAATTGCATGCAATTGTGTCATTTTTAATTGTATATCTCGCCAATAAAACATGTCATAGCATTATGCTAAAAAGCCACCACTTCAAGTCATCCAGTCATGGCACCAAGGAAAGAGTGCTACATAAAAAACTTTAGTGTTGAGTTGGCAGAAATGTTTTTTTGTGAGAGAGGTAAACAACAATGGGCCAAAGCAAAGCTTACCATGCGGCAAGATATTGTAACGGTTTTCCCCGTGTATGAGGCCAACTATTACAGGTGTAGCGGATTTTGACGTCCACTACCTTCCGCTAGGGGGTTGTGCTGGCAGACGCACCGTCTGTGCAGCCACAACAAGGCAGTCAACTTCTTCAGGCCTGACAAGTAACAGTCTACCTCAACCCAGAGGTGACCCTGTACCGAATCGGCACAAACACAGTGTTGTAAAGCGAGTGGCTGACTTTAGCAACGGTAGCAAGGAGCCCTCGGCTCAGACATACACAGCATAGTAGTGTGTAAATAAACCATTTATTCATCACAGAATAACAGGTAATGCTGGCAATACAAAACAAGAGAACACACTCTTGCCATATCAGTAAGTGCAATGAGTATGGGCAAACTTCTGCCTTTTATAGGCAGAGTTGTGGAAAAATACCAGCCATGCACAAGAAGCATGGCAGGAAGTTATATGATATATAGCAACAATAGAATACATAGTAAATGATATTGTCCAATAAGATAAGCTAGACAAGTTAAAGAACACTGGCGCCCATAGGTAAGGGGCGGAGTCCATAGGCAACTTGGCCAGTGATTGGTTGGTATAGTCCATGGGCGTTACACGGCCTTGGGTCCACTTTCCTCTACATCCAAGGGTAGCTAGCTTTGGGAGGTGGCATCTGGAGACTCTTAGGCTAGATTTCATCATCCTGGTCATGGCGGCCATCTTGTTGCCGACCCGGGATAGCAACCCAGGGTCGGTATAGTGAATACTTAGTGCCAAAGTAATAATAATTGCTTATAAGAGCAAAATAATTGCTGTAACAGATGCTGGTCTTTGTCTGTTACAATCAAGGGAGGCATGCCTGCGGTAGCCACCAACAAGGGGACCTCTGCGCAGTAGTGGTCACTGTATGTAGTCAGTAAAATATACCACACAGGTACCTACAAGAGTGCTATATGCTCCGGCTTGTCTCTACTTAACGTGGTAGCGTGGCAGTAGAATGACAAGGCTAGGTTGTTTTATCTATCACGCTTAGATACAACCAGATGCTGCTAAAAAGCAGGCACAACTGTGTTCAGGCAACCGGCCTCACAGATATCACAAGATTTAGGGTAACAATACTTTATTACTACTAACAAAACAAACATTGTCTAATTGTACGCACAAACTTGTATGCTTGGCACAAGTACAGAATAAAGAACGGTTAGTAACTATAGGCAAGGGTCGAGTGAACACTCAACATAAAACTGATCAGACCAGTTCACTTGCTAGTCTCGCCTGAGTCCTCCGCTATCTGAGCGATTTGTCCAAGCTGTCTATGAACTCCTCTCTAGACTAAAACTGATGAGCTGGGCGGAATGCAAACGTATTTATACAAGGTAAAAAATCAACTAAGAGTATTTGCATATGATTTGTTAAATACAATACCCCGAGCGAGGCGCAAAAAAAATAACAGGCTGGCACACTAATAATGAGTAATAGCTATAAATAGAGGCAATGTAAAGAAGCACTAGTGGTGGGAAATCCTTCCTTAGCTTGGCTTAGGCGAGCGAGCGGCAGTTCAGCTGTACTCTGCGGGTATCCAAGCGTAGCCATCAATGGGTAGTCTTTAGGTAGTAGAGTAGATATATATGTAGCACCGGCTGAGATTAGGGAGCTGCACTGTGCAATTCCATTACAATATTACAGCACTAAAGCCCTGGTCACACGAGACCAAATCTCTGACGAAACTGTCAACGAAACTATTTTTTCAAGCCCAGCGAATTCGTTGCTGAGCAAACCGAGCGAATATTTCAGTTTCGTCGTGATCAAGCAATGCTAGGTTTGGGAAAATCTTCGGTTGCGATGCTTGCATGTGATTGGACCATTGGACCAGATAAGCTCATCAATAGGTTTATTTTCTATGTTCTGTTATTGGCTGGTCTCAAATGTCAGGGTCATTCACAAGGAACGCATGGTTTCCATAGTAGTAGCACATTTGTTTTTTGAATAAATAATTATTTATTATATTATATTCATAATGAGTTTTAAATAAATGAAAAATAATAAAAGTAATAAATTATAATCAAACAATTGGAATAGTACTGTTTGGTCAAACTTAGCTATTTATTAAAATAATCTATTCCAAACCTTGCTTCATTCTTCCATGCTTTTACATCACGCAGTAAAGTATGAGTAGGCCCGCGCACAAAACGCAATCCTCTGTCATTGGATGAAACTAGTGATCACTAAGCGTGACGAACTAATTATAGTTCTCGTGTGACCAGCACAACGAAACTATTATCGTCGCACCTCGGCGATTTTCTAAAATAGTTTCGTTATAGTTTCGTTTATCGGTCTCGTGTGACCAGGGCATAAGGACAGCAACTATGATAAATGATTCGCATGAGACACGCAGGGGAGACAACCACAGTTGCAAAAGCTTCAGAGGCTAGCTATGGAGCTGAGGAATGTGTATTGTGGTGAGCTAACCTCAACTGCGCCAGGAATTTCTTAAGTTTTAGATGCAATAGCCCAGGTTATGGAGCCATATCAGCATCGCATCTTGTGAAAAACTGCCTACTATAATCTACTTTTCATATATGTATAATCTTTATTCAAGCAGATCTCTGCAAAACTGTGGAGTCAATAGCACTTATATGAAATACCTGCATCAAGCATCGAAGATATTTTTGAGCACTTAATCAGGACTACAAGATAAAACAACTGCTACTGATATTTGGCAGCATATATCTTTGTGTGAGCCCGTTTAGCAAGCTGAACTATATAAAAAACCACAAAGATGGACGCTTAGCGAAGAGCATACAAAGCGACTCCTAACAGTCGCTGTTACAAAATAGAAAAAGGATTTTAGCGTCAATGTCAAAAAATAAGCACAGTTACAAGTATTCCACTAAAGTCAATTAGAAACGCTCTCTATTACCCTGGATGGGGACAACAGTGTACTAGGCTTTAAGTTTGATGATTTAGTACTTATTGATAAACTCTCAGTTATGCAAAAATAATGACCGGCGGCTTACTATTCTCTGTTCAAAGGTTTTGCAAGAAAAAGTTCAGCAATAGAGATTCTGCTATTCTTTTCAACTCAGTTTTCAATAAGCACCACCATGTTTAAATTACTGCTCTCGGAAAATTTCCACAAAGGAGTTTGGCTCTCTGATCAGTAGCATCTAGGCACCCCTTGACTAAATATTTGTGTTATTTGCTTGAAGCCGTTTCCAACCTTGTAACTTTTTATTAGTGGGAGTTCTCAATACAATGGGAGAAGAATTTTAACAATAATCCTTTGAGTGGTGTGAATGTGAACATATCAATGATAAAAATTCTGAATTGAAAGTTTTTAAGAAAAAGTGTAGTACTTGATTGGATTTTTTGCTTTTATGCCATAAAATTGCGTAAAAAACTCTTCAAGCAGGCATTTTTGAAGAAATGTTGAATGGTTCTTCCACAGGCTGTAAGTTACTACAATCTAGTTTATCTAAAAAGATGCTCCAGAAGTGGTGTGAAGTTTATTACAAAATAATGAAATAAAATACTGTTCCATGTTTCTGATTAAACTTTAGAAAAAATATTTAAATGATTCAGCAGAGCAAATGTACAGATATAAATGTAAGGTTAGTTAAAACCTATAAATTTACACGCACAAACTCTTGTCACAAAGATGATAAATATCATTTACTACACATAGAATATAAGACATACACGTTTTATTCAAACTAGCACCATATACATGTTACATCATATCGATTGTCAACATCTTTTAATTACTATTGGATCCATCATCACTTTCCAGTCAGTGTTTACAGGTGCGTCAGGATGAAGCTCTGCATGAAACTTTACCTGAAAAAACAATAATAATAAATATTAATGGTAGCTTAAATGTGAAACCAAATCAGTCTCATTAGCAAACTGTAAGTTTATAAGCAGCAAGTGATTCCATTCAAGTGTAGTTACAGCTTTTAATACTTACAAGCATTTGACTTCTTGTTGAGTATATCAGCTCTTTACCGAAATACCTTCTCATCACGCTGAAAAGAGTAAAACTACCGATGATAGAATGTTGGAGAAATGACATCACAGTTTACTGTTAACACAAGAACAACATGCTTCACTTGTTTATCAACAAAAAGGAAATTAATACTTGAAGTAACCGAGTATCCAAGTCCTAAACAAAATAATGGTTGGGAACATCATTAAAATCTATTAAGGTGTAATAATACACACTTAATGGATTACCAAAGAGGTTTGGTTAACAGTCTTTTAAATTCAAGAAAACTCTGTTTTATGAAACTGCCATCATAAAAAATTACGAGCTGAAAGTTGATAGATGGCTAAGTAATAAATAATTAATGTCCAACAAGAGAATCACCTCTTGTAATAAACGCTAATTGAATTTTTTCTATCACTTGATGAGCAATTTTTTGTCATTAAATATTACTCACGTAATAATTTACTCAGAATACAAACAATGATTTATTTGCATTTGATTCTGTTGTAAATGAAAATAAAAGGTAACATAATTCTTGTCATTTTTAGTCACCTGTTTGCTTGGTTGCCTCGGAAAATTGAATCGCTTCCATCAGTGTTTATCTCAGCCCACAACACAGCGTAAGACATCCTGTATGAATACTTAATGCACCAAGTACCAGCGGAAAGGGGTGGAACCTCAAGGACTCCACGTCTGTTATGTCCCTAAAACACATAAGTCCACACATTGAATACATGCTTCAAGTGTTTGCTGGTTTAATGTGTTTGCTTGTTGTGTGGTTCTTGTACCTACTGTCTATCTACAAGTTGAAAACAATAATCGAGATAAACTCAACCAAAGATTAATCAAAATTTTCAAGTAGTTTAAATGATTTTTCATTACACCTTAGTTGAGAGTTAATCTTAAAAACTTTGATGCAACTTCTGTCACCAAAAATTGATAGTTCGGTTATTATCCAAGCAAATAGGTAAGTTTTAAACACAAACTGTCTACTACAGTTTGTTACAAAGCTTACTCTGCCTGATGCTATCAGGTGCCATCCATTCGGTGCAACTCCAAACTGGTAATACAGCTGGTCAGCTTCTTCACCTCTCGCAGGCCTGAACTCATTGCCAGAAGTGGAGAGATTTGACCTTATAAATGGAGAGACAGACAATCCATTGCTGATGTAGCTGTCAGTAACTTGACAAGTTCCTTGAGGAGTCTGTTTGTGAGATGGCAGACATTCACAGGCATCTGAGCTCTCATCACAAGCAGAACCAGAAACGGCCGCACAGGCATCTTGTCCTTGTACGGAACATTTGCAGGGTTGTCCAGCAGTTGTACACGCTGAAATGTATTATTGTTTATTTTATTTATTTACTACCATTTACCTGAAAGCTTTCTAACAATGACTTTAGCAGAAGCTCAGTTATAGAGTTATCCATAGAGTTACCTGGTGCCCTGGTACAAAAACCGAAGGGAGCATAGAAGTCTTCATCACATTCACATCTATCAGTCAACAAATCACAGTAGCTGTTAGCAAGTGTTGAACAGGCATTTGTCTTCTGGGAGCAGAGACAGGACTTCCCGATTCTATCACATGGTGAGGCTGGAACATAGAAGTGTCTATGGTGATTATTAAACTCTATGGATGTTGACGCTGGAACTCATAAACTACTAAAATTTACAAAATATTTTCTACTAAGAACAAAGTTAAATAATTTTATGTTTATTTACCGATTTCGCAGACTCCATTTGCATTTAGTTGGTATCCTGACCTGCACTCACAAGCGTTAGACTGAGAGTTACAGACTGTAAGTTGTAATGGGTTGCACGCACTTGAGCCTTTCATGGAACAGAAGCAGTTCTTTCCCACTTTGTCACACCTGGTTTCTACAAGTTTAGAATATATAACATGTAGCTAAACAATCTTTTTGTTATTTTGACCTCGAATACTATTCCAAAACATAAAACAATAAAACTTTATTTGTGAACCAGGGCAAAAAACTTTCTCATTGCACAATTTGGACTTTATCACCAAAATATTCTAAAATATCAGAAAAAAATTCTTTGTTTCAGATTGACCTGTTATCAGTTTGAGAATTGATTGTCAGACTGATTCATAAACAAGAAGTAAATAATGCTTTACCATCTAATCGGTAGCAGGTTCCATCAATGAGACCAGAGTTGGAGTCACATTCACAAGCCCCAGTGTTTCTGTTACATTGTGTGTTTTGTAGACGGCTGCAGGCATTCGATTTACTTGCGCAGTCACATGGCTTGTCAACTGTATCACAGGCTACAAAATATAAGGCATCAAGTTTCATAATCGTTGATGTCAAATTCTAATAAATCCGGTTTTGAAATGACAAAGTAATCCATGAGAAAACTTTCGTAGAAGACCTGATGGCACAACACAGTTTTCGGCTAGACATCTACATATGTGAACGAAGCATGTGCAAAAAGTTAACAAAGATATTGCTTACTCGTTGAAGTAACTGAACATAGTACAGCTGGCACATCATAATTGCTTCCATTTGGACACCAACAGTTGCAGTTCTTGTCTCTGTATGATTTGCCAGGACAGGTATTGGTACAACCCCCTAAAACAGATTCTTGTGAAATACAAACATGTTTTACCAAGGTCATTTAGCTACTGAACGTGTTAGCAAAATATCGCAAAGAACATATTAATAAAAACTGAACTCGAATTTATTAAATCAGCAAAAACATCTTACATCGAACTGTAGAAATAACCTCTAACACTTACTATCGCACTCATAGATGTAGTTAATCAACTGTAGATCCTCAAATGAGAAGGTGGTGGCTCTACCAATGATATCCAGGTAACTCATGTCAATTGGAGTTATTGTATTCTTGTTTGCTCTGTCAACAGAGAAGGCCTACAAACACAACAAAACACTAATCACAGGAAAAAACTTGGGCACAGGGAGTTTCAAATGACCGAAAGATCCATGTAACCATGTCAGCCAGCTTATTAGTTCAAAAAGTGTAGAGATTTTACGTCATTAATTACATATTAATTCATATGATGCAGCAGTCAATGTAAATTAATTTATAACGAGTACAATGGTTTAACTCAGGTCTTACCATGTTTTAATCAATCTAAATATGGTAGCATCAAACTTACACTTTTCCCATAATGCATCACACTCCTGTAGCTGTACTCTGTACCACCCATCTCTGCTTCTTCTGGTTTCATTTTGAAGAAGTTGTGAGTTTGTCCTTCTAGAACATTTTCTAGATGAATTCTGACATATTGGTCTCTGTCTGGTCTGCTCTGTTGATGGTAGATTCCGATGGCATGCATAAACTCATGGATTGGTATATTCTTGCTCTACAAGACGGCAATGGTTTGCTTAGAAAATGTGTTTTTCATTGTCTTGGATCACAGCAGATATTTTTCAGATAAACGTTTGATAAGAATTGCACTTTTATGTTTTAATAACTCGGACATCCGAAAGTTAGTGAGCACAATTCAATTTAGATAAACTTTTACTACAAATACTTACCCAGGCACAACCACGTCCCAAACTGAGTCTGTTAGGTTGGTCCCAGTAGATCCAACCAACACTGGAGTAACATGCCCCGTCTCTTATGACATTGATATAATCAGCCTGGTTGGTTCTTCGCACCAAGTTTAGACAAGTATACTTGGAGTATTCTGCTACAGCCTCGTTGATTGAGTCCAGTTCAACTTGTTCTACATAAATATAGAACTTTCAGTTATATTCTGCATCTTACTTTGCTGGTAACACATGAAACAAAGACAAGTTCTGCGAAAGAAGTTTTACATTTTCCTAGAGTACATAGTCCTCTTTTCGTTGTCAGCTTTTCAAACTTTTGATACTGTATTGATGCAAAAATGATCATTCATGCTATTTGCTTGCATACTGCAAACTTACCAACGTACTCACTACAACTTCAATGGCTACAAAAAAACTCTGCATCTCAAAAACGTTTAAAGGAAAGCCAAGTAAAATAAACTACATACCAAACGATGATGGTGCACTGAGTTGATAGGGTATATTTTTGCTTGGCCATCTCAGTTTTGTATCACTAGTTGCAGATCGTTTTCCTCTATTTCCTCGTCTTGAACCTGCCCCATTTCCACCAAGTATCCCTATCTTCCCTCCTTCTCCTGCACTGGTGTTTTGACCTGGAGGTCTTATGGTTCCCGAACAGCTGCCAGATCCAACGAAGGCATCAGCATACACCAGAGTTGCTCCAGATGATCTGTTACTATTAACATTTATCTCTACCTCACAAGGCACTGGCTCCAACACATCAAGCTCAAAGAGCACATATTTGCCATCAGAAGTGGTAATGTCCCTGTCTGAACCTCCTACAAAAGAAGTTCAATAACTTTTAACCTATGCTGAATCCAGACAACCAAGTTCCTGTGAAGTTGATGGGCAAGTCATACTGTAACACAATATATATACTCACCCCCAGTTGCTCCATTATTCACACCAAAATTCAGATTACCAGCATCTACGAGTGCTTCATCAAGCTGTGGTGGAGGTTGATATACTTTTTTCTCCTGGCCATTTATTCCATCAATAAACAAGATGGTGACCACCTACAATCATTGGATGAGCTCAATCAAGGGTACAAACTTTTGTACTAGATTTGATGAAGCCCTCAAAGATTGCCACAAAATTTTCGTGCATTGGCATGCCAGTATTTTTATCTTAACGTATCAATGTCAATTCTTGTACAATCATTAATCTTTTCTTTGGTAAAACAAGCCTAATGCCAAAAGTATGTTAATAACTTTTTAGAAAACAATTTGACAATTTTTAATTTTAGAATAGGGAACTGAATAATTCTGTAGTTAACTTACCAATATAACCAGTGTACTTCGTACAGCTGACTTCATGTTGAAGCTGTAGAAACAAACAAAGGCAACAGTAGCTGCCTCTAAGGTTATATTGTCAAGTTACTGCTGTGTAGCTCAACAATTGAATGATCTACATTACAAAACCTCCCCCTTATATACTAAAGTTTAGAGTGGATTTGGTGAATCACAAGCTCTATGACAACATGGCAGTGCCAATCACCACATCCAATGATGCAAGAGAGTTTCTAAAGAGGAAAATATACATGTTATGTTGTTCCAAATATAGCTAACTGAGAAACTATACTTAGTATTGGATTGAGGGACTACATCTTCACAACAAAAGAGCTATACAGGAAAATTTACGTTTATCTGATATTTTCTCAATTTCGTTTAAAGTTTTACTTGTTATTCAATTTTAATATAATCAAGATAATATCAATACTGAATGACTTGAAGCTCCAGTTGATGCTCCATAAGTTTATTTATTGTTTCTGGTAGAGGTAAAACTTTTAAGCATTAAACCTACAATTGGTTTGGTTCATAAACTTTTGATGATAATTAGTACTTGTTTTTAATATTAATTAGTTTTAATTGTAATTGATAATACTTAATATTATTTCGCAGAAATGATTATAATCAATTACTGGTTCAATTAATAATTTAAGATGTTGAATGTTCTGATACAACACAACAATTGAAAGATTTGTGACACACCAGAACACATCTTTCAAGAATACTAGATGAAATGGAGGTATGCCGAACATAAGAAGTTGTTACAACAAGAACGTATGAATGAGCAGGCATGCCTGGGCAAGTACTTAAAAGTAGGTCACTTTCTGTACTCTAAAATACTTAACAATCATTGTTAATGTAAATTATCAACATTCAATAGTCCGGTATTAACTATTGACGTTAAATGTTAGATTTCGGTGCCAAATGGGTGAAGAAATCAATAAAAAGTAACCAACATCAATCAGTTGTTTTCGAATGGAAAACCATAAAAGTAATGTCAGCAAGAGACAGCGTTTGTTGAATTAGAACAACAAAGATTTGTTTACATCAGCTGATCTTTCTGCTAGTTTTAGATCACATTATCATAAACAGTTCTGTAAGATACAAAATGTCTGGAAACATCTTTTATTCATTAATCTTTTCAGGTCAAAGAGAATTGAAACTTGTAACAACATGACAATAAGATATTCGTTTTATCACATGAATCAATAAAACTGAGATGACAGAAAATGGTAGCTCTTTGGTGTGCGAGAGTTGATAGTCTTTGGTTCTGTAGTGAACATGGAACCGAAGCCCTATCTTTGGCAAAGAATTGTTGTTTTGTATCAAGGTAATAGGGTTGTTTTCCTAAACGAACTTGAATGACCAGTTTTTTTATCATGTATTGGTTTTTTATGCTGGTAATAATTACGGTACAATTTTTTTGCACAAGTATTTGCCAACAGATGTAATAGGTGGTGAAAACTGAAAGTTCAATTTCATGTGTGACCAGCATTGAGTTCCAATAGTTTCCTGGTATTTTGTTATTGTTTATCTTGTGCAGGATGTAGAAGGTCTAAACATAAATATTTCTTTTTGTAACATTACTTGCGATCATAAATAACATAAAAGTCAACTGTCGAATTTATTATACTTGCAGTAATATTCCATTAAGTGCATATTCTACAACATCATCGCCATCTATGGGAGTTATTGTTATTCATCTCCTACCATGTAGTTATGCACCAACCAAAAATCAAGGAAGCAAAGAACTACTTATAAAATAACAGCCATTACCATGAGACATATGATTATGCCGATGGCACACTTGAAGGAAATAATCTTGATATATTGCTTACATCACCTAGATACAAGACTCTGAATGTTGGTGCAGCCTTCCACAAAGCCACTAGCCACAACGATAAATTTATGATGCGATTTTGAACATATAAAAATGCAAAAAAAACTAATGCCTTGCTTATATGAGATATTTATTTAAAACAAAGTTGTATATTACTGTGTTTTATTATTTTACATTAATGTGGAATTTTATAGCCGTGTTGTTGATATTAAAAACTGAATAATGCAGTTTATTGGCTTTAGTTTGCCTAATCTTTAAAGAGGAGCTTAGAATAATATTGTTGTTACCATGTTTGGGTTTTTGCAAACTATTTTATTTATGATGTCATGAGGAAATTTGTAGTAATATTCTGTGAAGACTTACATCAACTGTGTTGAATGTTTGCACATACAAAAACATGGAATTTTTAATAGCTGTAACATGCTGGTGGGAGGTGAGTAAATGTTTGCTGCATCTAGTTGGTCAGTTGAAATCACTAAAAACATCTTTCTATTTACAGCCATTTCATCAGCATAGCAATCAAGTTGCATACACAGTTGTGATGAAAGAAATAAAAGGAGATGATTGTCAAAACAAGCTCATTATCTAGTCAAGATGGTGGCTCCAAAAGTACACTGGGAAGACCCACCATAACACATGCTCTACATTAGCGTTAGAACTATAAATTTTTTTTTTATTAAAAACCATAGTTTTGTCAATTCATTCGAGTGCTGCTTCCTGTATTAAGTAATTTAAATCAATAAATAGTGTAAAAATAGAATATCAATACAATTCTGCACCGATCTACTATGCAGGACAAAACAAATAAAAACCAATAAACATTCATGCCCATAGACATAAAAAAGAAAGAGAACTACACATTTCTGCACTATCTAGATACTACAGCAACCAAGAAAACTAACTTCTTTGTCCTCATATATTCTGCAGTCACAGTCCTAAATTTTAGCCTCAAAGTTTTTAGTTGGAAATTTCTAACTTTCAGTTTTTGGCCTCACAAAACAAGAAGGTAATTAAATGAAAGCTCAAAATGGATAAAATTGTGATATAACTTCCTGAAAGAATCATAACCTATGTGTTGTTTATAAAGTTTTCGGTGAGTCGGCGTTATTTATTGTTGTTTGGTTTTTTTCTGTGGCTTTAGTGGTAAATGTAATGGTTTAGTCATCTTATATCATACAATTGTTGATTAGACTAGCTAAATAAGGAAATAAACATGTGAATAACTTACAGAAAAGCCTTAGGTCCTGCTGATGGTATAATGTATATTATGGGTACGGTTTCTTGGCACTCACATAAACCCAATTGCATTGGCAGAAAGAATGACTGCTGTAAGTCTCACTGTTCAAGTTGCAGATCTGATAATGAGCAGACCAAATAGGATAGAGAAGATATAACACCCATGTATCACATCTACTGAGATGCAGTGAACTTTGAACTTTAATCAAACAGTTTAGTCTCCTGATTACAATGCCATACCGTAGAGTGCAGTGAGAGCTGACCTGCAAATAGAGTCAGCACATTTATTTGCTTATGAAACCATCTATTTTTCATCTGACTATTTTGTCATTTTGAAAACTCAAGTCGCTAAGTAAAATGATTTTTGATTTTTTTTGCAAAAAACATCAGCTTTTCTGTTAAGCACCAAATTTATAGCTTTCCTTTTATTCCTAAGTGATCATACTTTATCTTTTACTTGTGTAAATATAACTTCGGTTACATATCAGCAGGATTCAGCATACCAAAGTAACTTGAATTGTTTACAGCTGTAGCGGACCCCGTACATCAATGAAGGTTTTCAAAAGCAACAATGAAGTTTGTTATATGATGTTATTTGTAATGCAATTATTCTAGACCATTATTCTGGTAAAAATGTTAACAGCTTCAATATTACATAACAATTCATACGAAGTTAAAAGGTAAACTACAAAAATCTTTAGCCTCTGTACAATACAGCTTAGATTAATGTCTGGTAAGTAAAAGTATGTGTATACAATTGCTCTAGAACCGAAGTGGATCTTGTATGCTTTTTCCAGCTCCTTTTCTTGTACCAGAATTGTCAAGTTTTGTTGAATTGAAATTCAGGCCAGGTTAATGCCTTTAAGTGATGTGATCGCATAAATTACAGGTTTTATTGTATTAATGGAAATACTACATAGTACAATTCCAGATAATTAATTGCATGCAATTGTGCCATTTTTAATTGTATATCTCGCCAAAAAAACATGTCATAGCATTATGCTAAAAAGCCACCACTTCAAGTCAGCCAGTCATGGCACCGAGGGAAGAATGCTACATAACAAACTTTAGTGTTGAGTTGCAGAGAAGTTTTTTGTGAGAGAGGTAAACCGCAAGCTGGTTTGTCTAAGCTGCCGTACCACAATGGACCAAAACAAAGCTTAGGCTACCATTTGGAAAGATAGTACAACACTAATGACAGTGACAATGATAAATGATTCGCATGAGACACGCAGGGGAGACAACCACAGTTGCGAAAGCTTCAGAGGATATCTATGGAGCTGAGGAATGTGTATCGCGGTGTGCTAACCTCAACTGGGCCAGGAAATTCTCAAGTTTCTCATCCAATAGCCCAAGCAATGGTGCCATATCAACATTGCATCTTGTGAAAAACTGCCTACTATAATATATTTTTTATAAATGTATAATTTTTATTCAAGCAGATCCCTGCAAAACTGTGGAGCCAATAGCGCTTTCATGAAATACCTGCATCAAGCAACGAAGATATTGTTGAACACTTAACCAAGACTACAAGACAAGACAAAACAACTGCTACTGTTATTTGGCAGCACGTATGTGAGCCCATTTAGCAAGCTGAGCTATATAAAAGAAAACCACAAAGATGGACGCTTGGCAAAGACCATACAAAGCGACTCCTAACAGTCGCTGTTTCAAAAGAGAAAAAGGATTTTAGCGTCAATGTCAAAAAATAAGCTCTGTTACATGTATCCCACTAAAATTATATAGAAAAGCTCTCTATTACCTGGATGGAGACAACAGTGTACTAGGCTTTACGTTTGATGATTTAGTACTTATTGATAAACTCTCAGTTGTGCAAAAATGATCACCGGCGGTTTACTATTCTCTGTTCAAAGGTTATGTGGGAAATAGTCCAGCAATAGAGATTCTGCTAATCTTTTCAACTCAATTTTCAATAAACACCGCCATGTTTAAATTACCTTCTCTCGGAAAATTTCCGCAAAGGAGTTTGGCTCTCTGATCAGTAGAATCTAGGCACCCCTTGACTAGATATTTGTGTTGTTTACTTGAGGCCGTTGCCAACCTTGTAACTTTTTATTAGTGGGAGTTGTCGATACAATGTGAGAAGAATTTAACAATAATGCTTTGAGTGGTTTCGAATGTGAACATATCAATGTTAAAAGTTTTATATTAAAAATTTTCAACAAAATATGTACTAATTGATTAGATTTTTTTCCTTCATGCCAAAAAGTTGTGTAAAAAAACTCTTCAAGCAGGCATTTTTGAAAAGATGTTGAATGGTTCTTCCACAGGCTGTAAATTACTACAATCTACTTTATCTAAAAAAAGTGCTCCAGAAGTGGTGTGAAGTTTGGGATGTTGTATCCATTTTATTACAAAATAATAACATTCTGTACCATGTATCGAATTAAACTTTAGAAGAAATATTAAAGCGGTTCAGCAGCAAAAATGCACAGATATAAATGTAAGGTTAGTTAAAATCTACACATTTACACGCACAAAGATGATATATACCCATTTACTACACATGGAATACAAGAGATACACTTTTATTCAAACTAGCACCATATACATGTTACATCATATCGATTGTCAACATCGTTTAATTACTATTGGATCCATCATCACTTTCCAGTTAGTGTTTGCAGGTGCGTCAGGATGAAGCTCTGCATGAAACTTTACCTGAAAAAATAATAATAATAAATATTGATGGTAGCTTAAATGTTAAACCAAATCAATCTCATTAGCAAACTGTAAATTCGTAACCAACAAGTGATTTCATTCAAGTGTAGTTACAGCTTTTAGTACTTACAAGCATTTGACTTCTTGTTGAGTATATCAGCTCTTTACCAAAATACCTTCTCATCACGCTGAAAAGAGCAAAACCATCGTTAATAGAATGTTGGAGAAATGACATCACATTTTACTGTTAACACAAGAGCGACGTGCTTCACTTGTTTATCAACAAAAAGGAAATTAATACTTAAAATATCCGAGTATCCAAGTCCTAAACAAAATATTGGTTGGGAACATCATTAAAATCTATTAAGGTGTAATAATACACACTTAATGGATTACCAAAGAGGTTTGGTTAACAGTCTTTTAAATTCAAGAAAACTCTGTTTTATGAAACTACCATCATAAAAAATTACGAGCTGAAAGCTGATAGATGGCTAAGTAATAAATCATTAATGTCCAACAAGAGAATCACCTCTTCTAATAAATGGTAATTGAATTTTTTCTATCACTTGATGAGCAATTTTTTGTCATTAATTATTACTCACGTAATAATTTACTCAGAATACAAACAATGATTTATTTGCATTTGATTCTGTTGTAAATAAAAATAAAAGGTAACATAATTCTTGTCATTTTTAGTCACCTGTTTGCTTGGTTGCCTCGGAAAATTGAATCACTTCCATCAGTGTTTATCTCAGCCCACAACACAGCGTAAGACATCCTGTATGAATACTTAATGCACCAAGTACCAGCGGAAAGGGGTGGAACCTCAAGGACTCCACGTCTGTTATGTCCCTAAAACACATAAGTCCACACATTGAATACATGCTTCAGGTGTTTGCTCGTTTAATGTGTTTGCTTGTTGTGTGGTTCTTGTACCTACTGTCTATCTACAAGTTGAAAACAATAATCGAGATAAACTCAACCAAAGATTAATCAAAATTTTCAAGTAGTTTAAATGATTTTTCATTACACCTTAGTTGAGAGTTAATCTTAAAAACTTTGATGCAACTTCTGTCACCAAAAATTGATAGTTCGGTTATTATCCAAGCAAATAGGTAAGTTTTAAACACAAACTGTCTACTACAGTTTGTTACAAAGCTTACTCTGCCTGATGCTATCAGGTGCCATCCATTCGGTGCAACTCCAAACTGGTAATACAGCTGGTCAGCTTCTTCACCTCTCGCAGGCCTGAACTCATTGCCAGAAGTGGAGAAATTTGACCTTATAAATGGAGAGACAGACAATCCATTGCTGATGTAGCTGTCAGTAACCTGACAAGTTCCTTGAGGAGTCTGTTTGTGAGATGGCAGACATTTGCAGGCATCTGAGCTCTCATCACAAGCAGAACCAGAAACGGCAGCACAGGCATCTTGTCCTTGTACGGAACATTTGCAGGGTTGTCCAGCAGTTGTACACGCTGAAATGTATTATTGTTTATTTTATTTATTTACTACCATTTACCTGAAAGCTTTCTAACAATGACTTTAGCAGAAGCTCAGTTATAGAGTTATCCATAGAGTTACCTGGTGCCCTGGTACAAAAACCGAAGGGAGCATAGAAGTCTTCATCACATTCACATCTATCAGTCAACAAATCACAGTAGCTGTTAGCAAGTGTTGAACAGGCATTTGTCTTCTGGGAGCAGAGACAGGACTTCCCGATTCTATCACATGGTGAGGCTGGAACATAGAAGTGTCTATGGTGATTATTAAACTCTATGGATGTTGACGCTGGAACTCATAAACTACTAAAATTTACAAAATATTTTCTACTAAGAACAAAGTTAAATAATTTTATGTTTATTTACCGATTTCGCAGACTCCATTTGCATTTAGTTGGTATCCTGACCTGCACTCACAAGCGTTAGACTGAGAGTTACAGACTGTATTCTGTAATGGGTTGCACGCACTTGAGCCTTTCATGGAACAGAAGCAGTTCTTTCCCACTTTGTCACACCTGGTTTCTACAAGTTTAGAATACATAACATGTAGCTAAACAATCTTTTTGTTATTTTGACCTCGAATACTATTCCAAAACATAAAACAATAAAACTTTATTTGTGAACCAGGGCAAAAAACTTTCCCATTGCACAATTTGGACTTTATCACCAAAATATTCTAAAATATCAGAAAAAAATTCTTTGTTTCAGATTGACCTGTTATCAGTTTGAGAATTGATTGTCAGACTGATTCATAAACAAGAAGTAAATAATGCTTTACCATCTAATCTGTAGCAGGTTCCATCAATGAGACCAGAGTTGGAGTCACATTCACAAGCCCCAGTGTTTCTGTTACATTGTGTGTTTTGTAGACGGCTGCAGGCATTCGATTTACTTGCACAGTCACATGGCTTGTCAACTGTATCACAGGCTACAAAATATCAGGCATCAAGTTTCATAATCGTTGATGTCAAATTCTAATAAATCCGGTTTTGAAATGACAAAGTAATCCATGAGAAAACTTTCGTAGAAGACCTGATGGCACAACACAGTTTTCGGCTAGACATCTACATATGTGAACGAAGCATGTGCAAAAAGTTAACAAAGATATTGCTTACTCGTTGAAGTAACTGAACATAGTACAGCTGGCACATCATAATTGCTTCCATTTGGACACCAACAGTTGCAGTTCTTGTCTCTGTATGATTTGCCAGGACAGGTATTGGTACAACCCCCTAAAACAGATTCTTGTGAAATACAAACATGTTTTACCAAGGTCATTTAGCTACTGAACGTGTTAGCAAAATATCGCAAAGAACATATTAATAAAAACTGAACTCGAATTTATTAAATCAGCAAAAACATCTGACATCGAACTGTAGAAATGACCTCTAACACTTACTATCGCACTCATAGATGTAGTTAATCAACTGTAGATCCTCAAATGAGAAGGTGGTGGCTCTACCAATGATATCCAGGTAACTCATGTCAATTGGAGTTATTGTATTCTTGTTGTCTCTATCAACAGAGAAGGCCTACAAGCACAGCAAAACACTAATCACAGGAAAATACTTGGGCACAGGGAGTTTCAAATGACCGAGAGATTCATGTAACCATGTCAGCCAGCTTATTAGTTCAAAAAGTGTGGAGATTTTACGTCATTAATTACATATTAATTCATACGATGCAGCAGTCAATGTAAATTAATTTATAATGAGTACAATGGTTTAACTCAGGTCTTACCATGTTTTAATCAATCTAAATATGGTGGCATCAAACTTACACTTTTCCCATAATGCATCACACTCCTGTAGCTGTACTCTGTACCACCCATCTCTGCTTCTTCTGGTTTCATTTTAAAGAAGTTGTGAGTTTGTCCTTCTAGAACATTCTCTAAATGAATTCTGACATATTGGTCTCTGTCTGGTCTGCTTTGTTGATGGTAGATTCCGATGGCATGCATAAACTCATGGATTGGTATATTCTTGCTCTACAAGACGGCAATGGCTTGCTTAGAAAATGTGTTTTGCACTGTTTTGGATCACTGCAGATATTTATCAGATAAACGTTTGATAAGAATTACACTTTTATGTTTCAATAACTCGGACATCTGAAAGCTAGTGAGTACAATTGAATTTAGATAAACTTTTACTACAAATACTTACCCAGGCACAACCACGTCCCAAGCTGAGTCTGTTAGGTTGGTCCCAGTAGATCCAACCAACACTGGAGTAACATGCCCCGTCTCTTATGACATTGATATAATCAGCTTGGTTGGTTCTTCGCACCAAGTTTAGACAAGTATACTTGGAGTATTCTGCTACAGCCTCGTTGATTGAGTCCAGTTCAACTTGTTCTACATAAATATAGAACTTTCAATTATATATTGCATTTGGCTTCGATGGTAGCACATGAAACAAAGACAAATTCCGTGAAGAAACTTTTACATTTTCCTAGAGTACATAATCCTCTTTTCATTGTCAGCTTTGCAAACTTTTGATACTGTATTGATGCAAAAATGATCATTCATGCTATTTGCTTGCATACTGCAAACTTACCAAAGTACTCACTACAACTTCAATGGCTACAAAAATAAACTCTGCATCTAAAAAACGTTTAAAGGAAAGCCAAGTAAAATAAACCACATACCATACGATGATGGTGCACTGAGTTGGTATGGTATATTTTTGCTTGGCCATCTCAGTTTTGTGTCACTCGTTGCAGATCGTTTTCCTCTATTTCCTCGTCTTGAACCTGCCCCATTTCCACCAAGTATCCCTATCTTCCCTCCTTCTCCTGCACTGCTGTTTTGACCTGGAGGTCTTATGGTTCCCGAACAGCTGCCAGATCCGACAAAGGCATCAGCATACACCAGAGTTGCTCCAGATGATCTGTTACTATTAACATTGATCTCCACCTCACAAGGCACTGGCTCCAACTCATCAAGCTCAAAGAGCACATATTTGCCATCAGAGGTGGTAATGTCCCTGTCTGAACCTCCTACAAAAGAAATTCAATAACTTATTACCTATGCTGAATCCCATGAAACCAGACAACCAAGTTCCTGTGAGGTTGATGGGCAAGTCATACTATAACACAATATATATACTCACCCCCAGTTGCTCCATTATTCACACCAAAATTCAGATTTCCAGCATCTACGAGTGCTTCATCGAGCTGTGGTGGAGGTTGATATACTTTTCTTTCTTGGCCACTTATTCCATCGATGAACAAGATGGCACCCACCTACAATCATTGGGTGAGCTCAATCAAGGGTGCAAACTTTTGTACAAGTTTTGATGGAGCCATCAATGGCAAAGACTCCCAAAAGGTTTTCGTGCATCAGCATGCCATTATTTTTATCTTAACGTATCAATGTCAATTCTTGTACAGTCATTAATCTTATCAATGACACAAATAATAAAATAGAAACTTGATTCTTTTTCTTTGGTAAGATAAGCCTAATGCCAAAAGTCTGTTAATAATTTTTTAGAAAGTAATTTGACAATTTTTTTAGTTTAGAATAGGGAACTGAACAATTCTGTAGTTAACTTACCAATATAACCAGTGTACTTCGTACAGCTGACCTCATGTTAAAGCTGTAGAAGCAAACAAAGGCAACAGTAGCTGCCTCTATGTTTATATTGTTAAGTTACTGCTGTGCAGCTCAACAACTGAATGATCTACACTACAAAATCTCTCCCTTATATACTAAAGTTTAGAGTGGCTTTGGTGAATCACAAGCTCTATGACAACATGGCAGTGCCAATAACCACATCCAATGATGTAAGAGAGTTTCTAAAGAGGAAAATATACATGCTTTGTTGTTCTAAATATAGCTAACTGTGAAATTATAGTAAATACCTAACTGAGAGGGCTACATTCTCATGACAAAAGAGCTGTACAGGAAAACTTATGCTTCTCTGATATTTTCTCAAGTCTTGGATCACCAATTTCTTTTGAAGTTTCACTTATTATTCAATTTTCATACACTCAAGTTAACGTCGATACTGAATGACTTGCAGTGCCTGCTGATGTGCCATAAGTTTCTTTATTGGTTAAAAGCCTTAAATAGTACAATAAACCATTGGAGCATTTAATCTACAATTGGCTTGATTGATAAATTTTCGATAATGATTATTAATTGTTAGTTATTTTTATTTTTGTTAGTTATGTTTGTTATTAATTAGCTTTAATCGTAATTGATAATAATTGATAATGAGTAGCAATAATGATTGTAATCAATCCCTGATTCGATTAATAGTTTTTCGTTGTTGAATGCTCTGATACAACACAGCAATTGAAGGATTTGGGACACACCAAAAAACATCTTTCAAGAATACTAGATGAAACAGAGACATGCCGAACATAAGAAACTGTTACAACAAAAACATATGAATGAGCAGGCATGCCTGGGCAAGTACTTAAAAGTAGGTCACTTTCTGTACTCTAAAATACTTAACCATCATTGTTAATGTAAAATATCAACATTCAATAGTCCGCTATTAACTATTGAAGTCAAATGGCAGAGATTGGTGCCAAATGGGTCAAGAACTCAATAAAAAGTAACCAACATCAATCAGTTTTTTTGGAATGGAAAACCTTAAAAGTAATGTCAGCAAGAGTCAGCGTTTGTTGAATTAGAACAACAAAGATTTGTTTACGTACATCAGGTGATCTCTCTGCTAGTTTTACACTACCATAAACATTTCTGTAAAAATCAAAATGTTTGGAAAATTTTTTATTAATTAATATTTTCAGCTCAAAGAAAATTGAAACTTGTAACAACATGACAACAAGATAATCGTTTTAATCATCTGAATCAATAAAACTGAGATAACAGGAAATTGTAGCTCTTTGGTGAGTAAGATTTGATAGTCTTTGGTTCTGTAGTGAACAAGGAACTAAAGCGCTCTCTTTGGCGCAGAGTTGTTGTTTTGTATCAAGGTAATAAGGTTGTTTTCCTAAATGAACTTGAATGACCATTTTTTTTATCATGTGTTGGTTATTTATGCTGGTACAAACAGCAGTACATTTGTTGTGCAAGTATTTGCAAACATATGTAATAGGTGGCGCAAACTGAAAGTTCAATTTCATGTGTGACCAGCATTGAGTTCCAATAGTTTCCTGGTATTTTGTTATTGTTTATCTTGTGCAGGATGTAGAAGGTCTAAACACAAATATTTTTTTTTGTAACATTTCTTGAGATGATAAATAACAGAAAAGTCAATCACTGAAGTTCATTGTGTTTGCAGTGATGTTCCATTCATTTAGCGCATATTCTGCAACATCATTGCCGCCTATGGGAGTTGGTGTTATTCATCTCCTACCAGGTAGTTATGCACCAACAAAAATTAATGAAGCGAAGAACTGTTTATAAAGGAACAGCCGTTGCCATTAGGCATACAATTATGCCGATGGCAAACGTGAAAGACACAATCCTGATATATTACTAACATCGGCTAGATAAAAAACTCCGAGTGTTGGTGCACTCTTCTCAAAGTTATGATATGTCTTTGAATATATAAAAATGCAAAGAACTGATAGCTTGCTTATATGAGATATTTATTTAAAACAACATTGTATATAATTGTGTTTTACAAGTTTACAATAACGTGCACTTTTTTAGTTGCATTATTGATACTAAAAACTGAATAATGCAGTTTATTGGCTTTAGTTTGTCTAATCTTTAAAAGGGAGCTTAGAATAACATTGTTGTTACCATGTTTGGCTTTTTGCAAACCATTCATGATGCCATGAGTAATTGGTAGTAATATTCTGTGAAAACTTGCATAAGCTGTTTTGAATGTTTACTCATACAAAACCTGGTACTTTTCCTATTTGTAACATGCTGGTGGGAGGTGAGTAAGTAAATGTTTGCTGCATCTAGTTGGTCAATGGAAATCACTAAAAACATCTTTCTATTTTCAGCCATTTCATCAGAATAGCAATCCAGTTGCATACACAGTTGTGATGAAAGAAATAAAAGGAGATGATTGTCAAAACAAGCTCATGATAGATTAAAGATGGCGGCCCCAAAAGCACAATGGAAAGACCCACCATAACACATGCTCTACATTAGCGTTAGAACTGTAAACTTTTTTTTATTAAAAACCATAGTTTTGTCAATTTATTTGAATGCCGCTTCCTGTATTAAGTAATTTAAATGAATAAATAGTGTAAAAATAAAATATCAATACAATTCTGCACCGATCTACTATGCAGGACAAGACAAAAAAAACAATAAACGTTCATGCCAATAGACATAAAAAAGAGAGAGAACTACACATTTCCGCACTTATGGTATCTAGATACTACAGCAACCAAGAAAACTAACTTTTTTGTTCTCATATATTCTGCATTCACAGTCCTAAGTGTTAGCCTCAACTTTTCTAGTTGGAAATTTATAACTTTCAGTTTTTGACCTTACAAAACATGAAGCTAATTAAATGAAAGCTCAAAATGGATAGAATTGTGATTGAAGTTCCTGAAAGAATCATAAACCATGTGTTGTTTAAAATTTTTTGGTGAGTTGGTGTTATTTATTGTTGTTTGGTTTTTCTGTGAATTTTGTGGTAAATGTAATGGTTTAGTCATCTTATATAATGAAATAGTTGATTTGACTAGCTAAATGAGGAAATAATCATGTGAATAACTTACAGAAAAGCCTTAGCTTCTTCCTATGGTATAATGTATTATGGGTATGGTTTCTTGGCACTCACATAAAACCAGCAGCATTGGCAGAGATAATGGCTGCTGTAAGTCTCACTGTTCAAGTTGGCAAATCCGATTATGAGATGACCAAATAGGATAGAGAAAATATAACACCCATGTATCACCTCTACTGACGTGCAATGGATTTTCTACTTTAACTAAACGATTTAGTTTCCTGATAATGATGTCATACATTAGAACGTAGTGAGAGCTGACCTGTGCATGGAGTCAGCACACATTTAACTGCTTATGAAACCATCTATTCTTTGTCCGACTTTTTTGACATTTCAAAAACTGAAATTGCTAAGTAAAAAGAGTTTTCATTTTCTTTTTGCAAAAACATCAGTCTTTCTGTTTAGCACAAAATTTATAGCTTCCATTTTATTGCCAAGTGCTTATATCTTATATTTTATGTTGTGTAAATATAACTTTGCCCCAAACACCAATGAAGATTTTCAAAAGCAGCAATGAAGATTATTATATCATGCAGATAAAAATTGTAAATAATGCAAATATTCTAGACCAGTATTTCGGTAAAATCGTTAACAGCTTTAATATTACATAACCATTCATACAAAGTTAAGAGGTAAACCGCAAACCTCCTTAGCCTCTGTACAATACAGCTTAGATTAAGGTCTGGTGAGTAAAATTATGTGTATACAATTGCTCTAGAGCCGAAGTGGATTTTGTATGCTTTTTTTCAGCTCCTTGTCTTGTGTCAGAATTGTGAACTTTTGCTGAATTGAATTTCATGCCATGTTATGCTCGTAAATTGATGTAAATACATATCTACTTGTTTAAATTGTGTTAATGGAAATACTACACAGTAAGTTTCCAGATAATTAATTGCATGCAATTGTGTCATTTTTAATTGTATATCTCGCCAATAAAACATGTCATAGCATTATGCTAAAATGCGACCACTTCAAGTCATCCAGTCATGGCACCAAGGAAAGAGTGCTACATAAAAAACTTTAGTGTTGAGTTGGCAGAAATGTTTTTTTGTGAGAGAGGTAAGCAACAATGGGCCAAAGCAAAGCTTACCATGTGGCAAGATATTGTAACGGTTTTCCCCGTGTATGAGGCCAACTATTACAGGTGTAGCGGATTTTGACGTCCACTACCTTCCGCTAGGGGGTTGTGCTGGCAGACGCGCCGTCTGTGCAGCCACAACAAGGCATTCAACCTCTTCAGGCCTGACAAGTAACAGTCTACCTCAACCCAGAGGTGACCCTGTACCGAATCGGTACAAACACAGTGTTGTAAAGCGAGTGGCTGACTTTAACAACGGTAGCAAGGAGCCCTCGGCTCAGACATACACAGCATAGTAGTGTGTAAATAAACCATTTATTCATCACAGAATAACAGGTAATGCTGGCAATACAAGACAAGAGAACACACTCTTGCCATATCAGTAAGTGCAATGAGTATGGGCAAACTTCTGCCTTTTATAGGCAGAGTTGTGGAAAAATACCAGCCAAGCACAGGAAGCATGGCAGGAAGTTGTATGATATATAGCAACAATAGAATACATAGTAAATGATATTGTCCAATAAGATAAGCTAGACAAGTTAAAGAGCACTGGCGCCCATAGGTAAGGGGCGGAGTCCATAGGCAACTTGGCCAGTGATTGGTTGGTATAGTCCTTGGGCGTTACAAGGCCTTGGGTCCACTTTCCTCTACATCCAAGGGTAGCTAGCTTTGGGAGGTGGCATCTGGAGACTCTTAGGCTAGATTTCATCATCCTGGTCATGGCGGCCATCTTGTTGCCGACCCGGGATAGCAACCCAGGGTCGGTATAGTGAATACTTAGTGCCAAAGTAATAATAATTGCTTATAAGAGCAAAATAATTGCTGTAACAGATGCTGGTCTTTGTCTGTTATAATCAAGGGAGGCATGCCTGCGGTAGCCACCAACAAGGGGACCTCTGCGCAGTAGTGGTCACTGTATGTAGTCAGTAAAATCTACCACACAGGTACCTACAAGAGTGCTATATGCTCCGGCTTGTCTCTACTTAACGTGGTAGCGTGGCAGTAGAATGACAAGGCTAGGTTGTTTTATCTATCGCGCTTAGATACAACCAGATGCTGCTAAAAAGCAGGCACAACTGTGTTCAGGCAACCGGCCTCACAGATATCACAAGATTTAGGGTAACAATACTTTATTACTACTAACAAAACAAACATTGTCTAATTGTACGCACAAACTTGTATGATTGGCACAAGTACAGGATAAAGAACGGTTAGTAACTATAGGCAAGGGCCGAGTGAACACTCAACATAAAACTGATCAGAACAGTTCACTTGCTAGTCACGCCTGAGTCCTCTGCTATCTGAGCGACTTGTCCAAGCTGTCTATGAACTCCTCTCTAGACTACAACTGATGAGCTGGGCGGAATGCAAGCGTATTTATACAAGGTAAAAACTCAACTAAGAGTATATGCATATGATTTGTTAAATACAATACCCCCCAAAAAAGATAACAGGCTGGCACACTAATAATGAGTAATAGCTATAAATAGAGGCAATGTAAAGAAGCACTAGTGGTGGGAAATCCTTCCTTAGCTTGGCTTAGGCGAGCGAGCGGCAGTTCAGCTGTACTCTGCGTGTATCCAAGCGTAGACATCAATGGGTAGTCTTTAAAGGGATAGTCAACAGAGAAAACTAAATTTTGATACAAACTTTGAATAGCAGTAACAATAAATATGGGAGTATCTTTGTTGTTTTTAACATTTTAGTTTGTGAGATTTAAGGGAAAATGCGAAATCGCATTTTGGATATCGGCAATACATTCTTTGGTTCGTCACCGGGATTGGCGTACACCCCAAACGCATTCATATCCTTATATGATTGAATTGTCATAATTGTCAAGCTATCATTTTCCAGTGTTGTTACACCCTTAGTTTCCCCAATTCACGTATTTTTGCTCTGTGGACTACTAAAAAAACATTGAAATATTAAATAGTTTTAGTTATTAGGGGCCATTCAGTGCTGAAACCGTAATAATTAATTTTTTTGCCCGTTACTTTTATAAAATTATAATTAATAATAATAATATTTAGTATTTTAGTAGTATTATTCTTATAATAATATTACTGAATAAAAAATGCTAATAATATTTTTGATATTTGTATTTCATAATCATAACAACATCATACATAATACCAATAGATATGCAATAATAGCGCTTATTATTATTAATAATGATCGATGATAGGAGAAGTTGTCCGTGATAATTATTGTCATCACTGATCACTGATATAGCCTAATGTGAAATAGCCACAATGCTGATAAGTATCTGTGTAATAATGACGAGGCGTGCAAGCCGGTCCCGTCATATTAGGGGGTCACTCACAGTCGCGCTCCAGCAGTGGTGGTTTACTAATGTCGCACAAGTTGAATGCACGCTATGTCTGTGCGGGGTGTACCCTCGTTATAGACAACAATGTAACGAGTCTTTGGCGATATTTCTAACAGCGCGAAATTCAAAGTAGATTTGTGCAAACTTGACAGTTTTATACTGCTATTTTTATACTTTTGGAAAGTTTTACAATAAAATTTGGTCCCCTATTGGGAAAATCACTGTCTTTTGGTAGCTTATGTATTAAATTAGTGCTACCTAACCATTCCAATATTAAATAAACTAGCATCAAAAAATGTCATTTTTGGCTTTCTCTGTTGACTATCCCTTTAAGTAGTAGAGTAGATATATATGTAGCACCGGCTGAGATTAGGTAGCTGCACTGTGCAATTCCATTATAATATTACAGCACTAAGAACAGCGACTATGATAAATGATTCGCATGAGACACGCAGGGGAGACAACCACAGTTGCAAAAGCTTCAGAGGCTAGCTATGGAGCTGAGGAATGTGTATTGTGGTGAGCTAACCTCAACTGCGCCAGGAATTTCTTAAGTTTTTGATGCAATAGCCCAGGTTATGGAGCCATATCAGCATCGCATCTTGTGAAAAACTGCCTACTATAATCTACTTTTCATATATGTACAATCTTTATTCAAGCAGATCTCTGCAAAACTGTGGAGTCAATAGCACTTATATGAAATACCTGCATCAAGCATCGAAGATATTTTTGAGCACTTAATCAGGACTACAAGATAAAACAACTGCTGCTGATATTTGGCAGCACATATCTTTGTGTGAGCCCGTTTAGCAAGCTGAACTATATAAAAAAACCACAAAGATGGACGCTTGGCGAAGAGCATACAAAGCGACCCCTAACAGTCGCTGTTACAAAAGAAAAAACGATTTTAACGTCAATGTCAAGTATCCCACTAAAGTCAATTAGAAAAGCTCTCTATTACCCTGGATGGGGACAACAGTGTACTAGGCTTTAAGTTTGATGATTTAGTACTTATTGATAAACTCTCAGTTATGCAAAAATGATGACCGGCGGTTTACTATTCTCTGTTTAAAGGTTTTTCCGAGAAAAAGACCAGCAATAGACATTTTGCTATTCTTTTCAACTCAATTTTCAATAAGCACCACCATGTTTAAATTACTGCTCTCGGAAAATTTCCACAAAGGAGTTTGGCTCTCTGATCAGTAGCATCTAGGCACCCCTTGACTAAATATTTGTGTTATTTACTTGAAGCCATTTCCAACCTTGTAACTTTTTATTAGTGGCAGTTCTCAATACAATTGGAGAAGAATTTTAACAATAATCCTTTGAGTGGTGTGAATGTGAGCATATCAATGATAAAAATTCTGAATTGAAAGTTTTTAAGAAATTATGTAGTACTTGATCGGATTTTTTGCCTTTATGCCATAAAATTGCGTAAAAAACTCTTCAAGCAGGCATTTTTGAAGAAATGTTGAATGGTTCTTCCACAGGCTCTAAGTTACTACAATCTAGTTTATCTAAAAAGGTGCTCCAGAAGTGGTGTGAAGTTTATTACAAAATAATGAAATAAAATACTGTTCCATGTTTCTGATTAAACTTTAGAAAAAATATTTAAATGATTCAGCAGAGCAAAGGCACAGATATAAATGTAAGGTTAGTTAAAATCTATACAATTACACGCACAAACTCTTGTCACAAAGATGATAAATATCCATTTACTACACATAGAATATAAGACATACACATTTTATTCAAACTAGCACCATATACATGTTACATCATATCGATTGTCAACATCTTTTAATTACTATTGGATCCATCATCACTTTCCAGTCAGTGTTTACAGGTGCGTCAGGATGAAGCTCTGCATGAAACTTTACCTGAAAGAACAATAATAACTAGATGAAATTGTATTCACGAGTGAAGACAAGAGTATTTTAGAGAATACAAAAAAAATGACACTGAATGGGTTTGAACACCTGTACTTGCTGCAGTGATTCTTGTATAACCCCAACTACACCATCAACCTTTGACTGAAACGGCATGCTTTTGGCACCTTCATTAATCCTAAGCATTATATTAAGCATTAAAGTTATACTTGCAAACACTTTTCACGTCCAAAAAGTTTTCACCGCTGGGAATCGTACCTGGACCCCTAACACAGCAGGCAACCACCTTAGCCATCCAGCTATAGAAACATGTTGCTGTTGTGCAATCTAATTTAGTACATGCTGGCGACTGATTTTCGATAGGTTTATTTTTGCAAAAAAAGCAGCTTTTTGAAGCTGCCTTGATGCTTTCTTTTGCTGGAGCCACACAAACACACGCTTTACATTGCCAATACAACATGCAATCGTAGTAATACATATACTCATGCTGTCTTGGTTCCTCTCTTCTGACAATAGTTATTTTCATGCGAAAAAGAAATCCCCACCTGGGAATCGAACCCAAACCCTGTCAACAGCAGGTCGCAGCATCGACCATTTAGCCATCTAGCAATGTTGAACATGGATCATAAACAGCTTAAGATAAAAAGAAGGTGGTGTAGCCTACATACAAAAAAGTATTTTGGGTTCGGGCATCGCTAAATACTCGACGGATATTTTCAATTTTATTCAGAATTGTTCATTTTGTCACCTAAATACTGTTTGTGCTAAAGTTTTGAAGGAGAAAAATTTTTCCGCGGTGAAAACAGTAAATAACGAACACTTTTGTCACACATTGAAAACCGTGCGCGCTTTGACTCTTTCACCCAAGATCTGAAAAGTGACGGGTGTTAATCTGAGAGAGGGTTACAATGCGATCACAACCATGCAAAATTTATGCAAATCGGAGTAACCGTCTTTGAGTTATGGTCATTTTTCCGTTTGGAAGACCTCTTTTGAAAATGGAATAGCTGTGCTGGCGGTATTGCGAGAAACTTGTGGTCTGTACTTTTGGAAAGTTCAAGCATTGGGCTATGCTGCCTAATAAGTTACTTGTCGCTGAGTTGTTTCATTCTGGTCTCGGAAAGCATTGAAAAGTGCTGTTTCTGTTGAGATTTTCAAATTTGAAAATGGAAAAACTTGAAACGGTTTTGTGCGATCGCTTTGAAGTTCAAAATGGTACATCGATACACTATGGCACATGTTTGTTGCAAGTTTCAGCTACTTCGGCCTGTTTGTTTTCTAACGGGAAGCTGTTTTATGTTAGAAACTGTGACTTTCACAAAAATCCAAGATGGCCGCTTCCGAACAATTTTTTAACGACGTGTCATGATGTCGAATCAGAAAGTTAGCGAAATGCACTATCTTTCAAAATTTGGTATTTTTTCGTCAATCGGGTCTACGTTTCTTCAGCCATTTTGATGCTTTAGAAAACGATTTTTTACCTGTTTTCGCACTTGGATTGTGATGTTCTGGAATGTTCTGTCATTTCATAACTAACTTACTTTAATGCCCGATGTCTATCAATCACGTCGCAAAAAAAATTGTAGCTCTATCTATTACGGTTCTTGAGAAAAAGTGGCTTCTCTTCGCTAAGGTTTGCGCGAAAGAATAATAATAATAAGAAAAAAAAAAGAAGCTATAACAATAGTATTTTAGATTCTCTAAAATACTAATAAATATTAATGGTAGCTTAAATGTGAAACCAAATCAGTCTCATTAGCAAACTATAAGTTTATAAGCAGCAAGTGATTCCATTCAAGTGTAGTTACAGCTTTTAGTACTTACAAGCATTTGACTTCTTGTTGAGTATATCAGCTCTTTACCAAAATACCTTCTCATCACGCTGAAAAGAGTAAAACTACCGATAATAGAATGTTGGAGAAATGACATCACAGTTTACTGTTAACACAAGAACAACATGCTTCACTTGTTTATCAACAAAAAGGAAATTAATACTTGAAATAACCGAGTATCCAAGTCCTAAACAAAATAATGGTTGGGAACATCATTAAAATCTAATAAGCTGTAATAATACACACTTAATGGATTACCAAAGGGGTTTGGTTAACAGTCTTTTAAATTCAAGAAAAGTCTGTTTTATGAAACTGCCATCATAGAAAATTACGAGCTGAAAGCTGATAGATGGCTAAGTAATAAATAATTAATGTCCAACAAGAGAATCACCTCTTCTAATAAACGCTAATTGAATCTTTTCTATCACTTGATGACCAATTTTTTGTCATTAAATATTACTCACGTAATAATTTACTCAGAATACAAACAATGATTTATTTGCATTTGGTTCTGTTGTAAATGAAAATAAAAGGTAACATAATTCTTGTCATTTTTAGTCACCTGTTTGCTTGGTTGCCTCGGAAAATTGAGTCGCTTCCATCAGTGTTTATCTCAGCCCACAACACAGCGTAAGACATCCGATAAGAATACTGAATGCACCAAGTACCAGCGGAAAGGGGTGGAACCTCAAGGACTCCACGTCTGTTATGTCCCTAAAAAACACATAACTCCACACATTGAATGCATGCTTCAAGTGTTTGCTGGTTTAATATGTTTGCTTGTTGTGTGGTTCTTGGTAATGTGCTATACCTACAGTTTTATCTATAAGTTGCAAACAATAATCGAGATAAACTCAACCAAAGTTAATCAGAATTTCCAAGTAGTTTAAATGATTTTTCATTACACTTTAGTTGAGGGTTAATCTTAAAAACTTTGATGCAACTTCTTGTCACCAAAAATTGATAGTCCGGTTATTATCCAAGCAAATAGGTAAGTTTTAAACACAAACTGTCTACTACAGTTTGTTACAAAGCTTACTCTGCCTGATGCTATCAGGTGCCATCCATTCGGTGCAACTCCAAACTGGTAATACAGCTGGTCAGCTTCTTCACCTCTCGCAGGCCTGAACTCATTGCCGGAAGTGGAGAGATTTGACCTTATAAATGGAGAGACAGACAATCCATTGCTGATGTAGCTGTCAGTAACCTGACAAGTTCCTTGAGGAGTCTGTTTGTGAGATGGCAGACATTCGCAGGCATCTGAGCTCTCATCACAAGCAGAACCAGAAACGGCAGCACAGGCATCTTGTCCTTGTACGGAACATTTGCAGGGTTGTCCAGCAGTTGTACATGCTGAAATATATTATTGCTGGTATTATTTATTTATTACCATTTACCTGAAAGCTTTCTAACAATGACTTTTGCAGGAGCTCAGTTACAGGGTTATCCATAGAGTTACCTGGTGCCCTGGCACAAAAACCGAAGGGAGCATAGAAGTCTTCATCACATTCACATCGATTAGTCAACAAATCACAGTAGCTGTTAGCAAGTGTTGAACAGGCATTTGTCTTCTGGGAGCAGAGACAGGACTTGCCGATTCGATCACAGGGTGAGGCTACAGCATAGAAGTGTGTATGGTGATTATTAAACTCTATGGATGTTGACACTGGAACTCATAAACTACTAAAATTTACAAAATATTTTCTACTAAGAACAAAGTTAAATAATTTTATGTTTACTTACCGATTTCGCAGACTCCATTTGCATTTAGTTGGTATCCAGGCCTGCACTCACAAGCGTTAGTCTGAGAGTTACAGGCTGTATTCTGTAATGGGTTACACGCACTTGAGCCTTTCATGGAACAGAAGCAGTTCTTTCCCACTTTGTCACACCTGGTTTCTACAAGTTTAGAATACATAACATGTAGCTAAACAATCTTTTTGTTATTTTGACCTCGAATACTATTCCAAAACATAAAACAATAAAACTTTAATTGGGCAAAAAACTTTCTCATCGCACAATTTGGACTTCATCACCAAAATATTCTAAAATATCAGAAAAAAATTCTTTGTTTCAGATTGACCTGTTATCAGTTTGAGAATTGATTGTCAGACTGATTCATAAACAAGAAGTAAATAATGCTTTACCATCTAATCTGTAGCAGGTTCCATCAATGAGACCAGAGTTGGAGTCACATTCACAAGCCCCAGTGTTTCTGTTACATTGTGTGTTTTGTAGACGGCTGCAGGCATTCGATTTACTTGCACAGTCACATGGCTTGTCAACTGTATCACAGGCTACAAAATATAAGGCATCAAGTTTCATAATCGTTGATGTCAAATTATAATAAATCCGGTTTTGAAATGACAAAGTAATCCATGAGAAAACTTTCGTAGAAGACCTGATGGCACAACACAGTTTTCGGCTAGACATCTACATATGTGAACGAAGCATGTGCAAAAAGTTAACAAAGATATTGCTTACTCGTTGAAGGATCCGTACATAGTACAGCTGGTACATCATAATTGCTTCCATTTGGACACCAACAGTTGCAGTTCTTGTCTCTGTATGATTTGCCAGGACAGGTATTGGTACAACCCCCTAAAACAGATTCTTGTGAAATACAAACATGTTTTACCAAGGTCATTTAGCTACTGAACGTGTTAGCAAAATATCGCAAAGAACATATTAATAAAAACTGAACTCGAATTTATTAAATCAGCAAAAACATCTTACATCGAACAGTAGAAATAACCTCTAACACTTACTATCGCACTCATAGATGTAGTTAATCAACTGTAGATCCTCAAATGAGAAGGTGGTGGCTCTACCAATGATATCCAAGTAACTCATGTCAATTGGAGTTATTGTATTCTTGTTTGCTCTGTCAACAGAGAAGGCCTACAAACACAACAAAACACTAATCACAGGAAAAACTTGGGCACAGGGAGTTTCAAATGACCGAAAGATTCATGTAACCATGTCAGCCAGCTTATTAGTTCAAAAAGTGTAGAGATTTCACGTCATTAATTACATATTAATTCATATGATGCAGCAGTCAATGTAAATTAATTTATAATGAGTACAATGGTTTAACTCAGGTCTTACCATGTTTTAATCAATCTAAATATGGTGGCATCAAACTTACACTTTTCCCATAATGCATCACACTCCTGTAGCTGTACTCTGTACCACCCATCTCTGCTTCTTCTGGTTTCATTTTAAAGAAGTTGTGAGTTTGTCCTTCTAGAACATTCTCTAAATGAATTCTGACATATTGGTCTCTGTCTGGTCTGCTCTGTTGATGGTAGATTCCGATGGCATGCATAAACTCATGGATTGGTATATTCTTGCTCTACAAGACGGCAATGGCTTGCTTAGAAAATGTGTTTTGCACTGTTTTGGATCACCACAGATATTTATCAGATAAATGTTTGATAAGAATTGCACTTTTATGTTTCAATAACTCGGACATCTGAAAGTTAGTGAGCACAATTGAATTTAGATAAACTTTTACTCCAAATACTTACCCAGGCGCAGCCACGTCCTAAGCTGAGTCTGTTAGGTTGATCCCAGTAGATCCAACCAACACTGGAGTAACATGCCCCGTCTCTAATGACATTGATATAATCAGCCTGGTTGGTTCTTCGCACCAAGTTTAGACAAGTATACTTGGAGTATTCTGCTACAGCCTCGTTGATTGAGTCCAGTTCAACTTGTTCTACATAAATATAGAACTTTCAGTTATATTCTGCATCTGGCTTCGATGGTAGCACATGAAACAAACACAAGTTCTGTGATGAAACTTTTACATTTTCCTAGAGTACATAATCCTATTTTCATTGTCAGCTTTTCAAACTTTTGATACTATTTTGATGCAAAAATGATCATTCATGCTATTTGCTTGCATACAGCAAACTTACCAACGTACTCACTACAACTCCAATGGCTACAAAAATAAAATCTGCATCTAAAACACGTTTAAAAGAAAGCCAAGTAAAATGAACCACATACCAAACGATGATGGTGCACTGAGTTGATAGGGTATATTTTTGCTTGGCCATCTCAGTTTTGTATCACTCGTTGCAGATCGTTTTCCTCTATTTCCTCGTCTTGAACCTGCCCCATTTCCACCAAGTATCCCTATCTTCCCTCCTTCTCCTGCACTGGTGTTTTGACCTGGAGGTCTTATGGTTCCCGAACAGCTGCCAGATCCGACGAAGGCATCAGCATACACCAGAGTTGCTCCAGATGATCTGTTACTATTAACATTGATCTCCACCTCACAAGGCACTGGCTCCAACTCATCAAGCTCAAAGAGCACATATTTGCCATCAGAGGTGGTAATGTCCCTGTCTGAACCTCCTACAAAAGAAGTTCAATAACTTATTACCTATGCTGAATCCCATGAAACCAGACAACCAAGTTCCTGTGAGGTTGATGGGCAAGTCATACTATAACACAATATATGTACTCACCCCCAGTTGCTCCATTATTCACACCAAAATTCAGATTTCCAGCATCTACGAGTGCTTCATCGAGCTGTGGTGGAGGTTGATATACTTTTCTTTCTTGGCCACTTATTCCATCGATGAACAAGATGGCACCCACCTACAATCATTGGGTGAGCTCAATCAAGGGTGCGAACTTTTGTACAAGTTTTGATGGAGCCATCAATGGCAAAGACTCCCAAAAGGTTTTCGTGCATCAGCATGCCATTATTTTTGTCTTAACATTACAATTCAATTGCTGTACAATCATCAATTTTATCAATAACTCTTGATAATCTTTTGCATATTTAACAAACTCACCAAAGTTTACAAAAAGTGTGTTTGCACTTGTAAACTCCTAAATATTCAATGAAACTGTCTCTCATAATCAGTGAAGTGAAAATATAAAACAATTTGTTCAAGCTTTGTGACTTGAAGCTGGAGCCTTTTGCACTCACAGCGACACAAATAACTAAATAAAAACTTGATTTTTGTTTGGTAAAACAATCCTACCGCCAAAAGTATGTCAACAATCTTTCAGAAAATAATTTGACAATCTTTAGTTTAACATAGAGAGCTGAATAACCCAGCAGTCAACTTACCACCAGAACTAGTGTGTTTCGTATGGTTAACCTCATGTCAAGGCTGTAGAAAAAAACAAACGCAACAGTAGCTGTCTCTATATTTATATTATTAAGTTACTGCTGTGTAGCTCAACAATTGAATGATCTACACTACAAAATCTCTCCCTTATATACTAAAGTTTAGAGTGGCTTTGGTGATTCACACTCTTTGTGACAACCTGGCAGTGCCAATCACCACATCCAATGATATAAGAGAGTTTCTAAAGAGGAAAATATGCATGTTATGTTGTTCTAAATATGACCAACTGTGAAACTATAGTTTATGTAGGATTTAGGGGCTACATCTTCTCGACAAAAGAACCGTACAGGAAAATTTACATTTATTTGGTATTCTCTCAATTCTTGGAGGAGCTATATCTTTTAAAATTTCACATTTTCAGTTGCAATGTAATCAAGAAACATCGATACCTGTCTTGGTGCTATATTGATTTTTCATCATCCCCTTTATTTCTTGGTTAGAAGTTAAAATGGGGCAGGTAGATTTTTTAAACATTTAAATCTAAAACTGGCTTCATTGATAAACTTTTAATGATAATTAGTAACTGATTTTAAAGAAAAATTAATTTTAATTATAATTGAAAGTAGTGACCAATAATGATTATAAATAATCACTGGTTCAATTAATAATTGAGTATTCAAGTAATTGAATTTGTTATAATTCGACAAAACAAGTACAAGATTTGGGATATACCAGAAAATGTATTTCAGGTATACTAGATGAAACGGAGACAGGCGGAACATAAAATGTTACAACAATGAATGGGCAAGCATGCCTGAGGCAAGTACTTGAAAAATAAGACAACTTGTGTACTACAAAATAATCAAGTAATATTAAATATCAACATTCAATATTTTGGTATTAATTATTGAAGTCAAATGGTAGAGTTTGGTGCCAAATGGATGAAGAAATCAATAAAAAGTAACCAACATCAATCAGTTTTTTTGGAATGGAAAACCTTAAAAGTAATGTCAGCTAGAGACAGCGATTGATAAGTTAGAACAACAGAGATAGTTTGACTACCATCGGTTCAGACTTCTTCTAGCTTGCATTACCATAAACCTTTATGTGATTCTGTAGGATACAAAATGTTTTGGAAAATATTTAACAAGTATTTTTGTTAAAAATATGACAGTAAAAAATGCCTTTTATCACGAGAATCAATAGAATTGAGATAACAGGAAATTGTAGCTCTTTGGTGCGTAAGATTTGATAGTCTTTGGTTCTGTAGTGAACAAGGAACTAAAGCCCTCTCTTTGGCACAGAGTTGTTGTTTTGTATCAAGGTAATAAGGTTGTTTTCCTAAACGAACTTGAACGACCATTTTTTTTATCATGCATTGGTTATTTATGCTGGTACAAATAGCAGCACATTTGTTGTGCAAGTATTTGCAAACATATGTAATAGGTGGCGCAAACTGAAAGTTTAATTTCATGTGTAACCAGCATTGAGTTCCAATGGTTTCTTGGTATTTTGTTATTGTTTCTCTTGTGCAGGATGTAGGAGATCTAAACGTTAAATACTTTTAGTAACACTACTTGAGATCATAAATTACAGATAACTCATCTGTAGAAGTTCATCATGTTTGCCGTCATGTTCCATTAAGTGCGTGTCTTACATCATTGTTGCTATCTATGGGAGTTATTGCTGTCCATATCCTCATATATACTCATGCATATACCAGAAAAAAAAACAAACAAAAAGTGAAGAATCGTTTATAAAATTTAACTTGTAACCATGAAGCATATAACTATGCCGTCGGCACATTTGAAACAAATACACATTGATAACCTCTCCTAGACACAAAACTCTGAGTGTTGGTACAGCATTCCACAAAACAACGAGCCACAACTGCAAAAAATTATAATACGTTTATTAAACGCATTAAAATGCAAAAGAACTGGTGCATTGCTGGAATACGATTTGTTTAAAGGGTGTCATTCACACATTTCTGAATTGGAAAAATAATTACATAGCTGTGTTTAGCATACTCTCTTTGACTATGCTACCAATTTTTAAAATTGTAGACCTACTGGAGCCTTCACAATAGGCTGGCAAGTAACATCATCTCTACCTGCCACTTGAAAAACAATCTTCAGCAAACCCTATGAAACGTGACGTCACGCCGCTGGTGTGCATTTGTTTTTATAGCGAGTCATAATTAATTACTTTTGGTTAGCCAATAGACCAACAAACCATTTGGGGGTCAGATCAATAACCTCGGTGCCAAAGTCCATAGCTTATTGCCCAAGTATGTGATCACTAGCGCGGCATGCTTGGCTACCCGTGCTTGCTCAGTGAATGCTTTACAACTAGTCTAGCGAGTGCGGTAATATCAACTGCCGCAACAACAAATCAACTAATTTAGGATCAATTACTCGCCTGCCACTATAACACAAGCCTTGTAGTAAACTTTACAAACCTTCACTCTCTTTAACCATATCATCTCTGTTGATCAACATTTTAGACAAGTATCTCTTATTTGTAACGTGTAAGTCAATTACATACACACACTGAAGTGACTCCATTAAAAAAAAAATGAGCAGCCAATGAATTGATTGAAATAATTAATTATTAATATTATTATAAATATTTACCATTGTTGTATTTTATTAATAAATAAAAGTTTTTTTTCAATGATGATGGTTCACAATGATGATGATTATATGAACCATCATCATCATTGTTGTTCTTTGTTCATGATAACGAGATAAGAACCAACAACAATAACTGATAGATACTGTTGCTAGTGATCAAGTCAAGGACATAACAAAATGACCTTCACACCAAATCACCCGCCACTCAGTGCCGTTAATACTGCCACTAATAAGTTAAATTGTGCCAATTCAGGCTGAGTACACAAAAATTCAACATAATAGCGTCAAGTTGTGGGTGTTGAAGAACATGCCCCATGAGATGATTTGATCAATTAAGTGTTTAAAACTGGCTATAATCTCTTTTAAACTGGCGCCTATTAGTGAGTGTTTTACGTGTTACATCGGTGGCCATTACATTAAACATATAGCACGCTCACGTGACAATAACAAATGCACACCAGCGGCGTGACGTCACGTTTCATAGGGTTTGCAAAATATTGTTTTTCAAGTGGCAGCTAGAGATGATGTTACTTGCCAGCCTATTGTGAAGGCTCCAGTAGGTTTACAACTTTAAAAATTGATAGCATAGTCAAAGAGAGTATGCTGAACACAGCTATGTAGTTATTTTTTCAATTTACAAAAGTGTGAATGACACCCTTTAAAACAACACAGGAGGTGAGTGTGTTTTGTTAATTTACAATAAAATGGACTTTTGTAACCAGATTATGGAGCTCAAAAGCTAAATAATCCAGTTTCATGGCTTTATTTAGTCAAACTTTCCGAGCCAAAAGTTTGTTGTTACAATACTTGGCTTATTGCCAGTCATTTTATTCATGATGCCATGGAGAAAGTGCTAGTACTATTCTAAGAAAAATTGTGTAAAATGTTTTGATTGTTTGCTGTACAAAAAACATGGTGTTTGGCATAATTGCAACATGCTGGTGGGAGATGAGTAATGTTTGTTGTGTCCAATTGGTCAGCTGAAATCACAGGAAACATCTTTCTATTTCAAGTCTTTTCATCATCATCGCAATCAAGTTGCATAAACCGTTGTGGTGAAAAAGGTCCAGCGACAATGTTATCAAAAATGATTCGTAATAGATTCAAAATGCTGGCTCCAATAGTGAAATGAGAAAACGCATCATAACGTATGCTCTACGTTAGGATAAAAATTGTAAACTTGGATGTTTCATTAGAAACTTCCATTTGGTAATTACATTTAAATATTGCTTCGTGTAGTAAGCAATTGGAATGATTAATTAGTGTAAACATAATATGTCAATACGATTCTGCACTGATTTACTGGGCAGGGACGAGAGATTTACTGGGCAGGGACGAGACAAAAACTGCAACAAACGCTCTTACCAATAAAGTGATAAAGAGAGAGAATTACACGCTTTTGGTCTTCTGGTGTCTAGATACTATGTTAGCAAAAAAAAAATTATTTTTCCTCAAATAGTCTGCATTCACAGTCCAAAATGTTAGCCAAAACTTTTCCCGTTGAAAATTTAGAAGTTGCAAATTTTTAATCTTACAAAACATGAAGCTAATTAAATGAAAGCTCAAAACGGATAAATGTGTTGTTTAGCTTCCTGAAAGAATCACAAACTATGTGTTGTTTATAAAGTTTTTGGTGAGCTGGTGTTATTTCTTGTTGTTTGGTTTTTTTCTATGGCTTTTGTGGTAAATGTAATGGATTAGTCATATTATATCATACAATAGTTGATTCGAATGGCTAAATGAGGAAATAAACGCGTGAATAACTTACAGAAAAGCCTTAGCTCCTGTCCATAGTATAATGTATACTTTGGGCATGGTCCAGTTTCCTGGCACTCTCATAAGAACTAATGGCTTTGGTAAGGAGCCTGAATGAAGTCAGCGCACATTTAACTGCTGATGAAAGAATCTTTTCTTTTTCTGACTGTTTGTCATTTTGAAAACTCAAAGATGTATTCGTGGATTGGATCAATGAAAATTTGCAGTTATTTACATTTGGAATCAACATTGGTGGGTGCAGATTGCATCGATCCAAGTGTTTAACTTTTATTATGTAATAATAAGAAATAGTATCTTTCGATCTGTATCAGATGGTGAACATATAAAATTCCGGAGTGCATTGTAGCAAGCATAATTAGTTTCACATCAATTCATCAAAAAACGGATATTGTGTCGTTGTTTCCTAGCATGATGCTACAAGAAGTAGCAGATAGTGATAGCGAGTCAAAGAATAAACAACTTTACACTTGTGGTTTGTAGGTTAACAACGCTTATTTTAAAGCAATTCATTCTGGATTAACTGTAACAATAAGTTTTTTGTTATTGTTTTAACAAAATGGCTCTGCTTTTTATTATTATGATCAACTTATTTACGATATATTATTATTGTACATAATAATCACAATAATTGATAATGATAATAAACACCATTTATATTAATGATAAATAATGATGAAATAATAATACCGAGAATGAACTGCTTTGAAATAAACACCACCCGGATGGGCATATACTAGTTTTGTGTGGTAGATCGGTAGTGTTCGTGACCTATGGGCATGCCTAACAAAGTAGTTCTATTTTTGTTTTTGTGGGTATGGTGTTTTGCGATTCTCTTAAAATACTGCCACTAACCGCTTTACATTAAATAAATAAATAAGTTGCAAGAAATATTATTTATTTAGTGTATTGTATGGAGCGACCCAGTCTGTGAATACACCTCAAGTCACTCAATAAAAAGTGTTTTATTTTATTTTCTGCAACAATAACTGTGTTTTCTGGTAAGCATGCAATTTTCAACTAGCTTTTTATTGCTAAATTGTAGATCATAACTTATAGAAAAATAATTTTTTGATGTTTATCATATTTGTAGTGATGTTCCATTGCATACATATTTTACATCATCATTGCCAACTATGAAATTTATTGCGTTCCATTTCTTATCAAGTAGTTATGCACCAAGCAAAAATTAAGGAAACGAAAAACTATTTATAAAACAACAGCTTTCAGGCAAGTAATTATGGCGACGGCACACTGAAAAGAAACAATCCTGATATATCACTAACATCGGCTAGATACAAAACTCTGAACGCTGGCGCACCACATTACGAATTTAAGAACTACAACGATAAAGTTAGTATTAATTTTTTAGAATTGAATAAGTCACATACCACTAGTGCCTAGCTTGTGTGAGATTTATCTGAAAGTACACATTAGATAAGCGTATTTTATCAACTTCCAGTAATCTGGACTTCTGTAACTGAATTATTGAACTTAAAGCATGACTGCCTTCAAAGTCTTTTTGATTAACTTTTGAATATTCAGATCTTAAGCTGCAAGCTGTGGTATTAGATGGCCTTCTAGGCCCACTCAGTCCTCATTTACAAGCTCGCAAAACATCGTTCTTCCAGAAAAGCTCATCAATTGTTAAACTTCACAAATATGACGTCGTTTTCAGAGTGGAAGTAGTTTTCTTTCCTTTTTTCTACGATATTTTGCAGCAAATCAGATTTCGCAGCAAATCAGATTTCGCTATGCGTTTTTAATATTATTTTACTTATTATTATTATTCTACAGACTACGATCTATTCGCCTATGACTACCATTTATTGTTATCTTACTCATCAAAACAAGCACAAGTGTTTCTCTGTCTTTCGATGTAAAGGGTATGAGAAGATTTTAATCACAGTCGACCACCTCACAAATCCTGTAGCCATCCTCATTACCATACCACCAAAGCACCGATGCATTCCACTTATAGAATCAGTGAGGTAAGCAAGCATGGATGGACTTCATGTGACTTGTACACACTAATTGAAGCTATATTGACCGAAACCACCAATTCTGATGTTATAACTGCAACATGTCAACTCAAAAAAAGGAAAAATGGCGTGTAGCGGTGAGGAGCACCGATAAATCTTAGAACCCAACTTTGATGAGGTGTCTTCAGAGGGATTCTCTATTCCTGCTGTAACAGCTTTCAGTAGACCCAGAGCTTATAGCAAAATTAGAGTTTATTTTAAACAAAGATTACGTAATTTCACTTTCAACAATTTTTATATAAGTTACTATGGATCAGGACTGAGTAGGCCTAGAGAGCCATTCAATACATCAATCTGCAGCTAAAGACCTGAATATTAATCAAACCAATGACAAAAATAGCTAATGCAGTCACGCGTTAAAAGCTGAATGATACAGTTTAATGGCTTTAGTTTGTCAAACTTTTTAATCCAGGAGTTTGTTGTCACAATATTTGGTTCTTTGCAAACCATTTTATGCATGAGGAAATTGGAAGTAATATTCTACGAAAACTTGTGTAAAACTTGCATAAACTGTTTTGACAGTTTGCTGTTACAGAAACCTGGTGCTTTTAATAGTTGTAACATGCTGGTGGGAGGTGAGTAAGTAAACGTTTGTTGTATCCAGTTGGCCAGTTGAAATATCTAGAAACACATATCTATTTTAGGCCATTTCACCAGCATAACAGTCAAGTTGCATACACAGTTGTGGTGAAAGAAATAATCGGAGATTGTTATCAAAACAAGTTCATGATAGATTCAAAATGGTGGCTCCAAAAGTACAATGAGAAGACCCATCATAACACATGCTCTACATTAGCGTCAGAACTGTAAACTTGGATGTTTCACTTAAAACTTCTATTCAGTAAATTCATTTGAGTGTTGCTTCCTGCATTAAGTAATTTAAATGAATAATAAGCGCAAACATAAAATATTGCGGATGGATGGTGTGCGCATCAATTCCAATACCTACACCCCTACTCTGTGTACTGACACCCTTTTCCCCAACCCTCGGTGTCTCTCCCCATGCAGTAATCAGTCACCCAGAGTTGTGTGTACAGCACCCGAAGAGTTTGACAACTCTTTCCACTCCCTACCCTTATATATTAATGGTAATTGGTAGGATACTAGATGGGAGACAGTCTGGCCAATAATGGTCCGATTTTGATTTTGTTTGGACCAGAAGAAAGCTCTGTTTCTTATCTATAGATTTATTTTAAGCTACGCGGAGCTACGCCGAGCTACCCCGAGCTACCCCGAGCTGTATTACATCAGCCCATAGGTTTGTACCACTTTCTGGAAGGCTTTAGTGCTGCCCCTCAAATATGATAAGGAGTGATAATGATGTGATGGAATAGGAGAGAAGAGAAATAAACTATTTGCTTAGCTGCCATGTTCTATTGTTTACAACCATACATTTTATTATTTTATTGCTGCATTGCTTATTATCATTGTGTGTGATTGGTTATGCCTTTATTTGGAGGCATAACATCCTAAGGAAATCTTATTCAAGCCTGGCCAAACTGTACGGCCAGGCAGAGCACCTTTAAAGGGATTAGGATGAGCTTTGCAAGACGCACTTTTTGTGTAGAGTTGTTCTCTGATCAAGTATTGTAAAACTATTGAAACACTCACTTGCGGCAACGAAAGTGTAATAGGTTTGTAGAGGTCTATGTAGGTCTATGACAGCCTTGTCGACATAAGGAGCTATCTGCGAGTCCATTATGATATTATAGCATATGTTCCAACAAGTAGTTTGTATCATTTTAAGTAGGTTTTCAGTTTCAAACTACCTTTTAAAAATATTAATTATTATTATTTAGTGCTTTTTAATGTTTTTTCTTAGAAACATGGCCGGTTTTTCAGATTTAATTATTATCGTTGTTGTGAAAAGAAACAATGTCGGAAATATAATTTTGGCAATACTTTTTTTCATCTAATACTATTACAAAATTATACTAATGTTATTGTTTGATTAATTTTTCACTTAAAAATTATTATTTTAATAAAAATCCTTCATTATTTCTTTTGATTTTGATCACAAACACGATCACTAAACACTTGTGTATACATAAAAGCGAGCTTATCAATGATGAAACAAGTTGCTGACTTGAGAACAACAGCTCCAAGCAAATTAAAATTTGTTGCAATATCATTTTTTGAAGTCAAAAAAGTCTCTGCACAATGCCAATATTTAGGAGGCCCTATTTCTATGTACACAAGCCAAAATTTTGAAAACTTGCTTTATAGCGCTATATAACTTTTTGCGTCTTCAGGAAAAAATTTGGTCTTGGTGAGTGCTGACTGTGTCTACAGGAATTGCCTTACTGGTGAGAGGGCAACTCCAGATAATTTTTCTGAATGCATTTCAACCTCAAGAAGTTTAAATTAAATCAAATCCTCTTCAAACTAGGCGTCCTAGACCTTTTAAGCCTCAGTAGGAACGCTTTTCTGTATCGTATCTTGGAGGAATAAACACTATTTATCACTGGAACACTGTGAAGTCTGTCTGGCCTGTTGGTTGTTGCTAGTAGCAAGAGGAGTAGTAGGAGGAGGAGGAGAACTACTGAGTGAAATTTCTGGCTCTGGTAACATCTGTGAGCCTAGAGAGTAGCAGTGCAGGAGAACTGTCAGAACAAGCTACCGGTTTAGCCTGACTATAACTGGAGGAATTTGTTGTGGTTACTGCTGTGTAACACGTTGGTTGTGTCCGTGAAGTGGGCAAAATTCTTCACAATATCATTATATTTCTGCACCGATCAACTGTGCAAGACAAGGCAAAAACAAATTATCGCTTACATCAATAAAAAAAAAAGAGAGACAAAACTATGTATTTCTGCTCTTATGGTGTCTAGATACTACAGTAACCAAGAAAACCAAATTCTCTCTCCTCATACAGCCTACATTCATAATCCTATATGTTAGCCTCAGTTCTTCTAGTTGAAAGTTTATAACTTGAAGTTTTGATCTCACAAAACATGAAGCTAATTAGATGAAAGCTCAAAATGGATAAAAGTGTTATTTAGCTTCCTGATCAAATCATAAACAGCATATTCTCTACATAGTTTTCCATCAGTTGGTGTTATTTATTTTGGTTTGTTTTTTTCTGTGGCTTCAGTGGTAAATGCAATGGTTTAGTAATGTTATACAACTGTTGACTAGATTAACTAAATGAGGAAATAAATTCATGAATAACTTATAGGAAAGCCTTAGCTCCTGCCTAGGATGTAATGTGGACTATGGGCACTGCCCAGTTTCTTGGCACTTTCATTAAAGTTAATGGCATTGGTACAACGGTTGATTGCTGTAAGTTTTACTTTTTAGCTGCAAATGTGATAATGAGCTGAACGAAAAAGATGGATAAAATGTTGCAGTGAAGTTTGATCTCCAACTATTTCTATCTACACCATTGTACCTTCTTTCTTGTCCTACCCCCCTGCCCCCCTTTCCCCTTTCCCTAGACACCCTCTCACCCACATAGTTGGCCCCACCAACTATTAGTACCTTCATTTGATTGGCTTACCGACTATATTCTTAGTAGAATAGTGCTTTATATCCTCCCTCTCCCAGCCCACCCCTTCTCCGACCTAAGTCTATAAATTCCTCCTCGCCCAAGCCGCCTCTCCCCTCCTTCTCTATATTCCCCAAGTTACAGCCCTCTAGATTAAATAAAAGTACTTTTTTCCCTGTTAAAAATTGAAGCAGTTGTTTTCAATTCTACCAGAGTTGTCTTCTCTCATGTACTCAACTATCCGGAAGCAAACGTATGGACAATGCCGAAACTGAGAGGATCAGGACAGGTGCACACATGGAGCCTAAAGATAAAAATCCTGTTCAACTGAAAAATACTATGTTGTATTCAAATACACCTGCCTGCTTTGAGCCAATCAGAGGCCTTTATTTCATCGGCACTCTAACTTTTTAAAAGGGGTATACAATGCACATTACTGTCAGTAGGTTGCTAGTTTTGTTTGGTGAATGCTCTCTATTATAACTTTGTAGCTTTCACACGTACTAAATTTTATATAATTTTTACTTTTGACTAGTTTTTTCTGGCTAGTCGCCTCGGTTACATCTGGTTGTTTGCTGGTAGGCTGCTTGGAAGTCGAGTCAAGATCGAGTCCAGGTAAAGTTAGGTTGAGACGAGGTGATAACGAGGTCGAGTCTGAGTCAAGTCCACGCTGAGTGTAGTAAAGAGTTGTCTAATCAGTAAAGATACAAGTCATTGTCATTATTATCTATCATACAAGGAACCCCTCTTCGCCGCAGCCATTTTTGTTCCCTAGTACAGTGCAAATAGCTTAAGAAGAGGCTGAAATTTTCTACAATAGAACATCCACAGGCCATAGCATGCTCCCATTTTCAGAATTTATAATTTTAACCAAACATTTTTGTTTCATGATCATGATGTCATACATTACAACATAGTGAGAGCTGACCTGCACATGGAGTCAGCACACTTTTAACTGTTTATGAAACAATCTACTCCTATCCAACTGATTTGCTATTTTGAAAACTGAAGTTGCTAGAAATCAAACGCATAACTTTTTTACAAAAAAACTGTTTTTGTATTAAGCATAAATTTTTTAACATCGTTTTTATTTCTAAATTTTGATATCTTTTACATGGAGTAAATTTAACTGTAGTCACATAAGAGCGAGAGTTTGCATACCAAAGAACGATGAAGTGCTGATAGTTGCTTTTACTATTTTATTGCATTATATTTCTAGTTAATTATAACACCTATACATCTAATGCCTCAGACTGTTTGTTTTTGTTCAAAAACTTTGTCCCATTGTGAAATATAGTTGAAAGCTTGTATCATTTTAGAATTATATTGATAGTAAACTTCATAATATAAATTACAAAAAATAATGATGTCTTTTTGTTCCAGTAATAGCTGATTATTTTTAATTTGGTTGAACTAGACTTTCTATTCACTTGTCATTCAAGATACTCGATGATAATCACTCTGTCTTCTCTAATCAATTAACTTATTAGCAAGCTGATAATATGTGGATATTAACTGTAATATACACAAGTTGTAACTAATAACTTTAACAGAAAACTAGTAATTTTAATCAGCTAAACTCAGATTTGTTTAACTTGAAATATTTTAATGAGAAAAAAGCATATGAAGCTTGTTTGTTGAACTTAATCGTCTATAGCAGTGTTAAATTATATTGAGACATATTCGAACACTTAAATAAAGAATAGATTTTCGTGTTAATTTTTTGAAGAAATTATTGAAGCAGTTGCCAAACTTGTAGTTTTTAATTACCGGGAGTTGTCAGCTCAATGAGAAAACAACTTTAACAAAAATGCTCTGAGTGACATCAATGGTAAACATTTTAAATTGAAACATTTTAAGACAGAATGCTGTACTTGAGTGAGTAAATGTTTTGGCATTATGCCAAGAACTTGTGTAAAAGACTCCAAACTGACATTTTTGAAGATATGTTGGCAGGTTCTTTGGATAACTTTCGTTGACTGCAAACTGGTTGATCCAAACTACTGATGCCTGTGAAGTTTGAGGCTTTGTATACAATTTATTACAAAATAATGAAAAGAAATATTGCTCTATGTTTCTGATTAAATTTTAGAAAAAGTAGTAAAATGATTTAAAAGCACAAAAGCACGCATATAGGTAAACTTGAGTAAAATCTATACATTTACAAGTTACAATTGGTAACAACTACAATAAAGCGTACATTTATTAGACATAGAGAATATATACATCCATTTCCTATTCAACTTAAGTTCTATATACAAGTGATGCCATTTTATGACTTAGCATCTTTTAACTACTATTGGATCCATAATCACTTTCCAGTCAGTGTTTGCGGGTGCACCAGGATGGAGTTCTGCATGGAATTTCACCTAAAAAATAATAATAATAAATATTGATGGTAGTTTAAATGTGAAACCAAGTCAGTCCTATTGGTAAACTGCCAGTTCAGACATATCAAATTATCTCCTTTGAAGGTAATTTAAACTTTGAATACTTACAAGCAATTGACTTGTTGTTGAGTATATCAGCTCTTTACCAAAAAACCTTCTCATCACGCTGAAAAGAGCAAAACCATCGTTAGTAAAATGTTGGAGAAATGACATCGCGGTTAAGTGTTACCACATTAACCACATTTTAACGTGTTCATCAACAAAGAAGAAATTAATACTTGAAATATCCATGTTACCAGGTCCTAAACAAAATATTGGTTGGAACATCATTAATACTTAATAAGGTGTAAGAAATACATGGTTAATGGATTAACAAACAGGTTTTTGACTGGAGAACAATCTACCGTAAACAGTTTTTTTGACAACTAATGAATGCATTTTTTTTCAATTTGCAATCATAGAAGATGAAAAACAGGAAAGTGATAACTGGCTGTTTGATAAATCATTAATATCAAACAAATTGATAACTTCTTGTGACTATAAGTATTTGCAATACAAAAAAAAATGCTAAGTGGATTTTCCTCATCATTTAACAAGATGCCTTGCTAAAATAAAAAGCCATTAATTTAAAAGTTTATTAATTATTCACTTTTGGTCTTGCACTTTTTTGTACATGGAAGTACAAAGGAGAAATACTTTCATCAGTTTTAGTTACCTGTTCGCTTGGTTGCCTCGGAAAATTGAATCGTTACCACCCGTGTTTATCTCAGCCCACAAAACTGCGTAAGACATTTTATATGAATACTGAATGCACCAAGTACCAGCGGAAAGGGGTGGAACCTCAATCACTCCACGTCTGTTATGTCCCTAAAAACACACAAGTCCACACATTGAATGCATGCTTCAAGTGTTTGCCAGTTTAATATGTTTGCTTGTTGTGTGGTTCCTTTACCTACAGTTTTATCCAAACGTTGAAAGCAATAATCGAGATAAACTCAACAAAACAATCAGATTTCCGAAGTTGTTCCAATACTTTTAGTTATACTTCAGCTGAGGGTTAATCCTAAAAACTTTAATGAAGCTTCTTAGAACAAAATATGTTCATATTCTGGTTATGATTGAAACACGCTTGCAAAATTATAATCACACTATCTATAACATTTAGTAAAAAAACCTACTCTGCCTGATGCTATCAAGTGCCATCCATTTGTTGCAACTCCAAACTGGTAATCCAGCTGTTCAGCTTCTTCACCTCTCGCAGGCCTGAATTCATTGCCAGAAGTAGAGAGACTCGACTGTAAAAATGGAGAGACAGACAATCCGTTGCTGATGTAGCTGTCAGTAACCTGACAAGTTCCTTGAGATGTCTGTTTGTGAGATGGCAGACATTCACAGGCATCTGAGCTCTCGTCACAAGCGGAACCAGAAACGGCAGCACAGGCATTTTGTCCTTGTACGGAACATTTGCAGGATTGTCCAGCAGTTGTACACGCTGAAATATATTGTTGTTTGTATTATTTATTTACTACCATTTACCTAAAAGCTTTCTAACAATGACTTTAGCAGGCGCTCAGTTATATAGTTATCCAGAGAGTTACCTGGTGCTCTGGTACAAAAACCGAAGGGAGCATAGAAGTCTTCATCACATTCACATTTACCAGTCAACAAATCACAGTAGCTGTTAGCAAGTCTCGAACAGGCATTTGTCTTCTGGGAGCAGAGACAGGACTTGCCTATTCTATCACATGGCGAGGCTACAACATACAGTTGTTTATAGTAGTTATTATTTTTATGTAAGTTGAAACTGGAAGTCAAACTCTACTAGCATTTACTAGCACTCGCCACTAACCACAATATTGAATGCCTTGATGTTCACTTACCGATTTCGCAGACTCCATTTGCATTCAGTTGATATCCAGACCTGCACTCACAAGCGTTAGTCTGAGAGTTACAGGCTGTATTCTGTAATGAATTACATGCACTCGAGCCTTTCATGGAACAGAAGCAGTTCTTTTCCACTTTATCACAACTAGCTTCTACAAATTTGTAAGACAAAACATACACTAAGCAACCCGTTCTCTGTTGGTATTTTGGCAATTAACACAATAAAAAGCCCACAACGTAATGATGTACTTATTAACTACCAGGGCAAAACTCCTCTCCTAACATTACAGAACCATTTCAGACATCCAAAAGGAGATCTTTTGTTTCGCGTTGACGTTTTTTAATTACTAAAACTGTCTGTTAGATTGATCGATACAAAATGAGTAAATAATGCTTTACCCTCTAATCGGTAGCAAGTTCCATCAATGAGACCAGAGTTGGAGTCACATTCACAAGCTCCAGTGTTTCTGTTACATTGTGTGTTTTGTAGACGGCTGCAGGCATTTGATTTACTTGCGCAGTCACATGGTTTGTCGACGGTATCACAGGCTGCAGAATAAAAAAAAGCATCAAGCTACATGTAAGTTCAGCCAAATTATTTTTTATCTGCTTATATAATGATAACAGTCTAAGAAAGAAAAGCCTATAACCCAACACAGTTTTTGGCTGGACGTATAAACAGACGGAACACAAAAGTAACAAAGATATTGCTTACTCGTTGAAGGATCCGTACATAGTACAGCTGGCACATCATAATTGCTTCCATTTGGACACCAACAGTTGCAGTTCTTGTCTCTGTATGATTTGCCAGGACAGGTATTGGTACAACCCCCTGAAATATAACAGCAAGCAAACAGTCAACTTGAATGCATATATGTTTTACGCAAAAATAAACTTTACTAAAATCTTTTTTGCAAATCAACAAAGTGAACAGAAAACATAAATAAAGTTAAACTTAAGTAATTAAAATCATCAGAGACTTCTAGCATTAACCTCTCGCAATGACCTCTAACACTTACTATCGCACTCATAGATGTAGTTGATCAACTGTAGATCCTCAAATGAGAAGGTGGTGGCTCTACCAATGATATCCAGGTAACTCATGTCAATTGGAGTTATTGTATTCTTGTTTGCTCTGTCAACTGAGAAGGCCTACAAACACAAGAAAGCACTGATGGGCACCAGAAAAATGTGAGTGTGGAAAGTTTTGAAGGATTACCAAGTCTTTTGGTTTGAAAATGTTGAGCTGCAGCGTCATTAGTTCTAAATTATTTGTTATTATATAGCAATTAATGTCAAGGGAGCAGCGACTCTCTTCTATTGTTGTTCGTTGTAAGCATTTTTAGGCAAACAAAATTTTCACCAAAATTAATTCTGTTCAGTCTACTATGGACGAGCTAATCATAGTATTGTCTAACTCACATTTTTTGAATAATGCATCACACTCCTGTAGCTGTATTCTGTACCACCCATCTCTGCTTCTTCTGGTTTCATTTTAAAGAAGTTGTGAGTTTGTCCTGGTTGAACATTCTCTAAATGAATTCTGACATATTGGTCTCTGTCTGGTCTGCTCTGTTGATGGTAGATTCCGATGGCATGCATAAACTCATGGATTGGTATATTCTTGTTCTACAAGTCAGGAGTGGTTTATTCAGAAAATGTGTTTTGCACTGTTTCGGATTACTGAAGATTTTGTTTAGATTAATGCACTTTTATACTTTAATAAATCGGACATCTGAAAGTTAGTGAGCACAATTCAATTTAGATAAACTTTTACTACAAATACTTACCCAGGCGCAACCACGTCCCAAGCTGAGTCTGTTAGGTTGGTCCCAGTAGATCCAACCAACACTGGAGTAACAGCCTCCATCTCTGATGACATTGATATAATCAGCCTGGTTGGTTCTTCGCACCAAGTTTAGACAAGTATACTTGGAGTATTCTGCTACAGCCTCATTGATTGAGTCCAGTTCAACTTTTTCTACATAAAAATAGAACTTTCAGTTATATTCTGCATCTGGTTTCGATGGTAGTACATAAAATGAACATTTGTTCTGTTATCCAACTTAAATAATCTAACCAAAGAATCAATCTATACAATAGAGATGCCAAAGAACCGTCTATAAAGCCAATGCTAAGACAATACAATCTACATCAGAATACTGCTGGAATGAAAGTCAAATAACATGAAATACATACCAAACGATGATGGTGCACTGATTTGATAGGGTATATTTTTGCTTGGCCATCTCAATCTTGTATCACTCGTTGCAGATCGTTTGCCTCTATTTCCGCGTCTTGAACCTCGATCGTTTCCACGAATTGCCGTTATTTTTCGTCCTCCTCTTTCTCTTGTGCCTTCACCGGGTGGTCTTACGGTTCCAGAACAGCTGCCAGATCCAACAGACGCATCAGCATGCACTAATGTTGCTCCAGACGATCTCCTTCCATTACCATTGATCTCTACCTCACAAGGCACTGGCTCCAGCTCATCAAGCTCAAAGAGCACATATTTTCCATCAGAGGTGGTAATGTCGCTGTTTAAGCCACCTACAGTAAAATTACCCAAAATCTTACTCACAGCAATGATGAAGTTTATGAAACCAAACAACCAAGTTTTTACGAGGTTGGTGACTGATTTGGTAAGTTAGAGTTAAATATACTTACGCCCAGTAGCTCCATTATTCGCACCAAAATTCAGATTACCAGCTTTCACGAGTGCCTCATCAAGCTGCGGTGGAGGTTGATATACTTTTCTCTCCTGGCCATTTATTCCATCAATGAACAAGATGGTGACCACCTACAATCATTGGATGAGCTCAATCAAGCGTATTAAGTTATGCGCTTCTTTTGATGGAGCCACAAATCACAAAAGTACCCTACATAATTTTCATGCATTGGCAAAACTCTGTTTTTGGTTTTATTGGAATAGAGAGCTGAATAACTCAGTGGTTAACTTACCAAGAGAACTAGAGTACTTCGTACAGCTGACTTCATGTTAGAGCAGTAGAAATAATCTATAAACCAAAGGCAACAGTAGCTGCCTCTATGTTTATATTATTAAGTTACTGCTGTGTAGCTCAACAACTGAATGATATACACTACAAAACCTCTCCCTTATATACTAAAGTTTGGAGTGGATTTGGTGATTCACACTCTCTGTGACAATCTGGCCGTGCCAATCACCAAATTCAATGGTTTAAAAGAGCTTATAGATAGGGAAAGATCCATATCATCTTGTTCTAAATATGAATAAATGAAAGATTATAGCTATTATGTGATTGAAGGGGTTACGTCTCCACAAAAAAATAGTTATAGAGCGATATTATGTTTACTTTTTACATACGGCTAAAATTTTACTAGGAAATCTTTTTCAAATTAAATCAATTTTTATCGGCACTTTGTTCAATATAATTGAGTGACTGTTTACTTTTATTGATCCTTAATTGGTTCACTTTAAATGAAACACGGAAGATTTTACTTAATCCATTTAAGCATTGGTTCGACTGATAAATTGTCAATAATGATCAAAAATTGATTTCTAGTGACGGTTTGTTTCAACAATGATTGGCAATAATAATAATAATTAACCGCTGGTCTGATTATTAGTCAAATATTTTAAATGCTCTGATAAAATGAAACAAGTAGATTGATTTTGGGGACATTGGGAAATTGTTCAAAAAATCTGTAGAGAACACACAAAAAAGGCTAGTTGCCAAGGAGACACACCAAAAATAAGAGGATGTTGCACAAGCCAGTACTTGAAAATAAGTCAACTCTGTTACTCTAAGATACTCAAGTAACATTGATTATCAACATTCAATAGTCTAGTATTGAACATGGATGTCCAATGATAGAACTTGGTGACAAGCGCATGAAGAAATCATTAAAAAAATTTTACGAACATCAATCAATGGTTTTAGAATGGAAGATTGTAAAAGTGATGTCGGCTAGAGTCAGCATTTGTTAAATTAGAACAACAATGCATTGTTTGTATACGTCAGTTCAGACTTCTGTTAGTTTTAGATCACATTACCATTAACGTCTTATAAGGTGCAACCGGTTTTAAGAGTTGTCCATGAATTATTTCCAATCAAAAACTATAAACTTGGATTAAGAGTGGCTGTAAAATATGCATTTGATCAGGTCATTCAATAGGATATTATTGGAAGGAGATACCATGAGATAAAAATATTAGATCTATAACATTATCAGTAGATAAAACTCTCTCACGTTTCCTGTTGTACACATGTAATAGTCAAGCTAGGAAGTCACTAAGTAGGATGTGACGTCACAATTAAAGGATAGAGTGACATCAACAGGATGGGTTGCAGCTTGTATTTAACATTAATCTGCTATATTGTGAAATAAATGTACTGAGATAACAGGAAATGGCAGCTCTTTGGTGTGTGAGAGTTGATAGCCTTTGGTTCCGTAGTGATCGAGCAACTGAAGTGCTATCTTTGGTACAGAGTTGTTGCTTTGTACCTTGGTAATTGGGTTGTTTTCCTACACAAACTGGAATGACCAAGTTTTTATCCTGTTTTTGTTATTAACGCTTGTAAAAATTTCGGTTGATTTGCTGCACAAGTATTTGCAAAATTCAGTTTTATGGATGAGTAGCAATAAATTCCAGTAGTTTCCTGGTATTTTGTTCTTGTTCAGTGGATGCAAAATGTAGGAGATCTAAACGTTAAATACATTTTGTAACTTTACTTGAGATCATAAATTACAGATAACTCATCTGTTGAAGTTCATCATGTTTGCAGTCATGTTCCATTAAGTGCGTGTCTTACATCATTATTGCTATCTATGGGAGTTGTTATTGTCCATTTGTAACCATGTAGTTATGCACCAACCAAAAATCAAGGAAGCAAAGAACTACTTATAAAATAACAACCGTTACCATGAGACATATAATTATGCCGATGGCACACTTGAAAGAAATAATCATGATATATTACCAACATCACCTTGATACAAAACTCTGAATGTTGGTGCAGCCTTCCACTAAGGCAAGAGCTAAAAACAATAATACTATGATTCATTTTTAAACCTGTTAAAATGCAAAGAACTGGTGCCTTGCTTGTGTGAGGTTTATTTAAAAATACATAATACTTAGATAATCGCATTTGATTGATTTACAAGAATACGGACTTTTGCATCTGGATTATTGAGCTTAAAAGCTGAATAATGCAGTTTAAAGAATCTAGTTGGTCAGTTTTTTTTAAGCCAGGAGTTCGTGGTTAAATTACTTGGCTTTTCGCTAATGATTTTATTCATGATATCACAAGGAAATAGGTAAAAGTTTTCCATGGAAAATTGTATAAAAGTTGCACAAACTGTTTTAAAAGTTTGCACCTTTGTAATATAACAGTAGGAGGTGAATAACTAAATATATGCTACGCCCTTTGGTCAGTTGAAATCACTGAACTCTTCCTGCATTTCAAGCCATTTTGTCAACATAGAACATAAGTTGCATTAACAGCTCATGTGGAAAAAAATGATATGAAATTGTTATCTAAATTAATTCATTATAGATTCAGGAAAACAAGAAAACCCCATCATAAAGCATGCTCCATGTTATTAACAAAACTGTATATCTTGATTTTTTATTTCAACTTTCAGTTTAGTTGGTTCAATTAAATTTTGTTTTCTGCATTAAACAATTATTAGTGTAAACAAGAAATGCCAATACAATCAGCACCAATCAATTGAGCAAGTCAACACAAAAAACAATAATTTTTCTTGCCACTAAACGTAAAAACAGAGAAAGAACAAAATAGTTTTGCTCTCATGGTTTCTATATATTACAATAACCAAGAAAAACCAACGTGTTTCTGCTCATGAGGTTTCCATTCACAATCCTATGTGTCAGCCTCAAATCTATCAGTTGGAACATTACCATATGCTGTTTTCAACCTTAAACAAATGTGAGTTGACTAACAGAAACTTCAAATGGATAGCGTTACCTCACTTCCTCAATGGTCTCTAAACTGATTATTGTTTTCAACGATTTAAAAAAAAAGGAATTGATTTGCATTAGTTTTCTGAGTGGGAGTTACTCATTGAATTTTGGTTTTTTCTGCGGCTTTAGTGGTAAATGTAATGGTTTAATCATCTTGTATCATACAATAGTTGATTAGACTAGCTAAATGAGGAAAAAAACATGTGAATAAATTATTGAAAAGCCTTAGCTCCTGCCCAAATAATGTGGTGAATTTTAGCGGCAACATGCCCTACACACCTATGTTGTTCTAGAGGTGACTCTGACTGAGCCAATCAGTCAGGCAGACCCCACAAAGTGATTGTTGAGAACACCGGCACTCCAGAAAAAGAAGAAAATACTTTATCGGCTGTGCAGATACTCTACCAGCTCTGCAACTTTCCATACCGGCCCTGCAGTGAGCTTTATGGCCCTGCTGTGATATACTTGGCCGGCAACAAGATGGCCACCGTAGCTAGAGTTCCAGAAGTACCCTAAGTCGCTTCAGGAGGACTGATCCAGGACCTATCTACTTTTATATATCCCCTAGCATGAACCTGAGGCTACCAAAGACTGAGAACTTCATGTATAGTGTTATTCCTTGCCACTAGGCACCCTATATATTTAATTTTGTGTGCCGTTGTATGCATTGTTTATGTTGATTGGTTGTTTTCACTTCCTGTAATGCTTATTAGTTAAACATATGATGAAGCAATGTACTTTCTGCCACCAGCCTAAAAAGTTGGTTCACTGTATACTCTATGCCACTTATCACTTACTGCTAGTGCTGTTAACTACTCTAGGCGATTGCCTCGCTAGAGCATGGATATGTGGACAATAAATGGGTTTAGTATTTTGATTTTGCCTAGTTTATCTGAGCCGTGGGCTCATTAGTTGTAAAGTTGTGAGCAACTTCGCCGTTGTACCCTGCAGGTCTGACCGACCCAGCGTTGCCTCTTGGAGAGAGGTGTTGTTTGGCTGTTACACAAGCTGCATGCTGTGGGCAGCTGTTCTAGTTAGTGGACAGTAGTAGGAGCCCTACCGGCATTATCCACTACAATAATAATGTGGATTAAGAGCACTGCCCATTATCTTGGCATTTATATTAACGTCAATGGGATTGGCAAAAAGGTTGGATGCTGTAAGTTCCATCGTTCAAGTTAAAAATTTGATAATCGGTTGAGCAATAAAACTTAAATGAAATATAACATCACAAATCATTTGCAGTAACAAATGAATAAAGTGGAGTAAAACTATCGGTATAATTATATATAATATAACTGTTCCATTCATTTCCTGCTCAATAGAACAGCTAAATGTGTAAATCAAGCTTCATCAAAACTTTCTTCCAGTTGACAAACAAACTTAAACTTCACCTATAGAACGCAAATGAAGAAATAATTGAAAAGAAATAAAGAAGTGATTCGGTGCTTAGTTATTCTTTTAACAAAAAACTCCTTTGATAACTACATAATGATACTTTACTGATCTCATCTGCAGTCTTACTAGATGTATTCAAACAATTATTTATTACACTGTGTCTTCCTTCTCAGCAGGGTTCTACAAAGATATTAGTGCAATAATCCGCAACATTTATTTTATACATGAGTCAACTATGTTTGATTTTTGGTAGCCATCAATCAATTCTTCATCCTTTATAGTCTTTCTCTAATATGACTAGACATGTCAAACAATAGACATCTGTCCTTTGGAAGATTTTATAAACCACTCATCCACGAGATCATACTTTTGTTTTTTTCTCATGCACTACTTAACCAATTTCAACTAATTTTAAATTTGTCACAGTCTTTCAGAACGAGCTCAACCCCAGGTTGTTTATTTCCTCAATACCATAAGATTAAAAAATATTGTAAATAGACTCAACCTTCGTATACTTTCACTAATTGCTCTCCATGCAAAAAAACCATATGTGTAAAGTAATTGATCAAATGAATTGATTACCGGTGCAGAGTTCTACATAACCAAGCTTGAAAATATTATAGACACACTAATGTTTACTTCCTTGACTTCAGGTTAAATCCAATAACAGTAGTTGTGGGCAAATATTGGTGTTAAGCAATCAATCAAAACCTATCAAATGAGGCGTAGTTTGTTTATATTAAATATGCTCATGCAAGTAATGAAACATTTCTACTGCTCCACAACATTTCACTCATCACAATTGTTTTGCACCTGTCAATTGAAGAGATGATTTTCATTAGTTTAATGTTTTTCAAAGTCGATGTAGTAGAGTTGTGCAACAAAGTTGGCTATCCTGCTTTTCTGCACTAATACCTTGCCCTCCCCTATCTGCTCCATTCGTTCATGTCCCATCCTTCCTACCCCGACTCCGTCACTACTCTCACTCAAGTGCTACATTCATTTAGAGGACTACAGGTGGGTATACCAACCCCTACAGGTTGACTGAATATAGAACGGTATGCTTTTGCACCCAACCCACACCACCCACCTCCCAACCTCGCCAACATGTTCCCAAGAACCCCTTCTACCCTTACTATAAATTGGCAACTCTTCTACTAATATACCAGAGCTGCGGCCCCTGTGTAGGTTTTCAAATTGAGAGTTCTAAACTTCATGTTTTCTCTTTCGAGTTTCCTAAAAATAAACGCTAAAAATAAAATAAAATACGCTTTTTAATTTAAAACTTCACAATTGGATCCCAATTTTGTGGAGCTGAATCAAACAGAAATCAGAATTCAGATCCAGTTTCCATAACTGGACACATGGACAGATCGCCAACAGAGGAATATAGCTCCTCAAGAGCGATGGAGACAGTAGAGAGAGATATCAGGAACACTTGAAACAGTGGGGCTCTGGAAAATAAAAACTAAACGTAACAGTCAGGGTTTCAACTGTGCACCATTTCTATACATGGAGAGTGAACAGTATTGTTATAGTTTAGTTTTGGCTGTGAAATTCAAAAGAGGACATATGTTGTATATTTTTGTTTATAATATCATTAAAGTAGTTGAGATTTTGCAAAATATCCAAACTGTCTCTTTGATTGTATGCCATTGTTTACTTATTGAAAGACTGACAGAACAAAGTCAACACAGACTCTGCAGATGGTCACTCTGTACATGAACAGAGTGAGAGTCAGCCAGAGACTAGTGTTGAGCTCTGAAGTAAGATGACATCACTCATTGAAGCAATTAAAAGTAGTAGAGAGGAACTATAGTTACAACACCTGTTGCGCACTAGCCAGAGAGGTTACTTGAACCTAAGTGAAGAAATCAAAGTGTGGCCAACTGCCTTTGTCATGTGACCCTCTGGAGCCAAATGCTTGAGTGACTACACTATAACTTATAGAAAAAAGGCTCAATTTCAACTGCTCATAACGCTGCAAATTGACAAGTTAACGCTTAAAACAACCATTCATCTGAAAGCTCAGGATGTCTCCTACCCCATTGGGAATTTAAACAAAAAAATCTAAATCTAAGCTAAGTAATAAGGGCTGAAATATAGTGCTTATATTACCACTTGTATTATAAAAAATAGGAATTATAAACTACTTTTTCATATCAAATTTTATATAACTAATAACTTTAGACATAAATAATAGCCAAAATTTATTCATAGAATTATAATTTCAAAGTAGTTTAAATAATAATAATATAAATGTTCCAAAAAAACTAATTATCGGTACCAACCGATAAAATCAATCATTTTTTTTTTAAAATGAGTATACTACTTTTTGACATTATTCATACTTCACTTTAGAGTAGTCTATTACAGGTTTTTTATTCAGTCAGATGTTTATGAAAAATAATAATAATATACTAAGTAAAATAAATAACGAACATTTCACTTGTTTTATTTTTTTTTCTTTTTGCCACAAAATCAAGTGGCACTTCGGTATTTCGGGTGTCTGCCATATGGATGGTAACTAACGGGACAGTGCGCCCTGCATGTAACTACAAAAGGTCACGTAAATTTACTGTCATAAAAGTGAACTTTTTGCATTATAGGGCACGTAATCTTTAAAAAACGTATCGGCAAACTTATCAATGTTCGGTACTGCTCAATATAGAGTTATTCCTCCGAAGGGGGGATGACTCCTTGTTTATTCCTGGCTCCAGTGACAGTTAAAAGTTTTAAACAAAATTTTACTGCCAAAGTCCACTTGATAAAATAAAAATTTGTGCTAGATTGAAACAAAGTATGTTCACAAAGGTATTACTGCAAAAAGAATTTCATTTTATGCTACAAATATTGAAAAAATGCATAAAAGCTATTTCATCCAATGATGACTTATGTGAGCTTTTGTGAAATTTGGCTCCAGTGGAGTGGTCCGTATATAAAATAGCGCTAGAAACGGCTGACCACACTTTGATTTCTTCACTTAGACTTGAACTACTATAGTACCCCCCCCCCCCCCCCCCCCCCCGTTCCTCCTGAGTCAAGTTGTCTGAAATTTAGTAACTTGATACAAGCATGAGTGGTAAATTTTAAGCTGCTGGAGATTGAAACCTCTACTTCATATGGAATCTCAGTTTTTATTGTCAATCTGAATGATTCAAAGTGTTTTATGTATTTGGAAGAATCGATCAGAGTTAAATGTTTTATTTTATCTCAAAATACTTAATTAACTCCAAATTTAAGCCATGTAATTTCAACTAATCTGAATTACAGTTTTCAGACTTCAGAAAACTACTTCAAATATAATCTTTGCCTTTTCACATCGCTTCTAACACATACTGGATAACCTTTGTTCTTTTGGTTTACCACGTTTTTTTTTAAAGCAGAGAGCTTATGAAGTTTTACGTACTACAGCATCATAGCAATACATACGATGTCGCAAACTATTATATGCGATGGGATTGAATACCAATTTAAATTGCTCCCAATAACCACCTGCTTTTACATGAATATACTGTCTGGAGTTTTCCTACCTTGCAAGAAAAAATCCTGTCCAAAATCTAGAGTTGTTCTCTCCTGCTGTTGGAGAAATAACTTTGACTAGGAGCTCCATGCTCACCGGTCAGGAGAGTGAATCTGACATAAAATGTTGATGTTTTATTGAAATTTAAGATTATGTTTCAAATACAGGGTTAGGTTTCAGACTTGGCAATTCTTGTTGAGGCAGAATTGTAATTTTGTGTAACATGGCTATATCAAACCCCAGCGGACTGCCAAAAAAAGTTTGTTATAGCCATGATTTATTATAGCCATATATATAAGTTTGCACCTGTCTCGCAAGTACTTTATGTGTTTGTTCTGTAATTATACAAATGAAAGATATATATATATACGGGAACGCGTATAGTGATAGTATATTAAATCAACCAAATGTTAACAGGTGATTGTCCATTTTTAATGAAAAGAATCAGTTATCTTCTCTTGTAACATGTTGCTCTGTCCAATATTATATTCAGTATATCTGATTGTTTCTAACCCTTTCTCATTGCCTTCTTTGCTTTGCGCATATCTCTGTACAACATCCAGAGTTATTTGTCTTTTGATGTAACCTCAAACACTCACTGAGTATTGATGAAAATTAAAACTTCTATCCCCAATTATTGTCTTTTTTATCTTCTCCCCTGATCATTTCCAGCTTTTTTTCAATTTAGAGATGTGACTACATAGAGCTCTTTAACTCTTGGCTAGGTTTCTTTTTCTGTAAATTGCATATCAGTAAGCAAGGCACTCAGAGTCTGAGAAACAAACTTGCCACATCATTTTTTTATGGAATTGCATGATTTACTTTTTTATGAACATCATTCATGTTTAAAATACTGAGAAAGGAAAAGAAAACCTCAGTGTTTTTGATTTACAGAACATGAAACTCGATCATGCTAACTGAAGTTTTGTGAGTATAAAAACAAAGAAGCAAATAAATAGATTTGTAGTAGGCTATTCTAATCAAGACTTGGTTGCTATATAAGTCACTGGGAATGGTGACATCGTCTGATCAACTAGGCCCTCTGGCCTGGTCACCGCTAGTTTCATAAGAGTGAATGATGAATGCATGTTCATAACTTAGTTATACATGTAACTTGCTGGGTACGAAATAAGTTTATGCCAGTCTAATCATACTCTGGTTGGTGTCTTTGAGACAAGACAATGTAAGCATAACACAATGAACACTCCACTGGTAAAGTCGCAAATTAACACACTTGCCCAGCTGCTACATATAATAACATGCCATAAAATATAATGTAAAAATGCAATCTCCAACATTTATTTATTGCTTCCGAGTCGAGTTACTGTTTAGTGCCCTCTCTCTCCACTGTCTAGGTTTTAATCTAGATATACAACAACTTATATTAATATTTTTTTGGCTAGACACTGTTTTAAATAGGGTTTGATGGCAGCACACTTTGGAAAAAAAGTAGTATTTGTAGCATTCGTGGAGTAAAAATGAGAAAGCAACTCTCAGTTTCAGTTGGAAATCTAACGTTGGATAAGTGAGTGCACGCTCTAGAGGTGTCTGAGAATGAAAAGAACAATGTTTTCTATATACTTGCAGGACTATGCAAAGACTAATTTCACTCTAGAGTTAGGTAACTCCGAAATGTATATTTTTTGTTACTCCTATTAAACATTGATAAATGATTTTGTAAACTTTAATCTATGTTATATTTCAGCATTAACTTACTTATTACCAATCTATTGACTTGCTTATTACCAGTCTATTGACTTGCTTATTACCAGTCTATTGACTTACTTATTACCAATCTATTGACTTACTTATTACCAATCTATTGACTTACTTATTACCAATCTATTGACTTACTTATTACCAGTCTATTGACTTGCTTATTACCAATCTATTGACTTACTTATTACCAATCTATTGACTTACTTATTACCAATCTATTGACTTACTTATTACCAATCTATTGACTTACTTATACCAATCTATTGACTTGCTTATTACCAATCTATTGACTTGCTTATTACCAATCTATTGACTTACTTATTACCAATCTATTGACTTACTTATTACCAGTCTATTGACTTACTTATTACCAATCTATTGACTTACTTATTACCAATCTATTGACTTACTTATTACCAATCTATTGACTTGCTTATTACCAATCTATTGACTTACTTATTACCAATCTATTGACTTACTTATTACCAATCTATTAACTTACTTATTACCAGTCTATTGACTTACTTATTACCAATCTATTGACTTACTTATTACCAGTCTATTGACTTACTTATTACCAATCTATTGACTTACTTATTACCAATCTATTGACTTGCTTATTACCAATCTATTGACTTGCTTATTACCAATCTATTGACTTACTTATTACCAATCTATTGACTTACTTATTACCAGTCTATTGACTTACTTATTACCAATCTATTGACTTACTTATTACCAATCTATTGACTTGCTTATTCCCAATCTATTAACTTACTTATTACCAATCTATTGACTTGCTTATTACCAATCTATTGACTTACTTATTACCAATCTATTGACGTACTTATTACCAATCTATTGACTTACTTATTACCAGTCTATTGACTTACTTATTACCAATCTATTGACTTACTTATTACCAATCTATTGACTTACTTATTACCAATCTATTGACTTGCTTATTACCAATCTATTAACTTACTTATTACCAATCTATTGACTTACTTATTACCAATCTATTGACTTACTTATTACCAATCTATTGACTTACTTATTACCAATCTATTGACTTACTTATTACCAGTCTATTGACTTACTTATTACCCATCTATTGACTTACTTATTACCAATCTATTGACTTGCTTATTACCAATCTATTGACTTGCTTATTACCAATCTATTGACTTGCTTATTACCAATCTATTGACTTACTTATTACCAGTCTATTGACATACTTATTACCAATCTATTGACATACTTATTACCAATCTACTGACTTACTTATAACCAATCTATTGACTTACTTATTACCAATCTATTGACTTACTTATTACCAATCTATTGACTTGCTTATTACCAATCTATTGACTTGCTTATTACCAATCTATTGACTTGCTTATTACCAATCTATTGACTTACTTATTACCAATCTATTGACTTGCTTATTACCAATCTATTGACTTGCTTATTACCAATCTATTGACTTACTTATTACCAATCTATTGACTTACTTATTACCAATCTATTGACTTACTTATTACCAATCTACTGACTTACTTATAACCAATCTATTGACTTACTTATTACCAATCTATTGACTTACTTATTACCAATCTATTGACATACTTATTACCAATCTATTGACTTACCTATTACCAATCTATTGACTTGCTTATTACCAATCTATTGACTTACTTATTACCAGTCTATTGACTTACTTATTACCAATCTATTGACTTACTTATTACCAATCTATTGACTTACTTATTACCAATCTATTGACTTGCTTATTACCAATCTATTGACTTACTTATTACCAATCTATTGACTTACTTATTACCAATCTATTGACTTACTTATTACCAATCTATTGACTTGCTTATTACCAATCTATTGACTTGCTTATTACCAATCTATTGACTTACTTATTACCAATCTATTGACTTACTTATTACCAATCTACTGACTTGCTTATTACCAATCTATTGACTTACTTATTACCAATCTATTGACTTACTTATTACCAATCTATTGACTTACTTATTACCAGTCTATTGACTTACTTATTACCAATCTATTGACTTACTTATTACCAATCTATTGACTTACTTATTACCAATCTACTGACTTACTTATAACCAATCTATTGACTTACTTATTACCAATCTATTGACTTACTTATTACCAATCTATTGACATACTTATTACCAATCTATTGACTTACTTATTACCAATCTATTGACTTACTTATTACCAATCTATTGACTTACTTATTACCAATCTATTGACTTACTTATTACCAATCTATTGACTTACTTATAACCAATCTATTGACTTACTTATTACCAATCTATTGACTTACTTATTACCAATCTATTGACTTACTTATTACCAATCTATTGACTTACTTATTACCAGTCTATTGACTTACTTATTACCAGTCTATTGACTTGCTTATTACCAATCTACTGACTTACTTATAAACCAATCTATTGACTCAGTTGAAGTTTGATTTTGATATTTCACAGAACTACCTGAGGAAACTGGCCAACAGAGAAAAAAGTCATTATTGTGGTAGATTTGAGTATGAGCCATCCCTGTCTGTACACTCCTAACCCTTTGAACTTTCCCTTTGAATTCCAGTTGTACACCCCACCCTATGTTAGTATCCACACAAAAATAATAAAGATAAGTGCCCCTGAAGTTCAAATAATTATCTCCTTGTAAAATAATTGGAGGGGAGTGTGACAGAGTGCATGGAAGCTACCCTAGTTTGGAGTAACTCCGACTCTGTATAGACCCTAACTCTGTATAGACCCCCGAGAGCTTATATGAAATGAGACCATAATGCTGGCTAACCTAACTAAAAGTAGAAGAATGAGGACAAGTAACATGAGAGACCACAGACTATAGAGCTGACATTGCCAAATATGGGCCTAAGATTTCCTACCCCTGTGATTGGTCAATGAAACAATAGAGAAACCGCACCATGTGCTTATCGTTCATTGGTTACGTTTGTTATTGCAGTTATGTTACGCATTGTTTGATTCATGTATTTATGTACGATTGTATGTAGTGAGCCAATCTCCTATAAGGGGATGGACATTCCTGTTTTGTTCCTATAAAAGAAACAATTTTGCTGTGGTTGAACAAAAGTCTTTGGAGTGTTGTACTATGTATAAATTTTATATTGCTAAATAGAATATGGGTTATAAAGTTATATTATTCCTATAACCCTGTATCATTCGCCTGAGTCGAGGACTTTTTCTTTGTTAGTTGATTCGAAGTAGACCTCGTGGTCCGAGTGATTCAGACTATGGGTTACCCCGTGGGCTCCCTAACAATATAGACCCCATGAGATCATTAGAAGAAGACAGATGCACGTAGTGTTTGCCAGTCAAGTCATTGCTGAGTCCTTAGGAGGTGTGCGAAACTACTACGATATTACGCTACATATTATTGTTTTTATTAAGAATCTACGTATATTTATATACTGAAGAAAAAACTGGTTCGTGATCCATGCTAATTCTTGTACTTTTTAAACCCAAGCCCTGAATGCTTAATAATTTGAGCTGTTTTTTTATTGAATTCAAGTTGTGGTAAAAAGACAAGTTATATTGTTTCTTTTGCATTACCTATCAGATTACCTATCAGCTTAATAAAAAAAACCAAAACAAGAGTTCAATAAATATTTAAATATGTAAACTTTCTTTACAATTCATGTGTCTCTGAATGATTTGAAATGCATTCAAGTAAATTAGTAAATTCTTTAATAATTTAGTCAACATATCTCAACACAATGTTATCTTAAGATTGAATCTTTATTTGAGTTGTTCGGATTGACTTTTAAAAATTAAGTTTCGTTGCGAAAGTATTGAGTTAAATCTTTCTCTTTGTAGGAAATCATTAATGGCAAGTTAAGATAACAGGACTTGGGGTTTGGTGTCTGGTTTATTGTATATAGCTGATACAAAGCAAAGCAAAAATATAACTTTTATACAAATTTCTAGTTATTACAATATACAAATATATATATGCAGATTCAAAAGAAAATTTACACACTTAGGCTCACAGACTTTGAGATAAAAGTATAGGGCTAAGTTACAATATGATGGAACTACTGGGTTTCAAGTCACTAATTGAAAAAATATCCAAATACTCGACGTACTACATAACTATTTACACTTCATTGTTGATGATTCAGCATCTTTTTATTACTATTGGATCCATCATCACTTTCCAGTCAGTGTTTGAAGGTGCACTGGGGTGAAGTTCTGCATGGAATTTCACCTGCAAAAGAAATGAGTAGTAAAAAATTGGTTAGTTCCAGCTGAAAGTTTCACCATTTCATCTACTTCACATGCCCAATCGACTATAGTTATATAATCTATACTTACAAGCATTTGACTTGTTGTTGAGTATATCAGCTCTTTGCGGAAAAACCTTCTCATTATCCTGCAAAGATCCAAATTTTATTAACCTCTGTATCCCCGGAACTTTATTGTAATTCATAATCAATGTTACATAATTCCAAGTATACCGAGCTTCACCCACCTGTTGGCACCGTTGCCTCGCCAAATTGAGCTATTTCCATTTGTAGATATTTCTGCCCACAAAGCTGCGTAAGACATCTTATACGAATACTGAATGCACCAAGTACCAGCGGAAAGGGGTGGAACCTCAATGACTCCACGTCCGTTATGTCCCTGTAAATATAAAAAATTCCGGAGATATTACCACTGAAAACTTGCCTTACAAGTTTCTAGTTCAAAAACTTTATGTAACAGAAAACTCAACTACATTATTTGTAAGTACGATTTAAAACATTGCAATGCCATAAATTTGTCACATATTTAAAAGCTTACTCTGCCTGATGCTATCAAATGCCATCCATTTGGTGTAATTCCAAACTGATCATATGGATGTGCAGCTTCTTCACCTCTTGCAGGCCTGAACTCATTGCCAGAAGTAGAGAGACTTGACTGTATAAATGGAGAGACAGACAATCCATTGCTGATGTAGCTGTCAGTAACCTGACAAGTTCCTTGAGGAGTCTGTTTGTGAGATGGCAGACATTCACAGGCATCTGAGCTCTCATCACAAGCAGAACCAGAAATGGCAGCACAGGCATCTTGTCCTTGTACGGAACATTTGCAGGGTTGTCCAGCAGTTGTACACGCTGAAATGTATTATTGTTTGTATTATTTATTTATTACCATTTACCTGAAAGCCTTCTAACAATGACTTTAGCAGGAGCTGAGCAGTAAAATTATCCATAGAGTTACCTGGTGCTCTAGTACAGAAACCAGATGAAGCATAGAAGTCTTCATCACATTCACATCTATCGGTCAACAAATCACAGTAGCTGTTAGCAAGTCTTGAACAGGCATTTGTCTTCTGGGAGCAGAAGCAGGACTTGCCGATTCTATCACATGTCATTGCTGTAACGAAATATCATTTTTGTACAATTATTTCTTAAATGTGATGGAATTCCATACAGGCAATGGCATACCATTGATCTCCACCAACAACTATCCATTTCTATCCCCACCAACATCAAATTATATTCACACATACCATTGACATCCACACAGACTCCATCAGCATTTAGTTGATATCCAGACCTGCATTCACAAGCGTTAGTCTGAGAGTTACAGACTGTATTTTGTAATGGATTGCATGCACCTGAGCCTTTCATGGAACACAGGCAGTTATCTCCCACTGTTTCACACCTGGTTTCTACAAATATTAAATGCATAAGATGTAAATGGGCGCAATAAATTTTACATTATCAGCTCATTTCAAGAAAAATTATTATTGCCAAAAAATTTCGGATTGTTTTGATTATTAGCTATGTTGTGAAAAAGCTTTCCATTTGAGTAAAACAATGCAAGCATCTGTTTTGGCTTTGGTTTGATAAGTTAAAAAAAAAGTTGGAAAAAATTTTAGGACTCTTACGATCTAATCTGTAGCAAGTTCCATCAATGAGACCAGAGTTGGAGTCACATTCACAAGTTCCAGTGTTTGTGTTACATTGTGTGTTCTGTAGAGCACTACAAGCATTTGGTCTGTTTCCACAGCTACACGCTTCATTAACAGTATCACATTCTGCAACAGAAACATTACATATCTCACTGAGTGCCAGCTCTGATATCCTCTATAATCCAGCTCCACAATAATGAAGAAAGAACCCATGTTTGCTCTGAATCATTAGTCTCAATGGTTGATCAAATTGATCAATGGACATAGCTTTCTTGAAGCATTTGAAAGATTGTCCAACATTTGAATACTTACGATCTTTTTCTTCACATAGTACAGCTGGTACATCATAATTGCTTCCATTTGGACACCAACAGTTACAGTTTTTGTCTTTGTATGATTTTTCACCAGGACAGGTATTGGTACAACCCCCTGAAACAGACGAACGTGTAGATATTCAACTGAAGTGAATGTATGTTTTACCAGGAAATAAACATTACTAATACCATCTATTAAAATCAACATGTTTCCAAAAAAAAGAGAAGAAAACATCATTAAAACGAAACCTAAACAATTAAAATCATCAGAGACTTCTAGCATTAACCTCTCGCAATAACCTCTAACACTTACTATCGCACTCATAGATGTAGTTAATCAACTGTAGATCCTCAAATGAGAAGGTGGTTGCTCTACCAATAATATCCAAGTAGCTCATGTCAATTGGAGTTATTGTATTCTTGTTTGCTCTGTCAACAGAGAAGGCCTACAAACACAACAAGTCATTAACTACAGGAAGGTCTGTGAGCACAACGAGTTACATGTATAAATGACCCAAGGTGGCTGCTAAAGCTGTAGAAATGTTGAGTTCCAGCAGCGTCATTAGTTTTAGGTGAGTTGTTATTATATAACAACTAGTTTCAAGGTAACTTGAGGCATCTTTTCTCTATTGTTGTTCATAGGCTAACCGGATTTTTGTAAATAATTTAGTTAGCAATCTACTGAATGGTCAAGCTAATCACAGCAGCATCAAACTTACACTTTTCCCATAATGCATCACGCTCCTGTAACTGTACTCTGTACCACCCATCTCTGCGTCTTCTGGTTTCATTTTGAAGAAGTTGTGAGTTTGTCCACCAAGAACATTCTCTAGATGAATTCTGACATGTTGGTCTCTGTCTGGTCTGCTCTGTTGATGGTAGATTCCGATGGCGTGTATAAATTCATGGATTGGTATATTTTTGTTCTACAAGCCGGGAAAGGTTGGTTTATAAAATGTGTTTTACACTGTCTTGGGTTAACACAGATTAAATTTTTGATGATAAACGTACTTTCAAGTTTTATTTTGGTCATATGAAAGTTATTCGCTTTAATATAATTTGAACAGTTTTCAAAAAACTCTCACTATATATAGTTACCCAAGCACAACCACGTCCCAAGCTGAGTCTGTTAGGTTGGTCCCAGTAAATCCAACCAACACTGGAGTAACATCCTCCATCTCTGATGATATTGATATAATCAGCCTGGTTGGTTCTTCGCACCAAGTTTAGACAAGTATACTTGGAAAACTCCGCCACAGCTTCATTGATTGAATTCAGTTCAGTTTGCACTACATAAATAAAATAATCATTCTCATAATAATCTGTTACTGATTTTAAATACACATTTTAAACAACTGCAATAAAGGTGATATTTTGGTTAAACCAGTGGTGTAAAACAATTACCAAAATATCCAAATATGTTTCCTTTTTATTTACTCATTAGAAACTTCTGCAAATCACATAAAAAGCCAATTCAAAGGAAAATCAGGTTACCTCAAAACGCTGTAGAAATGAAGGCAAATCTGGTGCAATACATACCAAAAGGATCAGATGAGGGTGCGCTGAGTTGATAGGCTATATTTCTTGTTGGCCATCTCAATCTTGTATCACTTGTCGCAGATCGTTTTCCTCTATTTCCTCGTCTCGAACCTTCGCGTCCTCCGAGCTGAGTTATTTTTTTCTTTCCTTTTCCTGGACCTGTTACCGGCCCAGAACAACTACCAGATCCAACGGCAGCATCAGCATGCACAAGAGTTGCTTCAGACGATCTTCTTCCGTTGCTTCTTATCTCCAATTCACAAGGCACTGGCTCCAGCTCGTCAAGCTCAAAGAGCACATATTTGCCATCAGAAGTTGCAATGTCGCTGTCTAGACTTCCTGTATAACAAATATACCAGCAACTTACTTGAAGCAATAGTAAAATTTCAAAAATTTGACAACCAAGTTCTCAGTCAACTAGGGTAGCCTAGTACTTGTAACTCTACTTACGTCCATTTCTTTCATTTCTTCCATTATAATTCAGGTTGCCAGCATCTGCCAGTGCTTCATCAAACTGAGGTAGGCGCTGGTAAGTTCCTGTACCCTGACCACTTATTCCATCAACAAACAAAATGGTGGCAACCACCTGCAAATATTAGTTGAGCTTAATCAAGCATATCAATTTATGCACTTGGTTGATGGAGCCATCAATCACCCCACAGAAATTGTTTACTTGGATAAGATTAACATTTGTTGTGAACACACCCACGAATACTAATTGATCATAAATTTTACCAAACTGATTGAGTCTAATGTCAAAAAGTTTAAAACGTCTCTCAGTATAAAGAGTAACAAGTGTAGATATATAAATTTTATTTTCAATTAAACTGAGAAATAGTACAACGCTATTCTACCCATTTTGTGAAGTTTTGATTTCCATTAGTTTAGAATAGTTTAAAATAAATAACCGAATAACCCAGAGGTTAACTTACCAACAGAACTATAGTACTTCGTACAGCTGACTTCATGTTAAAGCAGTAGAAATAATCTATAAACCAAAGGCAACAGTAGCTGCCCCTATGTTTATATTATTAAGTTACTGCTGTGTAGCTCAACAATTGAATGATCTACACTACAAAACCTCTCCCTTATATACTAAAGTTTAGAGTGGCTTTGGTGAATCACAAGCTCTATGACAACCTGGCTGTGCCAATCACCAAATTCAATGGTTTAAGACACTCTATAGAAACATGAGAAACTTTATGTTGTTCTGGTGATAAGGGATTAAAGTTACCGACGCATTGAGCTGGTTATTTTTGTCATTAAGGTTGGCAAAGCATGTCAACAAAATGTTTTACTTTTATAGCTGCTTCAATGTCTCTGTGGTATACTGCAACCATTTTTATCAGCTGACTATTGTTTAAAGTTACTTGCACTTTTTTCTCTAGCAAAATACTTCAATACGCTTACTATGTGACTTGCAGCTTTAATGTGATTTATTACAATTTCTTTTGCGGTTTTCGTTTGTTTAGTTGGAGGAATCATCTATTTGTATCAAAATAGATTCTTCTTCAACTTTGTAATGGCATGGGCATAGTTTCAGTTGTCAAAGAGACACCACAACATTGTGTAAGATCAAAGGAGAAAAAGAATTGAAAGAAAAAGAGGGAGCAGAGAGTTTAGTAAATACAGGCTTGTACAGAACTGATTTAGAGAGCGGTAGTTCATTGTATACAACCTTGTGGTGAGCTCTGTTGAAAGTTGAAGTCACAACTCAACTGTATAGAAGCGTGACACTTATAGAGTAAGTCAACTCAAGTTTAGTTAGAACAGACCAGACACGTCACAGACACAGCATAGACACATACCAGTCACGTCACAGAGCTGTCTAGATGTTTATATATTTTGGTACTTCCTCTGGCAACTTCAACATGAATTTTTGCTGAGACTCGCCAAGTGTTTTGAAACTCTCTCTTATCCAGATACATTGGAAAAATAAAGCTGTAAATTTTTTTTCAATTAATATTTGCTAAAGTAAACCAAATACTTGAAGTTGAAACCTATATTTGTTTACCTTCCTTAAAACATTGACAGCAAGATGTGCAACTGTTATTTAAAACTTCAAGTAGATAAAACTCTCTCATGTCTACTGTTGTACGCATGTAATAGTCAAGCTAGGCAGTTACTAAGTAGGATGTGATGTCACAATTAAAGGAAAGAGTGACATAAACAGGATGGGTTGGAGCTTGTATTTAACATTAATCTGTTAAACAATCAAATAAATGCTCCGAGATAACAGGAAATGGTAGCTCTTTGGTGTGTGAGAGTTGATAGCCTTTGGTTCTGTAGTGATCAAGGAACTGAAGCTTTGTTTCCTAGGCATATAGTAGTTGTTCTGCATTGTAAATGACGAGGTTGGCTTCTTCAGTGAAATATGAAAACTTTCAATCCGACAAACACATGTTATTTGTAAAGTGTAATTGAAACAATTTATAACTTTGCTTACTAACTCAATCAAATGAAATTTAAATACTGGAGGGTGTCTCTGTTTGTTTGATCTTGTCATGCCATGCATGTAGAGCACTGAGCAGCAAAATCTCAAAGAACATTCCGATTTGGCAGCAACATTTTTTCTAGCCATCCTTAAAAAATCGATGACCATACATAAAAATATTTCATGTGCGTGTTGTTGCGCACCAACCAAAAATTAAGGAAATGGAAATTATTTTTAAATAACAGCCGTTACCATGAGGCATATGATTATGCCGATGGCACACTTGAAAGAAATAATCCTGATATATTACCAACATCACCTTGATACAAAACTCTGAATGTTGGTGCAGCCTTCCACTAAAGCAAGAGCTACTACGATAAAATTATGATTCGTTTTTTTAAATCTATAAGAATGCAAAGAACACGTGCCTTGCTTGTGTGAGACTTATTTAAAACAACATAGGTTCTGATCGCATTTGATGAATCCCTTAATGAAAATGGTTTTTGTGGTCGGATTAAAAGCTGAATAATGCAACATAATAGCTATATATTTATGCAATTTTAAACTGAGACTTTTTCGTTTTATTAAACTTATTATTGCACTCATGATATCATAAGGAAATGGAGCAAAATATTCTTCATAAAGCTTGGTAAAACTTGAGCAAGTATCATTGCATGTGGCATAGTTTTCACTGTAATGTACAGGCAGGTTCGAATGACTCGTCTCCTTAATAAATACAATATTCTGCTACGCCCACTTCATAAGATGAAATCATCAAAAAATATCGTTTTGATCTCAGTGAATTTTTTTTGGTTTTTTTGAAGTATTATAAGCAAGCTGCATAAGTAAATGTGGCAGAAAGCTTGAAAATGTTTTGTATCAAAAAAGATATTATTTTCTTCACTGTCCAGGATGCAAGATAATGGCTTTATGTCGACAAAATTCCCACAGCAAACTTTGTAATAAAACGCGTTTCATGCTATCCAAGTAATAAACTAAACGTTTCTTCAACATTTTGAGTAGATAAACTCATTAGAAAACCAACTTCTTCGAAAAGAAATCTTTCATATAAGTTCCTCTGTAAACCTGGACGTTTCTGCAGTGAGCTGAGCAGAACATGACAGAAAGCAATAATTTTTTTCAAGTTATTAAATGTCAAAAAGAATTGCACATTTCTGTTTCTCACTTTGTGGTGCGTTGATAGCCAACCAACCAGACAACACTGACCTCCGTCTGAACGCGAGGTCATTATTCCCAGCTGTAGATGTTAGCTTAAGTTCTATTTGGTGTCACACTTACAGTTTATTCATTGCTGGAACAAATTACAGTAAATGATTACCATAATCAGTTGAAAGCTCAGATAATTGAGGATTAGGTTTTATAAATATTAGGCCTTGTGCCATGACTCGACCACAAACTAATTATTGCTTTTAACGACTTGCAACAATTTCCATAAGTTTCGGTTATTCATTGTAGTTTGGTTGTTTCTGTGGCTTTAGCGGTAAATGTAATGGTTTCATCAATTCTGATATCATATATTTGTTGACTGGATTAGCTAAATGAGGAAAAAACATGCGAATAAATTATTAAAATCTAATCATGGGCCAAGGTAAACCCAGTCTTAACAACCAAAACATATTTGAAATATATGATGCACATTTTCCTGTCCATTGGTATTCACATAAAAAGGCGAGATGTTTTCAAATAGATTAAATTCCTGTATACCTGTATTGTATTCTTCGGTTACTGATGTTTTTCCAATAAGCTCTTGCAATAATAGTTTACGACTTGTTGTCAAACCGAGCAAAAACATTAATAAAAAGTCAAAATTTACCTCTCTGTAAACTGGCATAAAAAGCATTAAATCAGCATTATTACCACTTGTTGAACTTAGTATTTGTAGATATATTCAGTAAAATAAACTCAATGTAGCAACTCTCATCATTTTTTAATAAAGCAGATCCCTTTGCAGATTGGTTTTGGTCAAAACTTGGTTTGACACCATTAAAATTGTGTCCAATTAGGATAGCGAGCCCAACTTTACCTATTGGTCAGACAAAATAATAAATTATAAAAAAAAGAAAGCTAACGTGCTTCATTTCCTATCGCAAACTTCACTTAGATGACTACATAAAGATACTCCACTCATGTGATATCATCCGTGATCTTGCTAGATCTAGTCAAACAATTAATTATTATGCTATGTCTTCCTTCTTAGCTGGGCTTTAGCGTGATTAGTGCAATAATCTACAAAATTCATCTAAAGCTGCGTACACACTAGAACGATTTTTGATCAAAAAATTGTTCAAGTTGGAGTTGTTCCCTTTGTCGGCCGATGGTTGCGTACACACTAGAAAAGAATTTCGGCCGAAAAAGCATTTGCTCTTTGGTGAGAGAGATAGATAAATTTTGTTTTTCAGCATAACCATAGAATTACTGTTGATATTTCTTTCTGTTATTTCACAATTATTCACCATGTCTATGGTTGTTATTAGTAAATGCACTAGCTGTGGCTGCGGCATTATTAATTATTTATGTTGTTCTGAACAGAATTTTTTATTTTTTTGTGGTTAAATAAAAAAATAATTCTTTCCACAAGTAGGTAGAATCAATTTTTAAAATATGCTGTATAAACTTGGATTGGCGAGCACTTGCGGGGCTCTCAAATATACAGAGTTTATACCTTGCTAAAACTGTATGCAAATGGAGAATCTGTGCCATCCAAGCTTTTGTACTTTTTTAACCAAATGCAGGCTGGTATATGTTGGTGATTCACTAGAAATATTGTTTTTATGTCATGTAATTTAGTGATTCGTCTAGGTTTGTCTAGACAACATTAATTTATTCCAAATCACCTTATTGGCCGACTACAAGTAACTCATTAGGTTTGTTTGAAGTTACAGAACTTGAAGTTTATACAAGTACATCAGGTTTGCCTTCACATGCTGAAAGGTAGATAATTCCTGTCAATTAATGTCTAACTTTGGCGGCTCTTTAGCAGGTTCACTCGAGAATTAAGTAGATGAGGTTGCAGCTGTTGCAGTTGTCGTCAAACAAACAATTGTGCTTCAAAGTTTTCTGAAACATGCGTCATGTTATCAGCAGCCATCGATAAACTTGCTCCAAGTGTGCAGAATGAGTATTTTTTATTGTTTTTTAACATTAATCAGCAAAATACACAAAAACTATGCTAGTACGCATGAGTTAACCGTCGACGGTAATGGTAGGACAAGAAATACTACACTTTACGTATAATTGCATGGTTTTCATTAAATTATGGTGACATAATATCTTTTGTAAATAATCTGAACATCAATAACACGCACGAATGCACTAAGTTACATACAGGCTTAAATTATTAAGTTTAAATAATTTTGATGAAGGATGAGGTTCAATATCCACATTACCGTCAGGTCTCCCAGTTCACGAACAGCAGATATTTAGTAATACAACGCTTCATATAATATTTAGGAATAATTCCAATAGCAGTGATTTTCAGTGACATCTGCGAGTTTGTCAGAATTGTGTTTTTATTTCAAACGCTTGGCTAGCTTTCATCGCCTGGCTGGTTAGAGGGTATGATTCACCCCCCATACATAGCTTGTGTTAATAAACCAAACCCTCTGCATATATGGAACATTACTTGATGCAAATGTAGACATGGAACTATAGCCTAGGGGTCAACCCCACTTGTCGGGTTTTGTGGCACTTCACTATTAAACACCCATCCCCCATCGTCTAAGAACCAAGCTTAGTGTACTAAGAGTTGTCCTCTTCTTTTTCACAATAATAAGGTATTAGCCCAGTGATTTGTGAGGAAGGTTATCTTATCAGTTTTTTCCTGGTGAATAGATTGCTAAAACATTTCCTACTGAAAAAAGGTACTGTTGTAGTAAATATGCACCAAAGAACATAAGCTGGTTAAGATTTAAAAATTGGCAGCGTTCATGACATCTGCCACACATGAGATCTATTCCAATTGTTGTCAAATTTGATTCTGCATCTTGTTTCACACAATATGGAGTATATTTACGAAAATTGCTATTCAGCACTCCTCTTGAGTTAAATAATGTAAAAAGGAAGAGGGCAACTCCACGTGCACTAAAGTTATTTCCTAGATGGCGGGGGGGGGTGGGGGCGGGGGTTTGATGGTGGAGCACCACAAACCCCAAAAGCTTGCTAGGCCCCTAGTTTAAGGAGACTACTAAGTACAAACACTTTACACCGACAAACTCCTAAAATATTATATTATCTTTCTTTAATAGACTGACACATTCTAAAGGCTTGTCTACACAGGCTGATGTTTACCATCTTGAAAAGCCTTACAATGGGCTTGGCCAATACATTTGCACATTGTGGGGCTTGATCTTTGAACCAAACCAACACGTTAGCCTATGCTTAATATCGAAGACCTTTGGCACCCTCTGATTGGTTTAAATCAAATATGTTTACTAGCTTATCAAGTTTAATCATTTACAAGACATTTCCGCTAGAAAAAATATTGCTAAATTCCAATTACAAAGCAATGTTTATGTTATAGAAATTGGCCATCCGTCTTTTTGTACCAAGATAATTTTGATGCCAACAAAGAATTCAGTTGAGTGAATTTATTTCGCTTGGCTGATTAAATGGTTATCATCGATATCGAAATTTGTTTAACTATAATAACAATAATTGATAATAATTACAACAATAAATGATGATTTATAACAATATTCTAATGGTTTAATAATAGGGGAACTCAAAATAATAAATGAAAACTGTGTTTTTCGATTATTACTATTATGTAAAGAAAACAAATAATTTGTGGTTGGAAATAAAACAGGCGCAAAGCCGCATTTTGTGCTGTATGATTGGCTAGTACAATGGCAGCTCATCGACATGCTCTAATACTCCGATACCCTACATCTGCCTATGCAGCCACTGCCACATCGTAACCATTCATCGTACAGGTACATTGATACCAAAACATTGGTGCAGTGTAGCCAAGCTTTTACAAAGTTCCCTTTAGTTGAATGTTACTAACCATGGTCTAATGAAAGCAGCAGCACATTGAATATATATGCCAAAAATCAACTTTATTTTGTAAAAAAGTTAACATCTCAAATTTGGTGACATCATTCTATGAGCCTTTTTATCTATAAACTTTAGCGCACCAAAATCTGTCACATACGTCGTTGAGCTTTTGATAAAACATAGGAGTTGCCTCCTCTAGTTAAATACCCTTGCCAAGAGTTGCTTTCTTGTGGCCCTAACACAGCTGAAGCATGATTAGTACAGCAAAGTTTTAAATAAGTTTAAATATATTTTAATTTAGCTAATTGTTGACCTAATTGTCAAACTAGATTTTAAAAAGTGTGCTAACTTTATAAGTTTTCTAATCGCATACAAATAAAACAATATTATTTGATTTCCATAATAACTTATAGAGAGGACAACTCCATACTTTAAGTTGGGACTTCATTATTACTGTCAGTAGCTGATATACATATAGCTTGTATGGAGATGGCAATAAAGCCCAATTTGGTTACACCGTATAACTTTGCATATTTGTTCGTTGAGTGATAGTAGACATCCGATGTCCCTGGGACTAGTTCTTTGGCAATTTCATCAGCTACTCAAGTCTCAGAATTATGTAATTGCCTTCTCATTATGAGTAGAAAAGTCTTATTGACTGCCATTCTCAAGTTACTAGAATGCAAACAAGGTTTCGTTTCACTGTTTTTTATTCTATCAACTTGTGAAACCATAAACTTGAAAGTTATCATTTACGGATAGTTCCTGCTTTTGTTATTGATCGAGAATTCATGAGATTGCGATTTATGCAAAGTTACAATGGTGTTCCTAGCTTGATGTGTGTTGGAGTTGTCACACCTGTGTTTGGTGAATAAACTTAGCTACCAGCAATGCAGTCACAAAATTATTCACGCTGTGACATTAAGAGTATTCGCGACCTCTGTTCGCCGAACACATTGCAATAAAAATAATCAGACCGGCAATAAATTTAATCAATAAATAATCATTTTGTTCGGAACTCGTGGGTCAACAAAAAGTAGCTCACTGAATAAAAAAAATAATAGGCAAGTGTTTATTGTATTGTTCGTAGGTCGCGAATGAAACTGAACACTAAATAAGTAATAATGAGCGAGTTGACCTTTTTCATTTTCATAGACCGGTTTTGTATCCTTGATAAATAGATCAAAATAATGTAAGCGTTCAAGATTTACTAAATTAAAGGGCAACTTGACAAACTATTCCAGTATGTAGCAGTTCAAATTTCATTATTTTCATGATTATTTTGAAAATTGGGAGTTATCTTCTTTATGATTTGTTCGGTAAACTATAACATTTCATTAAGTATTATGTTGTTCTAAGCTAATGTTCCGTTGCTTACGAGACATATTGAACTACGAACACCTATCATTTTTTGTATTTTTTTCGACGAACAGGTTGCGAATACTCTTATTATGTGACTAATTTAACCAACAACCTCCATTATTAAACTATAAAGCTTTACTAAAATTGCAGCGATTGTGTTAGAAGTGGCAATTACAAACCATTGTATAATACACTTTATTATAATTGAATGAATATTCTTGAACATTGACAAATGATAAAACTGATCGGATGAAAAACAATATTAATCAAGACCATCATGCTTGCTGGCAGATGGGATTGACAGATGATTTGACTACAAAGCATTACACACCAGCCAGTCATATGAGGGGGTAGGAGCTACATGTCTGTTGTTTCAATCACATGCATCATATATCACATGGTGTCATTGTCACATGCATCTTACATCACATGTACAAAGTGCAATAAACAAGCTCAACGACACAAAAATGAGAAATATTTGATGTTGCCGAAAAATCTTATAATAAATCAAAGTTCAAAGTTTAGGGAAATGAAAAATTATTCATCATAGAAAAACTTGTCGCATATAATGATTGACAGAGGGTCCAACTTTATAATGTTTGTTAGTTGTTAGTTGTTAGTTGTTAGTTGTTAGTTGTTAGTTGTTGTGAACGTAAATTGTTTTTTTTTCCAGTTGAACACAGAACCCGCTTTTCAATTTGGCACGAACTCAGTAGTTTTGTAACAATATACATTTAGAATGCAGGCTGATGTGGTGATTGGAAGAATAAAATGAAGCAAACTTTATGAAAAGGTATCAGACAAAGTAGGGGATGGCAATCCATTGCATTTAACAGCCAGGCAAGCTGTTGAGCTGATTATCAGTTTTTAGCACTTTTGGATGGTTGGCATCATGGCAGCCCTCTAGATATTTGTCTTTGGCCTGCATCAGACATTCTCTGGCTTGTTGATATTTCTGGAGTTCCGCGTACATAAGCCCCATGTTTTGTAGTGTCTCTGCTTCTTCCAGTCTCGCAAACTGTCCGCCATTTTTACTCAGCATTTCCAAAGCCTTGGAGAAGTGCTCTTTAGCGACATCAAATCTTTTGCACTTCCAAGCATTCAGGCCCAAAAAAGAAATTGTTTTTGCATGTTCTTCGTCGTTTTCACCACAGGTAACAACTGATTGGTACATTTCTACAACGTCTGCTATGAGATTTTCAGCAATCTTGTGATGTCCGGTGTGAATCAAGTGAATTGCGAACAGCTGACCCATTGCAGCCGTTTCATAGTGAGCCTCTCTGTAACCAGGTAAATTGCGAAAAATTGTTGGAATCAGTCGACGAAAAAATGAAGCACCAAGTTTTTCAGCTAATTTCAATTGGATCACTCGTTTTGGATCGAAAAGTTGGGTTATCACTAATGTACTATTAAAAAAGTACTGGTCCGACTCAGATTGCCTTTGTAATGCATCACTGCTAAATGCAAGGGCAAGCAACCCTTTAGCTATGTCTTTGTGGCAAGCTTCATTGCCGTAAGCCTCTTCAAACATTCTCTCCGTCACGCTGAAGTAGTTGAATGCCCGCTGGTAGTATTTCAGTGAATAGTGCAAATTACCCAAGTTCCAGAGAACTTGACCGAGCATCGCTGACGAATTGTTGAGGCTCAACAGCAGCTCATCCGGTGACTTTGTGAAGTCTAACTCAGAATCATCACTTTGTCTTTGGTTGCCTTTACCATCAAAGTTGTGGTATATCTGCAATGCCTGAAGTAGGTGCTTCTCTGACTCAGGATACTTCTTCATGAGCCTGAGACACTTTCCAATGAAGAGATTACTTTTTGCAATAAGCTTACTTTTGTTCTTAAAGCAGCGTTTCCGAATTTCCAGTGACTGCGTGTATTCAGCTTTAGCACGAATGTGCAGGTTCAAATATAGGGAACTTGTGCCAAGTTCTTCAAGCACATCTGCAGTAATTATATCTTCAATTTCTTTGGACACCGATCCCTTAAACTCTTCAAAAAGTTGTACAAAGGTTTTGTGCAATCCATAGGCTTCATCGTATTTTCTTTGCTGAAGGAGCAGGTAACCGAGAGCTTTAATGCAAAACCAGAGTTTCTGCAGATCATTGTTCACTTGACCCCGAAAGATTTCTATCATCTGAATTGGATTGGCTGACAATATCTTTTCACCAATTTCTCTCTCAAAGACACTCCAAGCTCCTATCCAGGCATGGCAACAATGTAAGGTTTGAAACCGGTCCATCCAATTTGGTGGTTCAATTTCAGCTTGCAGGAGGCTCATGATTTCAGTATTGTTGCATTGTCCGATGTGGTTCTTTAGTGGCACTGAGTGTTCACAGTGAAGCACAAACAGTGGTTGCTGCAGATGCCATCTTTTTCCAACTTCACGTGAAGTAGCGAGCTTTGGTGGAATGAGAGTGGTCGATCTCTTCATTCTTAACAACACAGACAGACGATCATCTTGAGAATTGTGGAACAAGTAAGCAGACAACCGAATGTAACAAGCACAGGCCAATAAAAAGAACAATGATTGGTAGATTGATGAGGAGATAACTCCCTTGTCTTTTAAGCCATCTAATGTGGCCCACGAACTGGATTTGCAGATGTCTGCTAGAATGGAGATGTCATGTAGCATTATGGACGGGTATCTGTATAACTCTTTTTTGACATTTACCAGGTAACCATTGTCTATGAGCTCATCATCTGGTCTGAAGTTGTACTCATTGGCATCTGCAGCAAACATTTCTTTGTTCATTTCTTGTCGCCGGTGGTTGGGAGTGATGGTTTGTCTTTGCAACATAAACTGCTCCAGCAGACAGCCTGCATCACTGCTGCTGGAAAAAACAGATTTTGTATAATGCAACATTGCTGTCATGTCTCCTCTTTTAGAAGCGTCGTTTGGTTCATCTAGCAGAGTTTTGTAACGAGTAAACAGTTCCTTGGGAGTTAAAATGTTGGCGTTGAGTGTTCGAATGGCGTTTGTTGTTGGAATATTGCCAGATTTTCGTGTTATCCCATCTATATGAAACCCACATTTCTGCTTATCTTCGAACCAACCTTCTAATTCTGCGATAGCCATGGTGTTAAGTGTAGTTTCTCTTAGGTTACCGATAAAAAAGTAACTTGTCATTGCCAACTTTTCGAAGAATTTTTCGGTTTGTTCATTCTTTTCTTTGATGAGAAAGATATATTCAATGTCAGAATAAGGGGTAGCCTCACCTCTAGCTATTGAACCCAAGGCTACCACACTGAAATCACATGGCAATGGCCCTTTCAAGGCACTAAGGCTATGTTTGATAAGCAACTCACATAGCTTGCTCATTCGATTTGTGCAGTCCAATGAGATTGAAGCCATTTTTTCACAAAACTCTAATAAAACACTTTGAGTATCATTGCCAGATTCACGAGTGGATAACAACTTTTCAACAATCGGTTTGAGCTCTTTAAGTTTTGTTGCGAAGTTTGTTCGAATGTTAAACAACTCTTCCGACAAAATTTCATTCACCTCCACATTTTTGCCGTAGTCAAAGTCATCGGCTTGTGCTCCATCCCAGTAAGCCTCCTGCACCTCAAATGCTTTGGCAGCCCAAGCAGGACCATCTTCTGATCGATACCCAACACCATTGAAGAGGGTGTGCGCCTGAAAGTGGTATACACATGAGTCAGTCCGGTATCTACTCATGCAACTTCAACAGTTCATTCCCAAAGCTCCCACTCAAATTTGAACAAAAACATTATCACTTATTTAACTTGATTGACTACTATTAAACAATCCAAAACATGTCGGCTGATTCATAACTGAGCAAAGTTTAAAAACTTGAAATTCAAAATTATGATTACTCTTTGTTAGACATCGCTGATAAAATGATAGCCACACAATTGACAGCTAAGCCTAGCAGCTGTCTACAAGTTTTCAAAGAGAGATCATAAGATCAGTAAGTCAATCAATCACACAAGAGGAAGTGCTATCAGATTTGTTTCCTGGTCAGACTACAAGCACAGTTGAGTATTCGGACGTGATCAAATAAGTGATTAATTTCAGCCAATGGTATTCAGCGTTGGTTAAACTAGCCGGCTTGTCATATCGCTTTTGTATAAAGGGTAATTAAGCAGATGAATGCATTTGGTTTCCTTATATGCCCTAATGTGCAAGCCTTGCTGCCCATTAGTGAATATTACCCTTACATAATTAGAAATCCACCGCGTAAATGAATTACTGGATCGTTTTAAAGAAAGACAACTTTATTAAAGCCAGTAAGTCACAATTTCACCAGAGAGTTTATGCTAAAGATTTCATTCACCAAAAATATATGATTGTCGATGCCTTAACTTAGCCAAAAAAATGTGATTTATGACTAGGTTTTAACCTGAATGACTCTCTTGTTTGATCATTTCTAAGCTTCTCGCAGTATTTTTAATATGAAATGAAATGACTTAGTGACGGCTGGACTTTAATTTTTCATCACTGTATTATTTACTGTAAAGTAAATTTGTCTACTAGCAAATGCAAGAAAAAATGTATAGTTGGCATCACAAACTGACTATTGTTTGACTGGTCACCCCTTTAACTGCTATAAAACACTTTTGCTAGTAGAATTCAACATCAGTGATTTTTTAAGCTAGCAGATACGATGCCATTAAAGACCCACGACATTATACATTACTTGCTCTATTCAAAAATCTGTTTGTTACATAAATAAATTGCAACAACAAGTTGTGCATTAGTTTGTTACCTTGAGTATATCAAATATGTTTTTTGTGCTTGCGGTTTTGTATCTGTTGAAATATCCATGGGCCAATTTGATGAGGTATCTAGTTTGTGCTTTTAAGTTGTATTCCCCACCACGAGTATGGTTGTAGGCGTGTTTGGATTTCTGAATGTCTTCCTTCAATATCTAATAATAGCAGAAAAAGGCATATTTACTGAGACTCCTGTTTGCAGTGTCATTTTGATGGCTTAAATTTTTTCTTGGATTGTTATTGGTAATTACAGAAAAATCTCACTCTTAATAGTTGAGAATATTTGAACTTTCAAGTTCTGTTGCATAACGATATTGAACATCCTTACCACAAAATCTTCTTCTGCATTTCCATCTGCCGCTTTATTGTCTGCCATTTCTATTTTGAACTTCAGGTTGAACATTCATCTACAAATATTGCATAGGTTTATCATTATTAATTGTATGATGTAACATACAGTTATGATTAGCTTTTTTGTTCTTCGTGGCCAAATCAGCTTTTATTTAAGGAAAAAACCAATTATTAATCCGACAGCAAACAAGTTTGAAGTTGCTCAAATCATAATATAGCTTCTAATATATGATCTTTAAAAAAGTAATGATCAAAAATGGTCTTTAATGCTATTCAAATCTATACATGATGAGTTGTGAAAGTAGAGTTTAAATATTAACTAAATGATAGTTTTGAAATTTTTTTCCACGGGCTTGAGAAACTTTGTATTTGTTAATTTATCCCGTTTCTCAAATATTTAGTTTGGTTGCACATCACTGAGCTATGTGTTAACACTACATAACCCACTGTGTGTTAATATTACATCACCCAGCTGCGTGCTAACACAGCATCACCCAGCTGTGTGCTAACACAACATCACCCATCTGTGTGTTAACACCACATAACCCAGCTGTGTGCTAACACTGCATCACCCAGCTGTGTGCCAACACAACATCACCCATCTGTGTGTTAACACTACATAACCCAGCTGTGTGCTAACACTGCATAACCCAGCTGTGTGTTAACACAGTAAACTCTTAAGTCGACTTATCTTACGCTACAGAAATCGAGCTAACAGCAAACATTAGGTCGAAATAACCTTACAAATTCATCATATCGCATTGCTACATGTACTCACCTTCCTGAGGGTGCCTTCCCTTAGTATGTGGTTAACAGTGTTTACTCCTGACAAACCACAACTAGTGATCCACACGCTCTAACTAACCAACACATACTAACTCAATTGTTTACTCTAATTCTCTTTTGGGATGAGCCGGGAAATTCCACGAGTCATCATTTACTGCTTGAGGGTTATATACTAGCTATGTAATTCTAGAGAGCGAGCGAGAGTTGCTATCATAGAGGGGTGTTTATTCGTCAATGTCATAGATTCACAACATATGTCTCGGGGCAATTATTAGATCAACGAATGACCCTTTTGCCTGCTCAGGAGTTGTCACACCTTGAACTATCAAAAGCCTGCGGCTTTTGATAGTTCAAGGTGTGACAACTCCTGAGCAGGCAAAAGGGTCATTCGTTGATCTAGGCAATTATCATATTGAGGTATTAGTTTTTCATTGACTGCTTTCTTTAACTAGCCCAACTAGTCATAGTAAGGTTGCACCATTGTAAATAGCTATATAGCACTGGTATGGATAAGTTGTTATTTTTTTTGTCACATAAAGGTTCACAAATAAATATTCATGACTGGAAATTTTTTTTCTGTGAAAAATTTAGTTTGATGGAATGTAATGCAATAAGTCATTACACAGACAAATTTTATTTATGCTTTAATTTTATCAGATCAAGTTTTATAATTTTGGGTATAAAAATAAATACGCCAGTTTACACACAGAGACGGACACATAGCAATTCAATGGAACACAAGGGGTGATTGAAGGTTAGAATTGTTTTCGAACTGGGAGTAGAAACCATAAATTGCTTATCACAATGCAATGGCTGTGACCAGTTTGGGATACGAACACTTAAACTGTTCATCACGGTGTACGCATTCTAACCAGTAGGTCAAGGCACTGTTTGCTAAGAACTCGACACAACATGTTTTGAAGTTTCATGATACACATCCCTGTTCTCGTTTTTCTCTGGTAATGTGCAGATAACTCCTATGTAATGTTATGTCTAGCCTCAAACTAAAACGCCACTGATGAGCACCACTAGGCAAAAATTAGAATACTCTCGGCTTATGATAATGGTAGAGAAATCTTTGGTACGGGTGGGCTTAATAGAACTGATGTTATCATTACTTCACTCGGTTTTGCAAACTCTATTTAAGAACAGTATTACACTCTCCAGGTACACAAGAGTTATGTTCTACTTCTCAGGAGAACACAACTCCCAAGTGGTATCAGCCCTTACTTGGATGGACGTGTGTGGAGTCTGTGGGGTTTTTTGCTTTCTTGTACGAATGACAAACTTGCTGGGAAGGAGGGGTGTTAAAGAACAGACTGGGTAGGAAGAAGGGATTGGGGTTGGGTGTGGGGTGTGGGGTAGGGGCCTGTTAGGGGGGTGCAAGTTAGCTCTAAGATGTGATGTTGGTTGCAAACAGTTGGAAGGATTTGATTTTCAAAAGTTCTATTTTTTTTTACTGTAACTACTTTAAAATAATGGAGCAGAAATATCAGAAAATAAGCAAAGTCTTTCTAATTATAACAAGTTAAAAAATGTTTGAAACCCTTCAACTACTACTAGCAACTACTACTAGCAGCTACTACTAGCAACTACTACTAGCAACTACTACTAGCAACTACTACTAGCAACTACTACTAGCAGCTACTACTAGCAACTACTACTAGCAACTACTACTAGCAACTACTACTAGCAACTACTACTGGCAACTCCTACTGGCAACTACTACTAGCAACTACTACTAGCAACTACTACTGGCAACTACTACTAGCAACTACTACTAGCAACTACTACTAGCAACTGCTACTAGCAACTACTACTAGCAACTACTACTAGCAACTACTACTAGCAACTACTACTAGCAGCTACTACTAGCAACTATTACTAGCAGCTACTACTAGCAACTACTACTAGCAACTACTACTAGCAACTACTACTAGCAACTACTACTGGCAACTACTACTGGCAACTACTACTAGCAACTACTACTAGCAACTACTACTGGCAACTACTACTAGCAACTACTACTAGCAACTACTACTAGCAACTACTACTAGCAGCTACTACTAGCAACTACTACTAGCAACTACTACTAGCAACTACTACTAGCAACTACTACTAGCAACTACTACTAGCAACTACTACTAGCAACTACTACTAGCAACTACTACTGGCAACTACTACTGGCAACTACTACTAGCAACTACTACTAGCAACTACTACTGGCAACTACTACTGGCAACTACTACTAGCAACTACTACTAGCAACTACTACTAGCAACTACTACTGGCAACTACTACTGGCAACTACTACTGGCAACTACTACTAGCAACTACTACTAGCAACTACTACTGGCAACTACTACTAGCAACTACTACTAGCAACTACTACTAGTACCTATACATAAACCAAGGAAAAATGTCTGTAGGTCCATCGATCCGTCTGCATGCTTTGTCATTCCAGTTGAACCGAAGCCTAAACCGTTTGGCTAAAAGAAATAAAAACTTCAGCCAAAACATTTTATTGGATTAGTCTGATGTATAGCATAGGTTTAAACTTGCCATTTGCTCTCAAATAGAAGATACTTGTAGGTTTGATACTAATAGTTTTCATTATTCTAGGTGGAGACGACTCACAAACAGCTACATTTTGTTGATATATTGTGATTGGAATGACGATCAAGTAATTCTACTTTGGTTCATGACTCATGTTATCTCCTTTCACTATGCATAGATAGATTGCAATATTCTTTCGTATAACTGGTTTTGCAAGTTGTTAGGCTGCAGTGTCCCAACACTCTGTCTTCCTTTGTCGTCTTACTAAGTAATGGTGGGAAGGGGAGAGGAGGAGAGAAAGTGGGAAAGGGAGACAGTAGAGTAGAACAGTCGTGGAACAGGTCTGCAGTAGTGGGTTGAAAATAAAGCGGGACGAGCAAAGTGCAACGGGCGGCGGGGGGGGGGGGGGGAGGGGGAGGGGAGAGAACGGGGTGAGAATAGGGAGGGCAGGTGAGCTGGTGTATTTGTATACAACAGGTAATACCGCTAGTAATATAAGATTTGATTAATGTCGTTTTTGTTTGTCATAAACACAAATAATAGCTGTCAAGACTTCTGTAGTATATAAAAGATTTGAATAACTGAGATTTTCGACTTCAACCAAAGAGTTTTTGATCAGTAAATAGAGATTATCGATTGTCAGATAGCGATGCTTGTGCCACAATCAATCACTCAGCAGAAGGTGAATCAAAGAGCTATCAGTGTTATTGTAATCGTTAAGCCTTCCCTCTCATTCTTTGTCACATCGGTCAACTCCTTCAGCTTTAGTGCATTGACTTACCAATGAAGCAATACCAGTTTGCTTGTATAGTTCACAGCTCTAGTTTGGCCTAAATTAAAAACTACCCTACTACATTGATTTACCCTAAAAATTTGGCTGTTGGGAAGATTTGTGGTAAGCTTAATCGGCAAAGCATGAAAACAGAGTTTTTAAATTTTTTGATTTTTCAACATTGCGAAAAGTTTTCAAACTGTTGTCAGTAACCCATGGTCACTTAGACAGATCTGACATTATGCAGTACTTGTGGTGTTATTGAGTTGATCTGACTTGCTCATAATTCAACTTTTTCTCCAAAACTCGTTGAGGAGATTAAATGATGTTAATTTTTTGCATCATGGCACTCAGTTATTTTAGATGGTAGCTTTACTTGATAACACAAATGCAACAGCAGTGTGAGAGCAAAACCATTTTTCTTCAGCTGTTTCACAAGAGTGTCTCATATATGGCTGTTTTGTCACGCTCACTAATTTATCAAATCCATTAAAATGCAAAGAAAGCAGTTTTATATCCAAATCCATCGTTTTCAAGTAGTTTCATAAAGTATCTATGACAAGTTTAGTTCCTTGTTAGTCATTTCCAGCCTTTATATAGAGCATTGATTAATCACCTTTACAAATGAACATTTCAAACCTTCAGAACACACGCTTCTGTGGTTTAAAATGAAATATTATTTGGTATATAGATAGCTACAAAGCTGTTGAAACCATGACAACACTAAAAGGTGGGCATCTTCTAAACGATTCCATTAAAACCGATTAAGCAGTGAATAAGACATCCTTGTTCAGCCGCTAATGTTAAGCGTACCAAGGACTGTCGTGGAGACTTCTATTCTTTACAGCCAATAAATAATCTCCTTGAACTAAATATTGTATAGTTTATGGTATTACTGAATGCTTAAGCTACGAATCATAATGTTATCTAGCAGATATTAGCAGTTGTACAAGTGCATACGTGTGCTCAAATAGTTGCTTCTTTTGTGAAAAACTTGACTCAGTCAGTTCATGAGAAATCTAACTCACCAGACATCTTGAAAATTGATGAAAAGCCTTCGCAGTTAACAAAAAACGGTCATTCGTTGAATGCTTGCAAGCTTCCTTCCATTAGATTGAAACTACGATTGCCTAATCATGGTTTGCATAGCTCAAAAGTTCGCCATGCATTGAATCATCTATAAGACTTTAGGACTGTGTTTGTTCATCGAAGGTAGATTAATAACAACAACGTGTGTGGCCTGAATCAAACACCACAGAGCGGTGACCCTGCCCATGTTGTTGAAGCAAGGTAATCCATATTTCCTGGAGCACATCCTGTGAGATTCACATCTGTATTATGGTAATTACAAGCATTAAAAGTAATGAGATTACACGGTGAGGTTAAAAACTACAGCGCTAGAGATACTAGGCTGCATGGAGGAAGTCTAATAATCTATGTTCAATTGATAACTTGACTTCTATGCAGAACGCCTTATGTAACTTCCAACTATTGATGTTGAGATCGATTATCAATAAAACCTAGCATTAACTGTTAGAACTTTGGTTTTTAATTTTTAGGGACAACTATTAGCAACATCCCAAAAGGGTGTTTAGATCGTCCGATAGAAATTTTAGTACAACTGTCAATCACACCCGGATGCAATAATGACCCAAAGCAAAGTTCAACTACTATGCCAACAACTCAACAAATACGGACTATTACTCAGTGTTTCCAGGCTTGGAATGCTACTGAATATTAATTATTAATGAAATGATGCAATTGGTTGCAGCTATTTGCAGGAAAAACATAGAGCAATGCGTATAAAACTTAGAATTCTTCCATCAAATTTTGGTTCGACCAAAAGTTATCGATTCGAAGCACAAGATGTCAGGTACTCTCTATAAAATTGGGGTTGTTTGTATCAATGCAAACACTCAAAATAGATTAGCGTCGTTTTTGTGGTCTGACAAAATTTTAATTTTTATGGGTTTACTGACATGTCAATAATTTAAGTTGTTATTGCAAGTCATTGTTCTTGCTGTCGCAGTTTAAGTTGTTGTTCTTGCTGTAGCAGTTTAAGTTGTTGTTCTTGCTGTGGCAGTTTAAGTTGTTGTTCTTGCTGTGGCAGTTTAAGTTGTTGTTCTTGCTGTGGCAGTTTAAGTTGTTGTTCTTGCTGTAGCAGTTTAAGTTGTTGTTCTTGCTGTAGCAGTTTAAGTTGTTGTTCTTGCTGTGGCAGTTTAAGTTGTTGTTCTTGCTGTAGCAGTTTAAAAGCGCAAGTCCAAAACTTCAATGATCAAGTTTTAGTCAAAGATCAGAGCTTCAAAAAACTTGTTGCTTGTTTATCACTTTATGCTTACTATCTTCTTCAGCTTGCTCTCTGTATGTTGATGATGTTATTCTGAACAAGTAGAGCGTTTCATAGAATTCACAGCTACATATGTCGATTATGCAATGCTATTGGCCGGATTGAATTTTTAGTAAAATTAGAATTCTCTGAATTTAGAGGTAGAGAGTGATAAATAATAAATGCAAGAAACAAGTAACTAACTAACCGTTCATGATTAATATTCTTGGTACGCAATCAGATCTCTGTTGTGGTTTACTTTTGGTGTGGAGATTATTTAAATAGATTTTTATGTTATTTGGCTGCAACATTGTTCCTTTGTAAAAAAATTTTTGTACTTCAATCAAGTTTTTCTTTATATTTAGTGGAATAAGGAAAGGCACGAGTGCGGTTAACTTAATCCTATAATCCAGATTAATTATTTTACAACTCATTAGTGATTGAATCACATAATCTTGTGGTAGATATAGCATTAATCCTGCTGATTAATTCCGTTTCCTCAAGTGTTTCAAGATCAAACATTTTACAGGAGAAAATATGTTCAGATTTGTCATGACTGGAAAAGTACTATAAGTATTTGTCCATATCAAAGTTTTTTGTTTCAACCTGCATTCAACTTACAGCAACTGGTCAAATTTAAATCAATAGTTTTCAGGTTTTAGAAGTTTTTCTCAAGTATTGTTATGGTTACCAAATCTTTTTAGGTTTTAATTATTACTATTGCACATGAAAATTAGTCAATATTCTTTGATAAAAAATATTTTTTTCCTTCCAAAACATCATCATCGTTTATAATTATGCTATATTTGTTTATTATCTTCAATTGTGAGACTTATAGTCATGAACAAGTTACTTAAGAACATGATTTCTCATTAACAGACACCTTTTAAAAAGGTTAGCTCAGATCAAAAAGCACTTTCTCACCTGGCCAACTATATTGATGGCGAAACAATATGTTTTATGTTCAACAATCTTTGAAAAAATTAAGTTGTGGGTGTTAACCTGCTTTTGTAAATGAAGAAGGAAGAATTGTTCCGGGTTATTAGATAAAACTTGAGTAATTATAGGGAGGATTCCTAGCTGGTACAGAACATGCAAAGTACGGGGTTTGAATCACCAAATCTCCTCCACAGTTGTGTATAAAGAAGGCATGATATACCATGAGACATCAGTTTGCAGTGGAGACTTGTGGAGAGAGCAAATGATATTACAAACCTCATAGTAAGCTGATAAAGTTGCTTTGGTTTGTAGATTATTGCTTCCACTAAGAATGAAGTCGCTGATCCCTGCAGTGGTAGTGATGGTGAGTGAATTAATTTTGATGTATCAACTTTGCATAGACTGTGGTCCCACTGCAGCCTAATAAATTCTAAAGGTTTTTATAACATTTATTTAGAAGAAATGTCAACTTTCCTTTTCAGCTAATCAGATGAGCAATCGTTTTTAAGGTGAAAGTAGATGGCGAACATTTTCAGAATTACATTAAAGATTAAAAGATGGGCAAGAAAAGCCAATAATTCAATTTTCACATTCTTCTTGGTCCATAATGTTTTTTTCGGGTTTCTTTGTTGTTAGCTTCAAATAATTCTACTGCTGTATTACTCTGGATTAGTCTAAGCAGCTTACTAGCAGTACACTGTTATAGTGACCAATTATAGACCATGTAGCAAGTATTAACCAACCAACTGGATGACAAATGAGTGCTTGACATGTGCTAAACCAATATTTCAGGTGCTCATTGTATCTGTACTAGTCAGTGAAGTCAATGGTCAATTCGGGAGACAGAGGCAACGTCAAACAACTAGTAGAAGAGGTGGCGATGGTAATCGTGGAGGCAAAGATGTTTCAACAGGAGGCACTCGTGGAGGGAATGGAGGTAGTAATACTGGAAATGGTAGAGGACCGTATGAACGGCTTCCACAGTTTGATCAAGTGCTAGCAGAGGCTGGTAACTTTCAGTACAGCGGAAAGAACGAGTTGTCTGGACGTGAGTCATTCTTAATAAACCAATCCATAAATCAAACAAAAAATTATGCTATGGATAGTAAAACGGTTTTTAATGAAGTAAACCTAAATATTTGTATCTCACAGGAAGCCTAGATGAAGATATCTTTACCTCAGATGGCAAAAATGTTCTGATCGAGCTGGACGAACTGGAGCCAGTTCCCTGTAAACTTGAGCGGACAAGTGAGTCAGCATCTGTTAGAGTGATAGTCGCACAATCAGATGCTGCTGTAGGTTCAGGAAGTTGTAGTCAGCGAAGAAGAGGTGGGGGAGGGAGGAGAAGGAACAATGGTAAAGGAATAGATCTCACCGGTCGAGGAAACAACTTTAGAGGCAGAAGTAGAGGAAAGCGAGCAGCGACAAATGATTTGTCTCTAAGATGGCCGAACACTACCATAGCTTACAGACTGAGTGCTCCTCCTAGAGAACCATTTGGTAAGCCTTCCAATTCAATCATTGATCAACTCCATAATTCATTGCTGTTTAAAGCATTAAAATCAAATGATAGTGATATCTCACCACGCAAACCAATCGCAAATACTTTCTCATGCAGATTCTGAAGAGATGGAGTCAATCAATGCAGCTGTTGCAGAATATGACAGATATACTTGCATAAAACTGGTACCGCGAATTGACGAATTAAACTTTATAAACATAATAAGAGACGGGGCATGTTACTCCAGTGTTGGTTGGTACTACTGGAACCAGCCGAACACTTTAAGCCTTGCGCGAGGATGTGCCAAAGTAAGTGAACATTTCATCTTATTTTTTTTATCTCAAACAGCATTTACAAGAGCGTTTCCTGTTTTTGACAAGGTCCACTTCTATAAAGTGTGATGATAATAGAATTTTGTTCAAAAATTACTAAAACCAAAGAGCTATCATCAGATAAACTAATTTATAGTGCAAACAATAAAATAGTAATAAATCCCCACAATTAACAAAACCAGTTGATTTTTACTTGTAGAACAAGGCTACACCAATCCATGAGTTTATGCATGCCCTTGGAGTCTACCATCAACAGAGTAGACCAGACAGAAACCAATATGTCAGAATCAATTCAGAGAATATCGAGGAAAACAGACTCAATAACTTTTTAAAACTGGAAACAGAGAAAGCAGAGCTGGCTGGCACAGAATACAGCTACAGGAGTGTGATGCATTATGGGAAAAATGTATGTAAGAGACCTTGATTCTCCTAAGAAATGTTTGCAGCTGTAAACACTGCACAATATTTCAAAACTTAAGTCTACATAACAGGCTCTATTTATAGACACATTACTGTCAAATATGTAAGATAATAACACAGCAATCTATGTTCTAGTGATACATTGTTCCAGTAATTATACGCTACTATACTCTTCTTGTGCAGGCTTTTTCCATTGATCGAGCCAACAAGGTTACAATAACCACCCTAGACCCAGCCTACCAGGATATTATAGGGAGAGCCACAACCTTCTCTTTTGAGGATCTTCAGCTTATTAATAGGATCTACGACTGTGATGGTAAGGTTAAATACTTTAAATCCACCATCTGTATTATGTTTGCTAAAATGAATATTCTGTATTCTGGTTGCACTAGTGTAATTAGGATGCTCAACCTATTTCAGGGCACTGTACTACGTCATGTCCACCAAAGTCCTACCGTGGAAAGGATTGCAAGTGCTACTGCCCAAATAAAAGTAACTTTGATATACCTGCTATACCATGTGAGGATGTTTCAGGTGAGGCTTCAGAATTTTTTCCTTTCAACCTCTACCCACAGCAATAAGTGCTTACCGCTAAATTTTTACAAGAAATTATGTTAATTGTCAGGCGTCGCCAAAGCTCGGTACAGTTTCTGTTAACATGAATATAGGACAACATGTGACTGTGAAAAAGATTGAGCTTTTTGTGTTGTGTTCTCTTCCAAAAGATATACATTGCTTAGACTACAAGGTGGAAATTTAATAATAATTATTGCAATATCAAATAATAATTACTACTACAACAATGCAAACAATTGAACAATTAATTTTTCTTGATGATGTTTGGTTGTTATCGTTTTGTTTTCATTGTGGAGCCCAGTTGTTAATATCATTTACCATAAAACGTCTCCATATTAATTCTCAATGCGTAGGTCCTGAAAAGCAACTTCTAATTTTTTAACCAGTTCTATTTCTTGTTGTCACATTCACACAAAAATTTTGTGCAAAACAATGGGGTGAAGAAATCCTATTTTTCACCTGTGTACCATTTAAAAATTTCACAACTGTGACTTTGCATTATCTTAGCAGTAAGCACCTAATGCTAGTATTTTTTGCTAACTTTTCTATCCATAACAGGAGTGATATACCGTCCACACCAATAGCAATAACACTATTGTAGAAGAACCATGGGGTTGGATGTTTTTTTTACTCGAGCCTTTTGTAAACTTTGAGATGTTAGTGAAGAAGAAAACATGATGAAAAGCATTCCACAGCTACCATTTCAGATATGTAAGATTTTGATTGGAAATATCAAAACTGTTGCGAGAAAGGAAATGTTGTGCATTTAGAGTGTAGCAGCGTTGGAGAGACCTGTAACTGTGCGAGAAGACCAAATGCCTGTAGTGATCTACAGAACACACAATGTAACACAAACACTGGAACTTGTGAATGTGACTCCAACTCTGGTCTCATTGATGGAACCTGCTACCGATTCGATGGTAAGATATCGCAAAACTTTGTATTTATTTGCATCAAAAAGATTTGCATCGGTTGGTGAATTTTTTGTTTTTATATCAATTTCTTTTAACTGTCTGCAGAAAATGCAAAGGAATTTTAGATGTAAATCATGAACATTCACTAAGATATGTTCAGCGCTGAGTAAACTCGAGGGAATTGTGATGTCTAGCTTACTACAACCGAAAAATATAGTTTAAATCATTTGGCCCAAGGTTGCTTTATTGTTCAGTGATTTCGATGAGCTACCAATAGCTTTAGGATGTGGTAAGGTCAACTCATTCATAGCTTTGCGGAAATAAGCTGCTATATTTAGGTGAGCAGCTGAAGTCATACAAGAAAAATGAAATGTTAAGATTGAGTTTCAAAACTTACTGCAAATCACAATTGAACAAACCAGAAACTGTTTTGTAAGCACTCATATAATACATAGAGTGATACTGAAATGCGCTTTAAAGCATCCCAGCATTAAACAATTTTTGGTTGAGTTCTTTAATATTCCAGCAGATTAGTGTATTGAATAACCCTCTCGGCCTACTCAGTGCTGATCTACAAGCCTGAAAAATACCCCTCTTTCAGAAATGCTTGCCGATTTTCACGCTGCTTAAAATTGACGTCATCTTCGGATCAGAAGTATATTTATTTCTTTGCCGTACAGTATTTATTTTGCCAATCAGATCCAGCTATTTATTTTCATTATTATTTCATTTATTATTATTCTACATACTCACTACTTGTCTATTCTTGTATGAATACCATATATTGTTCCCTAACTCACCAAAACGAGCACAATTTTTTTCAATCCTATTGACATAAAGAGTATAAGATGATCTTTGTGATTGTGATCAGATTGGACCACCTGACAAATCCCACAATCGTCTCTTGTTGACATTTCACTTATGAATTTTGCGTAATGACCAAGCATTGATGCTGTTTACGATGCTTGTGCACTAATTGCGTCCATATTGAGAGATACCACTAGTTCCGATTTTATGCATGCAGCGTGCAAATTCAAGCCAAATAAAAAATGGTGTGTAATAGCAAAGCCTAACATTAAATCTTTGAACCAATTTTTGATGGGTGTCTTCATAAAGATTTGTTATTCCTATTGCAATGACCCTCAGTAGACCTAAGACTAAATGAATTGCCCAATCAGATTTCATTTTAAATGCAGACGATGTAATTTCATTTATAAAAATTTGCTATTGTTTGTTATAATTGACCATGTCCACAATTCGAAGATGACGTGCTCGGCAATCAATGGAAGTTATAGTAAGCTAAATTTCAGCTGATGCGACGAGCATTTGAGGCCGATGACTTTTTGGCAAGCCTGTAAATCATGAGTGAGTAGGCCTAGAGAGTTAGTTCATACATCAATCTGCTTCTCAAAATTTGATATTCAGAAACTCAACAAAAAAGTGTTCAGTTCTGGCATGCTTTAACGGATGAAACTATTGATGTAAAATTTTCTACCCTCTGAGTAAATTTGAGATTGAAATTTATTTTTTATTTTGTTGAGAATTTTAGCAAAATTTTGAAAAGAAATTCTTATTAAACTTCAAATTTTACAAACTATTTAATTATAAAGCATCCTTGCAGAAAAATGTACTGCGTCACATTATTAATTGCTACGTGCTTAGATCTATGTACGTGCTTAGATCTATGTACGTGCTTAGATCTATGTACGTGCTTAGATCTATGTACGTGCTTAGATCTATGTACGTGCTTAGATCTATGTACGTGCTTAGATCCATGTACGTGCTTAGATCTATGTACGTGCTTAGATCTATGTACGTGCTTAGATCCATGTACGTGCTTAGATCTATGTACGTGCTTAGATCTATGTACGTGCTTAGATCTATGTACGTGCTTAGATCCATGTACGTGCTTAGATCTATGTACGTGCTTAGATCTATGTACGTGCTTAGATCCATGTACGTGCTTAGATCTATGTACGTGCTTAGATCTATGTACGTGCTTAGACTCTTGTTCATGTACATATCTATAGTTTTACTAGTTCTCTCGTATATTACAGATGTCATTTGTAATGAGGTCGGGCAAGACTGCCTGTGTTCCATGAAAAGCTCGGGTGCATGTGACCCATTACAAAATACAGTCTGTAACTCTCAGACTAATGCTTGTGAGTGCAGGTCTGGATATCAATTGAATGCTGATGGAGTCTGTGTAGATGTCAATGGTATGTGTGAATACAATTTGATGTCTGTGGATGCAGATCTATTGATTTCCACCATATTTACGGAGCAATTATACACAGATGAAATTTTGTTATAGGAATTGTATGTGATGGAATAGGCAAGTCCTGCTTCTGCTCCCAGAAGACGAATGCCTGTTCGAGACTTGCTAACAGCTACTGTGATTTGTTGACCGATAGATGTGAATGTGATGAAGACTTCTTTGCTTCATCTGGTTCCTGTTCCAGAGCACCAGGTAACTCTATGGATAAATCTACAGCTCAGCTACTGCTTCAGTCATTGTTAGAAACTTGTGAAATAAATGGTAATAAATAAATAGTATAAACAATAATATATTTCAGCATGTACAACTGCTGGACAATCCTGCAAATGTTCGGTACAAGGACAAGATGCCTGTGCTGCCATTTCTGGTTCTGCTTGTGATGAGAACTCAGATGCCTGTGAATGTCTGCTATCTCACAAACAGACATCTCAAGGAACTTGTCAGCCTTCTGTCACAAACTACATCAGTGACGGGATGTCTATTTCTCCATTTATTACATCCAATATCTCGACAGCAAACAGTCAGTTCAGACCTGACCAGGGTGAAGATCCAGCCAAGAGCAAAAAGACATTTGGTGTGAGACCAAACTTTTGGAGATTGAGGGCATCAGGGACTGTAAGTAGCAGCAATAAATGTAATTAATAAAGACTAGAAAATGGTAATTTTTATTGCATATTTTGTTCAGCTTCAAGCCAAAAAGTAAAAAACTTTGTAGAGTAAATAGTTGGTTATAAGTTTAAAAGTCAAGGATTAACCAATTGCAATGTCACTCTGTACAGGGAGCCGATCAAAGGGGTGCTATACAAACTGGAATGTTACAACCTGGAACTTGGTGTCTAAATTTCTCTTATAAAATGAAAAATGCGGCTATTTACTATCAAGTATCCAATGATGGCATCAGTTGGAGTAACAGTGGACTCGGCGCAGACTGGTAAGTCAAACGAAAATGAAATCTTGAAATGTGCCATTAGCTAGGCAAAGTACAGCCAGGCCAGTTTAAGTTTCTCAAAACAGAAAACATTGTGGTGGAATGAACAATTACACTTGTCTGCTGTAGGGTAATGAGAAAATACTTCAAGAAAACTGAAAAGTACTTCAGTGATATCCCATTTATGGTGAGTTCATAAAGCTACTAGTGTGGACAATAGTATCATTCCACATTCAGATACAGGTTTCACTCAAATGCATTCATGTTGTTATTGCAGATCCGGCTACTAGCAGAAGTATATCCATATCAGAATCAACCATGGGAGGTGTTACTGGACCCAATAGTTGTCAGACAGTGCTAGGGTTTTAAGATTTTATAAAGCCATAGTATCGATAGCAGCTTTTCTTAAAAATTTTCTCTTTAAAATTTTGTATATTTTCCTATTTAATCTCCAAAACCTTTATTCAATAGGAAGTATTGTTTCAACTCAGATTAACCAATTAACAATGTAGGATAACTCCCATGATTTTTCCGCTTGAACAAATGAATACTTTAAACATAACAATATTGTACATAGTCAGATGACAAAATATCAAGTATATTGCACAATTAATTTTGGTTTAATACTTTTATGTATATAAATTTATATATTGTATTATGGAGATTACGACAACAATAAAATTGTATTTTTGGTGTTTTCAGGTATTTCTTCTTGCTCGTAAACAAAGCCGCCATAATCACAAGCATACTAAACAATATCAAGCTGTATAACTATACCGACCCCACCACCCTTTCTGTAACACAGTTTAATGTTATGTTCACAGTCTATGCATTCAACATATGTTTGACCAACTCCATACCAAGCACAAATCTGTCTACCATTTATTTATTTGAGTCACTGCAAGCCCATTGAATGGTTCTAGGCCTAAAGTAGGTCATACCTCATTCTACATAAGAAACAGGTCCGACTGGTTAAGTTTATCTGACCCAACTAATTGTGTATTTCTAGTCTAAAAAAGAAACAAAACGTGGAAAAATTAGTGATCAGAAAAACGTGTTAGTAACTGTAGTAAAACTGTTAAACCACTTGCTATTAATGCAGATGTGCCAAATCAATACTAGGAAAATAAGTCATTGTGGGAAAATTAAAGAAATTATTAAAAGATGTAAAAATTAGTCTAATCAGCCAACAAATCTTGCATCATAATGATTTCAGTAATTTATCAAAACTGCCAATCAATTGTGTGCCAACGAGGTGGCATATTGAACTCATTTATTGCTATTATGGCTTATATATTTGGGAAATTCCAAGTAACAATGCTGCGAAACAGAGAGGGCAACTCCAAAACCGAAAGATGGCAGTAATGCAAGGCTATGCTATGTTTAAAAGCAGCTTTCGAATTTAATGGTAGCTGATAAACAACAACTGCACCACCTAGCACCTGGCGGTCTCAACTTTATATAAATTATTGAACAATGATTGAGGAGTCCAAAACTCCTGCTATTGGTTAATCATGAAGTTCAATAACCAATTATATCATGGGAATGCTTTATTGCCGCAAAACTTTTATAACTCACAATATGCAACCCTATTACTTTATAGAATCTGGTACTAAAAATAATTATTTTTCCCTCGGGACAACAAAAGTTGTCTTCTCTCTGATATAGAACGAGATCAGCAAAGTAAACAACTCCTGCACATCCTAGAATTTCAAAACCATTCTTTCCATTGCATTTAGCACTTCCTACTGGCTTAAAAATTCCTGGACATCTTTTTACCCTCCTTTTACGAGTTTTCCCTTCCGACCACGTGCATTGTGGGTCACCAAGCTCCTTATTGCTCATACCATCACCATCCGAGTCTTCGTTACAGAATTCTGTTGTCCATAGTGTGCCAAGCTAAAACATAAACCAGACATTGGCTTCTTGGTAAAACAAAGGATATAGAAAAGCTGACTGGTAAATGATACATTGGTGAAGCAGCATTCTTGTAGCACAATGTCAGTATTGATAAGGGTCATCAAACATTCTTTGCAACCCAAGAAAACAATAATGTTTCACATTGGTATACAAAAGCCACGCTGTATTTACCAGCATGCTAAGAGAGCTAAAAACCCTCCATGCATGCAAACTGCCAGGCATCAACCCAAATTACACAGCAACTTTACACTAACAGTTTGCAATGTACTGACACTAATTGACCTACAGTCAGTTATTTCTGCTTTTCATCGATGTGTGGAGTGGCGGGAATTAGATTGGTAAATGGACAATATTTGAATCTAAAAATAAATATAAGCTTATTTTTGGTAACTCTATTGATATGTGAATGCGCCTTTGGTTTACACTCTAGTATACCTCCATGTACTAAGTAATACCTACTAAGGCGGTCAAACCTGGTTCACAAGATTGAACACTAGATACATGTATGTCAATTCATTTGCAGGTAGAAGAAATTAAATCAAAGCTGTTGCTTTATTAAAACTTGTTTTGTAACAGACAAGTACCACACACTTAGGGCACTAGTCAACAGAGAAAATGTATATATCAATTACAGTGACCATCGGAAGAGAGAAAATTAAACTCTTAAAACGTAGTTGAATGATTTTTTTCTGCAAAACAACACGAGAGCAGTAGAAATACCAAATCACTGAGATAAAAGCTAGTTTTCTCCAAAAGTGAAATTTCAGCCATTTATTCTGCTTTGGGTTAATAATAATTCCAAGGAATAACTGTAACAATTCGGGTCTGGTCTCCAGTGGTATATATGCTCAACAAGATCATATATATCTCCCCATTACAAGTTTGACTGGATGGATAATCGCATTAAATGGAATAATGATTTAAAGCAACACTTAACTGAGGTAGCCATTAAAATCTACCTTAATTGAAACTACATCAATCACTTTTAGGCATGTGTTGCAACTGAAGATTATTTATGCTATATTGTGGATGACACAAGGGAATACATTACAGCTAATTACAGCGCAAAATGTGATTATCGTACATAACCTTATTACTTTTACTACAAACTTTGCTTGAGCCGAAAACTATTAGTTGAAATAGAGCAGTTACTGCTGGATTGATATTCATAAAGCTGAGGCTCGCCAGTCAATGAAAAGACTCATCATCAACTCAGCACCATAACGGCTGTGCTGCCCTTTTCTATCCTCAATGTTTTTACAAATTCACTGATATTTAGTTGTACATAGTTCAAGTTCACATGAAAAGTTCAAAGCATGTCTAATTATCAGTGCAAGCTCTTGCTGTAGAAATTTAAAATCACATGGTTAAGATTTCAAGGCATAATTTTTAGCTAAAAGTTCAGCGTTTTAAAAATAAACTTGCTCAAAGTGCTACATATTGTAGTAGATTCTGCTGTTCAAATCAACCAGCCAGCTGTAACCGGAAAGTCACCCTGTCTGCTTGCGCAGCAACATAGTCACTTCAGGCTGCACTACCATCAATCTTCTCTCAGAAGAGATGGCACTGGGCTGGTATGCCTCCAGAAAACTTTGTGGAGAAGTCACCTCAACTCCACAACCAAGGTGAGCTCTTATCTCAGGAGTAGAACCCGGTGCTTTCAAGTTTATACATATATCTGGCTTATGCAATCCAATACAAGAGCAAAACCTATTGGCACACAGCAGAAACTGTCTTTTATAGACCAAGCCTTTGGAAGCTGTTGGTGTTCTTAATACATATGTTAATAATACTTAACATCAAAATAGATAAGCAAATTAAAAACAGGTTATAAATATCAACCAATTGAACTACTGTATATCATTTATTGTATCTGACACCCAGAAATACGGGGTGAAGATACTGAGTTAGTATCCAATGCAAAAGGACGCCAAAAGTATCTGTATCATTTGGGAGACTTTCAGTGTCGGTGCGGAATTGCTTGTATCTGGAGATAGTAATACAATGGATATAGACTCCAAAGGTTCTTGGGCTGTCTTTAGGTTCACTGGCTATAGCAGCCATCTTGATTCCGGCAAAAGATGCCTTCCCAGGGCCGGTATATCCTGAAGATATTGTGCCGGTATTGCTTTTCATGTGTAACACTGAGTGAACAGTATTGATTACTATCTGCTTATTGCAAGTCCAGTGTCAGTGCTAACATAAGTGTGTGATGCCAACAAATTATCAGCAAGACCTTTTAAACACAATGGCTACAACAGAAGTCTACAAAATTCACCACAACATTTATCATTCTATCTTTATTGATCACTATTCAGTTTGCTTTCTGTTAGTTTGTAACTCTGTTCTGAACAAATACATCTCGATATTAAACAAAACCTCACAGCGATATATTTTGACTAGCTAATGTTAGCCAGATAATTGAACCACCATCCAAATGAAACTGTACTGAAACCAGCGGCGTAGAGTAATTAATAATAACCACAAGAAATTTACCAGCAGTTCATGATTAACATTATTAGCACTCAATCAGGGCTCCGTTGTGGTCTACTTCTGGTTTGGAGAGTTTATATTTAATCTTTTACTTTATTTAGCCGCAACATTTTCATTCTATTAGTTCATTCTGTATGACAATCCAGTTTCCTTTTTGATATACATTGTAATACGCAAGGCTCAAGTGAAGTCCGATTAAACTTATAACCCAGATTAACTATTTATAGCGCATTACTGGTTGAATCACATAATCTAGCAGTAGGTACAGCATTAATACCACTGATTGGTTCAGTTTCCTCAAATGCAACAAAATCAAACATTATTTACGAAAATATAAGTTGGTTAATATTTCTGTTTATCCATACTAATCTTTTTTTTTAAATTGCTTTCAGCAAACAGCAGGTAAGATATGGTTTGATTTAAATCACAATGAGAATTTTGATTTGAGCTTTTTCAATCGGATACTTTTATGATTAGCTCAAATTTTGCGTTTTCGATTATTTAACAATATGATGGGCTTAGCAGCATTAACTTTAGACTTTAGTTGCAATCCCAGTAAAGTGCAATTGTGTTTTTCTACAGTTATTAACACACTCGTGCCTGTCTTATAATGACGAAAGCGTCCAAGCAATAAAAATTTGCTAATTTATTTACAAAAAACTTTTTACAAAATTTTGTGATCCCTGTATACAGCTTACATAGACATCATCATTTGTTATCACTCCTATAGTTAGTTATTAAGTTACTTGATGACTTGAAGTCTATATATATGTAGAAATCTTTTGGAAATCATAGCTGATGTCAGAAAAGCATTTTCTTAGCTTTCCCACAATATTGTTGGCTAAAGATCATGCTCTATGTTAAACAGCTTTCTTTATAATTTTAATCTTTTCAGCCTTTTACCTGTTTGTGCAAATGAAGAAGGATAAGTTGTTACTGCCACAACGATAGAACATGAGTAATTACAGGGAGGGTTGCTAGCTGGTACAGAACATGCAAAGTATGGTGTTTGAATCATCAAATCTCCTCCACAGTTGTGTATAAAGAAGGTATGATCTACCATAGGACATTAGTTTGTAGTGAAGACTACTGGGGAGAGCAAATATAACTGCAAACCTCATTATATGATAAAGCTTTAGACAATTTGGTTTGTAGATTATTGCTTCCGCTAAAAATGAAGTTGCTGATCACTGCAGTGGTAGCGACGGTGAGTGAGCTATTATCTATGTATCAACTCTGTGTAGACTGTGATCTTCACCAACTCTGTGTAGACTGTGGTCTTCACTACATCCTTATAAGATTTTAACAACTTTCATGGTTTTTTTTTAGAAGAAACTTCAACTTTTTTTTCGAGCCACATATGTAAACAATATTTAAAAGCTGTAATAAAACATCCGAAACCAATATTTAAAGAAAAAGTACTTTGGAGTAACTAATGAACAAGTTTGTTTATTCCAAATGATGATTAAAATGACTTAAATTTCTTTTAGTTTTTTTTCAGTTTAGAATTGATCTTAACTGATCAAAGCAATAATGTCAGAGTATTTGCGTAGACTGTTATAGTAACCAAATACAGACCATGTAGCAAGTATTAACCAACCAACTGGATGACAATTGAGTGCTTGACATGCTAAACCAATATTTCAGGTGTTCATTGTATCTGCACTAGTCAGTGAAGTCAATGGTCAATTCGGGAGACAGAGGCAACGTCAAACAACTAGTAGAAGAGGTGGCAGTGGTAATCGTGGAGGCAAAAATGTTTCAACAGGAGGCACTCGTGGAGGGAATGGAGGTAGCAATACTGGAAATGGTAGAGGACCGTATGAACGGCTTCCACAGTTTGATCAAGTGTTAGCTGAGGCTGGTAACTTTCAGTACAGCGGAAAGAACGAGTTGTCTGGACGTGAGTCATTTTTAATAAACACATCTCTAAACCATAGAAATGTAACTAACAAAAAATTATGCTATGGAAAGTAAACAGTTTTTAATAAAGTAAGCCCAAATTTTTGTATCTCACAGGAAGCCTAGATGAAGATATCTTTACCTCAGACGGCAAAAATGTTCTGATCGAGTTGGACGAACTGGAGCCAGTTCCATGTGAACTTGAGCAGACAAGTGAGTCAGCATCTGTTAGAGTGATAGTCGCACAATCAGATGCTGCTGTAGGTTCAGGAAGTTGTAGTCAGCGAAGAAGAGGCGGGGAGGGAGGAGAAGGAACAATGGTAAAGGAATAGATCTCACCGGTCGAGGAAACAACTTTAGAGGCAGAAGTAGAGGAAAGCGAGCAGCGACAATTGATTTGTCTCTAAGATGGCCGAACACTACCATAGCTTATAGACTAAGTGACCCTTCAGATAACCCATTTGGTAAGCCTTCCAATTCAACTGCTGGCTCAACTACATATTCCGTTGCAATTGTAAGTGTTACAATCAAATGTTAATTATATCTCCCCAGCCAAACCGAATGTTAATATATTTACTTGTAGTGCAAAAAGAGATGGACTCAATCAATGCAGTCATTGCAGAGTTTGATAGATACACATGCATCAAATTGGTACCTCAAACTGATGAATTAAACTTTGTGAATATCATTAGAGATGGAGGATGTTACTCGAGCGTTGGTTGGATCCACTGGGATCAACCCAACAGATTGAGTCTTGGACGAGGCTGTGCTAATGTAGGTGTAACAATCTATCCCACACGTTTTTATTATTTTATGATCATTTCCAAACACATTGTTATCTATTGTGATGATTGTGGAAATTTGCTCCATAGGTCATCTATTAAAATAGATAAGATATCGTTAGATTTAATTGTTTGCCATAAAATAATAATAATAAATTTCACCATAAACAAAGTCACATGATCTTTACTTGTAGAACAAGAATATACCAATCCACCAGTTTATGCACGCCCTTGGGATCTACCATCAGCATATAAGACCAGACAGAGACGAATATATCAAAATAGAGAGAGAAAATGTTATTATTAAATATACTAGCAGATTTCCTAAAGTAGACCCTGGGGATGTCGAGCTGGCTGGTACAGAGTACAGCTACAGAAGTGTGATGCATTATGGGAAAAATGTAAGTGAAAACATTGATTTTTTCTAGGAAAGTTTTCAGCTGCAGACATTCACACAATATTAAGAAACTAAACTTCAATTTCAAAGTTCAAATCTAATTAGAAACACGGGTGCTGCCAAATATCTAAGATCTATCTATCTCATAACTGTGATACGTTGTTCCAGTAATTATAAGCTACTATACCCTTCTTGTGCAGGCTTTTTCCATTGATCGAGCCAACAAGGTTACAATAACTACCCTAGATCCAGCCTACCAGGATATTATAGGGAGAGCCACAACCTTCTCTTTTGAGGATCTACAGCTTATTAACAGGATCTACGACTGTGATGGTAAGGTTAAATGGTTTAAATCCACCATCTGTATTATGTTTGCTAAAATGAATATTCTGTATTCTGGTTGCACTAGTGTAATTAGGATGCTCAACCTATTTCAGGGCATTGTACTACGCCATGTCCACCAAAGTCCTACCGTGGAAAGGATTGCAAGTGCTACTGTCCAAATAAAGTTAACTTTGATGTACCTGCTATACCATGTGAGGATCTTCCTGGTGAGCTTCAAAATTTCTCCATTTCAACCTCTACCCACAGTATTAGATGCTTACAGCAAAATTAATGCATGAAATTTTGTTAATTATCAATCGTCGCCAAAGCTCGGCACAGTTTCCGTTAACGTAAATATAGGATAACCTGTAAATGTGAAAACGATCAAACTTTTTTTCTGTTGTATTCTTTTACAGCAGATATACATTGCTTAAACTAAAAGATGGAAATTTAATAATAGCTAGATACTGATTTGTGTTTGCAAGCGAACAAAAGAGTATTTTAGTATTTTAGTTATTTTATAATAACAAAAAAATTATCCATCATCATCCATGGAGTTTTGAATCCTGGAACGCTATTAGTTGAACCATACCCTCTACCAAAAGCACCGTCATATTTCCTTAGAAAAAGAGTTTTGAAAACAACCTAAATTTTGCTAATTATTGCTTTGAACAGTGATTGAATCTTTGCAAATGAGGTTTATGTGAAAAAAAACTTTCCACCACTGGGAATGGAACCCAGATCCTCTCAGCAGCTGGTCACATCATGAACCATTAAGCCATCAAGCAACGTAGACACCTTTTTATCAAAAGCGGTACATGAAAAGCAGTGTGGTTGGCCTACATACAAAAGAATATCTTAGCTCGCTCACTTCGCTAAATCCTACTCCAATTTTGTGAAAATTTTTTCAGAATTGTACCTTTAGCTACTTGAACACCATTTCAAGAAGAAGCAACTCCGATAAAAACTTTGTTCATTCAAAAACCTCGGTACCGAATAAAGTTAGCTAAAGCGGTTCTCAATTATTGTTTTTGCCCTACCTCGAGCATTTGCAAACAAAAGTTGATTTCAAATGAATGTTTGCCTGAAAGAACATGTCAATAGGAATACTTCGGTGCAAAAATCAAGTCTATCGGAGTAGCGGTTGGCGAGTAATAGCTGAAATTTGATTTTAAAGCCTCTTTTTAAAAATAGAATAGCTGTGTTGACGGTTTTGTAAGAAACTTGAAGTATCAAGCTTTCAAAATACAACACGTAGGGCTACATAGTTCAATTTTTAGTTTGTCCCTGATTAGAGCTAATCTTGGCATTGGTGTGTTTTTGAAAATGGAAAAACTTGCAATTGCTTTTGCGAGCAGTTTGAAGTTCAAAATGGAGCATTAATAATAACACTGTTTCACACCCCTGCAGCAAGTTTCAGCAACATCGGGGGTTGATTCTCCATCGAGAAGCTGTTTTATGCGGAAAAATGAGATTTTCATTAAAATCTAAGATGGCGGCTTCCGCATTAATTTTTAACGTCGATTTAACAATTGGTGTCAATAGATGAGCAAAATGCACCATGTTCTAAAATTTGGTATTTTTTCGTCAATCGGGTTCAAGTTTTTTCAGCAAGTTCGAGGCTAAAAAAATGATTCTTTACTCGTTTTCACACTCAAGGTACTGTGTTCTGCAATGTTCTATGATTCTGTAACTAACTTACATTAATGGCCAATGCCTGTCGATCGCGTTGCAAAAAACTTTGTAGCTCTATCTATACTAATACGTTTTTGAGAAATAGTGACAACAGTTCAGTAAGGCCTCTGTGAAAGAATATGAATAATAATAAAATAAGCAAGAACATTATTGTTTCAGATTCTCTAAAATACTAATTATTACAATAATAAATAAGAATTACTAGTTTGGAATTTCATTCTTTAAATCATTGCCCTAAATGAAGTTGCTGTTTTATCAGCTGATTACCTTACTCATATCGGGGTCTGCTGACTACCTACACAATTGAGGTAATACGATCGAAAATTAATAAATTATTTGATGTTTGTAAGTAGTATAGTTGGAGCAGATCGCTGAAGAGAGAGTTTTATATATATAGAGTGTTATACTATTTCTCTACTGTAGTTTTTTATGAAATGGGGGATATTTAGAGAAAGAGCATGATGAAACGTTTTTTCCTTTACTCATATTTCAGATAATGCATGAATCATTCGTTTGAAATATGAAAAATGTAGCAATTAAAGGGTTGGTATCCATTTATGATGTGAATTCAGAATGTCACAATGTTGGAGAGAACTCTAATGGCGTGAGGAGACAAAATACCAGCGGTGGTGTTCAATCAGATATGCAATGTTTTTTATTGCAGAATGTGATACTGTTAATGAAGCGTGTCGCTGTGGAAACAGACCAAATGCCTGTAGTGCTCTACAAAACACACAATGTAACACAAACACTGGGACTTGTGAATGTGACTCCAACTCTGGTCTCATTGATGGAATCTGCTACAAATCAGATGGTAAGACATTACAAAACGTTACATTTCTCTGCATCACCAAGTTTTGCTTCAGTCGTAACTTTTTTTTCATTAATTCTCTTTGATTGTCTGCGGCAAATGCGAAAAAACTCTGGTTGAAAATGATGAACATTCTATCTCTATTAGTGAGCAATCGTAGGATTATTGAAATTTTAAGTTTAACGCAAACAAAAAATATAGTTTAAATCATTTGGCACAAGGTTGCTTTATTGTTCAGCGATTTCTATAAGCTACCAATAATGTTGGGATGTGGTAAGGTCAACTCATTCATAGCTTTGTAGAAATGAGCTGCTATATTTAGGTGGGCAGCTTAAGTCATACAAGAAAAAGAGAATGTTAAGATTGAACTTCAAAACTGATTGTCAATCATTTTTTGGCTGTCTGATTATCAAAGCAGAAAAGTGAATAGCAAAAACTCCGGTAATAAAAGCTGGGTTTTAATGAGGTATCATCTAACTTGATGCACCAAGACAAGCACTTTGGAGTTTTCTGCTCTCTCCTTAACTTTAAACTTGACAACTCCTACGTCATGGAGAAATAAAGTTAGAGTATAAAACAAATCTCCGATTGTTTACCTGATGTTGTAAAGTGTTTAAATAAAAGATTTTTCAGGAAAAAGATTACACAATGTAATTGTTAACTGCATGGATGAATGAAAAATATCTTAAATAATTATTTCTGCTATTACAGATGTTATTTGTAATGAGGTCGAACAAAACTGCCTGTGTTCCATAAAAAACTCAAGTGCGTGCAACCCATTACAAAATACTGTCTGTAACTCTCAGTCTAACGCTTGTGACTGCAGGCTTGGATACCAACTGAATGCTGATGGAGCCTGTGCCGACATCAATGGTATGTGTGAATATAATTTAATGTCTGTGGATGCGGAAGCATACATTTGTTTCTAGACAACAATGGCTTGTCATATCCTGTTTTAATTTTCACCGCATTTGGGGAACAATTATATACGAATGGTACAATCACAAACTAATGGTATTTCGTTACAGCTATGGCCTGTGATAGAATAGGCAAGTCCTGTCTCTGCTCCCAAAAGACAAATGCCTGTTCAACACTTGCTAACAGCTACTGTGATTTGTTGACTGATAGATGTGAATGTGATGAAGATTTCTATGCTTCTTCTGGTTTCTGTACTAGAGCACCAGGTAACTCTATGGATTACTCTATAACTGAGCTCCTGCTAAAGTCATTGTTAGAAAGCTTTTAGGTAAATGGTAATAAATAAATAATACAAACAGTAATATATTTTAGCGTGTACAACTGCTGGACAACCCTGCAAATGTTCGGTACAAGGACAAGATGCCTGTGCTGCCATTTCTGGTTCTGCTTGTGATGAGAACTCAGATGCCTGTGAATGTCTGCTATCTCACAAACAGACTCCTCAAGGAACTTGTCAGCCTTCTGTCACAAACTACATCAGTGACGGGATGTCCATTTCTCCATTTATTACATCCAATATCTCGACAGCAAACAGTCAGTTCAGACCTGACCAGGGTGAAGATCCAGTCAGTAGTAGAAATACATTTGGTGTGAGGCCAAACCTTTGGAGATTGAGGGCATCAGGAACTGTAAGTGGCAGCAGTAAAAATAATTAAAAAAGTTAGCAAATTTATTTTTTAATGCATGCTTTACTTAGCTCTAAATCAACAGAAAAAAAAACAATTTTGAGTAAATTTCTGGTTGAAAACTTACTCGTTAAAAACTAACAACTTACACTATAATTCTTTACAGAGAGCCAATCAGAGAGGTGCTATACAAACTGGAATGTTACAACCTGGAACTTGGTGTCTAAATTTCTCCTATAAAATGAAAAATGCGGCTCTTTACTATCAAGTGTCCATTGATGGCAGCAGTTGGAGTGACTGTGGACTCGGCGCAGACTGGTAAGTCAAACGAACATGAAATCTGGAAATGTGCCATTAGCTAGGCAAAGTACAGCCAGGCCAGTTTAAGTTTCTCAAAACAGAAAACATTTTGGTGGAGTAAACATGGACACTTGTCTGCTGTAGGGTAATGAGAAGATACTTTAGGAAGACTTTGGCATACTTCAGTGATGTCCCATTTATGGTGAGTGCATAAAACTACTAGTGTGGACAGTAGTATCACTTTGTCAATGTGCAGTTTCTATTCAAATATAATTGTTTATTGCAGATCCGGCTACTAGCAGAAGTATATCCATATCAGAATCAACCATGGGAGGTGTTACTGGACCCGGTAGTTGTCAGACAGTGCTAGGGTTTTAAGATTTTATAAAATCATGGCATCGACAGTAGCTTTTCTAATCAGGTGTCTTCTTTCCAATAACATTCCTCTTTTGAACGATTTTTTATTTTTGTCACTCAATTTCAAAAAGCTATATTCATTAGAGGGTTTTATTTTTGTTTGGGAATAGCAATTGACGATGCAGGATAACTCCCATGAGATTTCTGCTATCGCAAGAGAATGTTTCAAGCATATCGATATTGCACGAAGTAAAATGACAAAATGTCAAGCATATCGCAGTTATTGCTGGCTTGATACTCTCAAGTACACATACCCATATATCTTATTCTGGAGATTACAATGATAATTAAACTGTATTTTTGCCGTTTTAAGATTTTGTTTTTACTGGTAAACTAAATCACCACGATTACATGCATACCAAAAGTATCCTGCGGCATATTACAGCCCCACATCATCCTGCCTGTAACAGTTTAATGTTATGTTCTCAGTCTATGCAAACAACATAAATTTGACCAACTGAATACTAAACACCAGCCTGTCTACATTTGTTTGTTCTAGCCACTGTAAGCTTCACCGAAAGCGCTAACGTAATCATACTTCATTTGAATGAAAAACAGCGATAGCCTGGTTTGGTTTGTCTAACCTAACTATTTCAACATTTATAATTTGAAATGCAATAAATCATGAGAATTCAATTGGCGAGAAAAATTTGTTAGCAACTGAAATAAAAAATCTAATTGACTGCCATTACAACAAATGAGCCACATCAATACTAAGGAAATAAATTAATTTTCAAAAAATATTGACAAAACAAGGTTGATAACTGTAAAAGTTAATGTAATCAGTCAACAGACCTTATATCATAGCTATTTCAGCTAAATCATAATCAAAAACTTTTAGTATATTGTCTACAATGGATTGGTATATTATTTGTATTTTATCGCCTATTTGGGAAATTCCAAGTAGCAATTTATAAAATAGAGCGGGCAACTCCAAAAATGAGGGTTCATCAGCGATGCTATGCTCAAAACAAAACTAGCTGCTGATGACCAGTGCCTGTACCACTTGGAATACAATGGTCTCTACTTGATCGATTTTCATAAACAGTGCTTGAGTCCAGAGCTGCTATTATTGGCTAATCAAAAGTCATTGGTGTATCTGCATGGCTTTATTGCTCTAAACATTTCATTACTCACAAGGCAAACCTAATCACTTTAGTGAATCTTCTATTAAAAGTAGTCATTCTTCCTGAGAGACAACGGAAGTTGTCTTCTCTCTACTATAAAGTGAAACCGGTAAAGCAAACATCTTATGCACATCCTGCTATCATAAAACCATTTTTTCCTTTGCATTTAGCACTTCCTACTGGCTCACAAATGCCTGGATGTCCTTTTACCGGTCCACTAGGAGTCGCTCCTTCCGACCATGTGCATTGTGGGTCACCAAGTTCTTCACCATTGCTCATACCATCACCATCCGAGTCTTTGTTACAGAGTTCTGTTGTCCATATTGTACCATACTAAAAGATAAACCAGACCGATGGCTTCATATTGAGAGAAAGCATGCAGAATAGCTGACCAATTGGTGAATAACACATCAGTGAGGCAGCATTCTTATACCGTAGCACAAAGTCAGCATAGATGAGGTGGCACAACACATTCTTAGCCATGCAAGGAACCAATAATACCCTCACATATTATTATATAAAAGCCATATATGAAGACAGATAACGGGGGCAAGCTGTGTTGAACAGATTTGACCATGATCTATTGCATAACATGAGCCTTACCGGCACATTAGAATTTTTAAGGCTGAGGTTGTCGGCATCGGTTCCAAAAGGATTACGATCACCACTTCCATACGGCACTTTATGTCCCACTCCAGGCCACAAATCGCCAGTACAAGGATTCTTCACGCTGGCGGCATTAGGAATCGTTGGCATCAAACTGCGAAAGCTCAAAACCAAACCTGGCAATTTAAATAGCAAGTACTGTTAGCATTAAGACATATACTGATGTCAACACTAGCCCCCATAGATTGATAGTGAGACATACTGAGACTAGCTGTGATCTGGATAACAAGCTTGCCAAAATAGTAGTTGAATTGTCATAATCTATTGTTTCAAAAGTTTCACTATTTTAGAAAACATTTTTTTCCAATTCTAAAATTCATATTTAATTCATCAAAACTGTCACTTAACATCAGCATAAAAGGAATAAACAAACTCAATAAAATATTAACATCTATGAATCTCCAAAATATGCTTACCTAGACATGTCGCTAGTACAACAGTTCTGAACACCAACATTGCCATCTCTTAAGACTATTGTTTGACTTACTAAAGAGATGCCCTACTTGAGTACACCAGGAGATATAGGAGAAGACTGAGCACGTGGCACAAGTGCTTGATTGATAAGAGACTTGAGAATTACCAGCTGCTCTTGCACCAGTATAACACACTAACTGCTAGAACAGCGGTCAAGTCACACGCTTACATAAGCAGAGAACAGCGACTCTCGCCAACCATTTACAACTTCAAATACAGAATTCTGTGGCATCTTACCGGTGTGTATATATCAGCAATATCTAGGCAATCTATACGCAATATCGACCAAAAATAAAAAATTATGAGCCAAAATAGCATGATTTGTGACAAGATCATAGAATTGAAGGAATCCATCAATGCAAGATCTCCCAACATTTCGTTAAGGTATTCAGCAAAATATGACAGCTAGACAAAAGAGAGTGGTGGTAATTGAGAATTTGATGTGATATAGATGGCGGTCGTAAAGCATGTTCCATCACCAGTGGTGTGGTGAAATGTACGGATGAAATATATACCACTTTTATCTCTCCGTCTAACCGTACATAAGAGAATAGTGTTCTTACAGTGATATGGATTCTTGACTGATGCAGTCCCTATCAAACTAGAAGCAAATGCACAGACTCCACTGTTATCTAAACGCTATCTCATGATATGCTCAATATTGGTTGTTAAGATAAAAACTTATGTTACATTAACTGACAAATACGTGCAGCAAAAAAATTCAATGGACTCTTTCCAAGCATATTTTATTGTTATAAAAATGGGAGTTGTCTTCTCAAAACGGGTAATATTTTATAATTCACTACAGGTAGGGAGCAACTGGGTAATTGTCGCTGTGGTTCAGAACCGACAATCTATGACCCGCGGAAATATGTAACTACCGCTACCTGTAGGGTAATTCAGCTTTCTCTAATACGAGTAAACAAAAATCATTTTTTTCAGGTGTGCATATTTCAGTGGTCAGCAGAAAGGAGGGTGAATAAAGGAATCCTTTCAGTAGAATAACTGCTGGAAAAAGAAAGTGCAGCTTTCCCATGGACCTAGAAGAATGGACTAATACTTGGGCGGAGCCACCAGTCGGTCTCCTACAAAACTTCCGAATCCTGGCCATATTAGCCGCCATTGTCAAAATACAACATGGCTACCAGTCACATGATGCTTTATTACGTTTGGTTTTGCATAAATTGAGCACTCCAGAGTACGGTCAAGTAGAGATAAATCCTTCCAAAAAGTTCTTAATTCTCGTAATTCGCGATTTTTCTATATAAAAACTCAGCTTGCCTTTGGTTGTATTGTAGTAATAAAACTATGACGCTTAATAATCATTATTGATATTGTATCGTTCATAACAACATTGATTTTTGCATTTATTTACCCTGCAGTTATGGTTAATAATAACAACAAACAATGGCATCAATATTATATATTATAGGTAGTAAAAATATGTATATATACATAAAATATAAATAATATGTGATAACAAATAACAATAGTAATTAATATAGCAAATGTATAACAACCAGGAAATAATAATAAACGAACTATTAAAATAACAACAATAGGAAATAATAATTAAATAAAATTCATGCTTGTTTATTCAACAAATCAGGCTACAGTGGTTATAGAAGATTTACTATTCTCAACGGAATAGGTTTTTTTCTATCCACAGTACCATTTAAATACGATTGGATTACTATGACAACTGCTAATTAACTCACGTGACCTTGCCGCCATGTTCTATTTTATTTGTAGGGTGAGAACAAAAAAACCCACCCACTTGCTAGTCCATATATACTAGGTCCATGAGCTTTCCATCCAGTTTGACCTGCACCACCAACATACTCTTCTAGTATACGATGAGTGCGGTATAATGGATGGGGCTGTGGTCAATTCTACTCAGTCACAAGCCATAAATATTGCCAACATCACTCCACTGCACATTTTATGTTGCTTGCAGCGGCAGCAGAAGCAAGCCAGCATTGTTTGCTTGGCGCATTCACCACTATCCAATACATTATCAAAAACGTACCGAAATATCAGAGACTTGACTTGATTTATGTTATTTTCAACGAGCTCTTGCTCAGCTATCTCAGCTATCGCTTCATAATAAACACAATTGTGACCATCGACCTAGTAGAATGGACTAATGAGCAAGTCAGCCAACCAGCCTCGAGTTTGTAGTTGAGAGTGTAAGATACTGAACAATGAGAATAACGCCTAAAAGACATGTTTTCCAGCAGAAAAAAACTGTGATGTCCATTGGTATTCTGAGTTGCATTGTCAACTTTACCCTCAATCAGACATTAAATAGAAAAAAAACAGGCTATAATGGTTCACCATCTCTATGAGTTGAATGAACAGAGATTTCTCTTCATCTAGAGCGCTAACCATCGGCCAAATAGAATACGAGCAGTTGGTGACAGAGAATAGCAGCTCTGTATATCCTGTACATAGTACGGGAATACTCAATAAAATAAGGTCATAGATTGAGCTAGCACTTCTGTTACAACCGATTTTGTGATCTCAATCTTATCAACAAAACATAGTATGGTATGCCATTTTTTGGCCGAGAATAAAATCACCAAACAGCAACAATTGGTTAGCTCTAATTGGCCCTCCCCAACTTTTCAACTTCGGAGTAACAAACCTATCACAGATCACAAACAAGCTGGTATTATGGCTTTTTGATTGAACGATCTTAAAAGTATATCACGATATTATCGTAGACAGCCGGCTCATTCACTTCTCACAAGTATAGACAACAAATGATCAGAACTGTGAACAAACTTATGGTTTTAAATAGCATCTGTAATAATTTGCACAATCATATCCTACATTCTGTTTCCAAAAGTCATTCAAAGACTCAGATACTGTTTGCTGCTGCTCAAGGCCAACTATTTGACCTTCAAACGTTATTTTTTTAAACTTTTCAACAAAGTGTTCACTTAAACCTTAAAGAAATGATAGATGTGTGATGAAGATCGAATACTTCACACAGCTGTGTTTTACGATATAACTTCTTGTATTTACAAGAAAGCCAGTAAAATGAAAGTCCAAGAGCAGCAGCAGATATTTTATAGTACTCTTTTGGTCAACCAAAAAATGTTGAATTATAAGTTACACAAAAAAGGAGTTCTAGCAATTTAAAAGTTGCTGTCAACAAAAACCAATTGGCAAACCGCCACGTCAATTTTAAACAAGTGATGTCACAATTGCCTGCAAAATTCAGGTTTTTTTTAATGCTGTGTTTATCATGAAGCTATAACTGACCAAATGCTCATTAAAAGTGACCCAAAGGTAGTCAAATCACAAATATAATTGCATAGCTTTCCATAATGATAGTCACGTGGGTTGCTTTTTACTGATCAACGATACTGTTTGATTGTTTTGTTTGTAAGCTACCCGGTTTTTGACTAAAACCTATTATTATGAAATGCTAGTGATAAATGCATTAGCTGATGCGCATAGCTATTTGTTGGTGTACAGCCCCGGCTGCTGGTGGGAATATAAAATGGGCAGTGGAGTGATGCTGGGCAATGTTTATGGCTTGTGGATGAGTAGAATTGACCACAATCCTATAAAACAACACTCATGGTCTGGCCACACACACACGACTTTTCGTCGGAAACGGTGCCCGGCGATTTGTCGAATCAACAAATCCGTGCCGCTCGCCATCCAAGTTGACCGGCGCTGCACCATGCCGTTGGACATGCTCAAGTTTTTTACTTTTCCGACGCCACGACTATAATGTGATTGGCTAATCTTTGTCCGCACTGGGTCAAGGTTAATTTAAAAAAGTTTGCCACCAATAATACTTGTACTAAATCGTTGACATAAATATAACTGTTGCTTATTATTATGATAAATGGTAAGAAAAAACATGATGATAATCACTATCACAATTGATTGTTTTTATTGTGACTGGTTATTGGTCACAATAATATGCAATGAATATAATAATAAGCAAAGTAAAATAATAATTATTATTATTATCCATGAAAAATTTATTAATTTATGATGATTGATAATTAATTAATTATAACTGATATTTAATAAACACTGAGTGGCAAATAAAAACAAAGTAATAATAAATTTCTGTTATTGAAAATAATTATTAAAAATTACTGATCACTATGATTATATTTATCATAATATTATTGTGAATTATTAGTTTTATTATTACTTGTTTTTCTTTGCACCAAAGGTGCCGAAGTCACAATTGCCGTCAGCCAGTGTGGCCTGTAGAAACCGTTTCCTGTGATCAGTTCAGGCGCCGTGTTGAGCTATGAGTCTCGCCGGAACAGAAAAAAGTCGTGTGTGTGGCCAGACCATCATTGGGATACTAGAGGAGTATGTTAGTGGTACGAGGCAAACTAGATGGTAAGCTATATGGTTTTTCTCAAGTTGTTATCCTCCTGAAAGAATTTCTTTATTTACATGCCTTCATGGTGACTACTCAAAATCAAGCACTTGTATTTTTTCTTTACTTGTATTATAGAATATTCAATTACCCTACAGGTAGTGGTAGTTATATTTTGCTAGACTCATAGGTTGTCAGTTATGAGCCACAGCAACAATTACCCCCATGTGGTAAAATTACAGAATGTTACCATTTTCGAGAAGACAACTGCGCATTTTTCTTGGCGTAAAAGATTCTTGGAAAAGGGCCTATTCACACTTGAATGGCCAAATAGACAATGTCTTTAGATAAAGACTATTTATTTATGATAAAATACACTATATATGATGGGATTGTGTTCAGAGCAATTAAAATAGAACTTTGTAGTTTGGTCACTAAAATTGATTGAAATATCAAAATAAAAATCGGACAGAACGCTAATTAAAATAATATTTCATAAATATACAATATATGTAGCAGCAAACTACTCGATTATCACATTTATGCTGAGTTAACTACTAGTACAAGTAGCACTGACCGAGCAAGTGTAGTTGATTCCGATGGGCATGCAGAGCTGACCAGTCAATTTTTGGTAAGTACTTTGTGTGTAAGAGTGTTTTCATTTATTTTATGAGATCCTGAGGTTTTGATGTCATGAACAAGAACTTTGACAGAGCGTTTATGAAACTGCTCACGGTGCAACTGTTGGTAACCAGTATTGGAAAGATAAACATGGCAGTTTGAGCAAAAATATTGTGACGGCAAGCCATTAGCAGTGATGCCATGGTGAGGGGAGATATTGTTGGTTATTAATTGCGGGACTACTTCATTGCAATCAATGGCATTTTTTTGAAACTTTTCGAGAGTTTCACCCATTCGATGAGCATTGGAGTTTTTCGTGCAATTTTGTTGAGCCAAGTATTTGACACACTTGGGAGAGTGAGTCCGTTTGTCATCTAAAACAACTACATCACTATCAGCATCGGCATCAAAAAGTTCTAAATCAGCATTCGAACTTTCCAACACAACAATATCTGAAGAATCTATTCCAATGATGCTCTCATCATCCGCACATTCAGCTTTGATGACATCAAACCATGAAAAAATATCTTCCTGAGAAGCTGGATCATCGTCAATATAACAATTGTTTTCATTACTTTCCGGCTGAGTGAAACTTTCAAGTTCAGTAGGTTTAGTAATCGAACGCGAGAGAGTTTGTGCTGTGTTGCACATAGGCAATTCTATAAATAAAAATAATTAGTACATAGAATGGAAATTTGAAATAATCTAAACAGTTTGCCTACAAAAACAAACAACAACAATCCAAGTGAGAGGTATCAATTATCATTGACTAGGATGATAAGTAATGCAAGGAACAGTGCTAGTTCTAAACACTAAACCAAAAATGTTTATCTAAAACACGTGCTAAGTGATTATCGAAATGGACAGATGCTAGTTTAGATTAAAGCAACGGAAAAATCCAAAGAATTGGTCTGTGGATAGAGTGACAGCCTTTCCATTTAATAAGTACTACAGAAAACATATTAAGAGTCAAAGGTCGCGAATACTCTTATTACTCCATTTAGTGATGCTAATAAGTATTTAATTCAACAACTTACATAGTTGAAAAAACAAAACACGAATCTAATGATGGTTTCAAAATTACTTAACTCAATCCAACAACACCAACCTTCAAATGTTTGTGAAGAACTATGGGATTGATCACACCGCTCTAAAGAAATATAGCATTCTAGCTTGCAGAAGCTTTCTACATGGGCTCTGTGAGATCCCATAGTGATCAACAGTCATCTGTAGTCAAAACTAATACAATTAGAAATGTATTAAAACCACATTTCTAATATTAGACACAGGTGTTTAGGAAGTGCATGAGAAAAACGCCAAACAGAAAAACCCTCATTTTAGGTGGAGCAAATTGGACTTTCGCTTCGAGAAATTTGTTGCCAACCATGAAGAACTGTTACTCCCCAGCTGTTTGATTCACATAAGGTCTCTGATATATATGTTTCATGAAAACAATAGTTTTCTTTAGCCTTTTTATTTCTTTACCTCAACAGTTGGAAACTATTTCACTTTGCTCAGTTTGCTGAATGGCGATTGTTTGTCAATTGCTTGTGATAATCAATATAATCAGGTAACATCGGTAACGAAAAATGTATGAATTAGACGAACTAACAAAGAAGCATTAACATACTGTCCACTAATTTCAGAGCCAAGTCAATTAGCATGAATTGTGCAGTAGTTGCATTTTTCATAATTTTTTTTGTTCCGTAAAACAAAAGTAAAATTTTCAGTTTGGTGTCAATCAATCTTTGCTTTACTTCTACTAAATACTTACCAACTTGTGGCCTACGGCTATTTTTGATTTTTACATACAATTTTTCTGTTTTGCATTTATTTCTTAGTGACCAGAAATGAAGTAGCCGAGCCAGTGAAATAATACGGCTTTTTACAAACATTACTTTATAATGGAAGTTCCTGATCTGTGAAAGCATTATTTGAAGTCATTGTTTTATGCATAGTTATAAACATTTGAGAATATTTGAGCAAGGTAAGTGTTGTTACTCGTCCGGTTTATTAAAATTCTTTAAAGTTCGGCAGCTTTATGCCTCAGGCATATCCCATTGTCTCAGGCGCTTTGGAGAAAAAAAAATCTTATTTTTTATTAAGCAGTGTCTGTTATTGCAAAAACGCTTTTATTCAAAGGATATCTTTGTTGTTATAACAAGTAATTTGAGGATAAAAACCTTGACATTAATGAGAAAGTTTGCTGAGCAATGGTTTTCAACAATTTTTATGAATACTGAAAGAGATTATTTAGATTTTGTTTTTATTGACAACCAATTAATAACCCTTACCAAAAATCGTCATCGTTAAAATGGTTTCCCCAAATAAAAAATACGACTTGATGATTCTGCCATGTATCCTAGTCCTACGCACCAAAGCCAGTGAAAATTTCACTTTATCAAATATTTTTTTATCATCAACTTATTGGCGCCATGAATTTTTGTCATTTTTACCTACAACATAATTTTGTGAGAATAACCCCATTGTTCCCCACGTTTTTTTTGTTGAGAACTAACATGACTTGAAAGAGAAACTTTTGCGCAATAAATTGTCATTTTTTTCAACTTCTGGACACTTCAAATGTGTTTTGCTATAGCAGACAAAAACTGATAAGAAACATTACTGTTATCGTGCAAAATATTTTAGTGACTCGGTGGTATCTGATTGGGTTTGAGTTTTGTCCTTTTATTGAGTAATATATCTGATTACTAGAAATTATCAGATAACATTTTATTTTTTTCCATCTCTGTAAATATTATGTTTCAGAATGACTTTATGCTGTTAACTGATAATTCACACAGCACTCATGTGATTTTCAGTTGTCCCAATAAAAGCCCAAAGGAGCAAATGATGAAACTTTTTAACAGTTTTTCTCATCTACAAGGCCATGCTCGATCGATCTTTAGTTCTGCGTGACCGCCAGCTCTATCAACACTATATCACATTATTACTGTTTATCCTCAAAAGAGAAAGAGAGCAAACTGTAACCATAAACCCTCTCGCTTTTGACTAGCTCAAACGATTTTTTTTTTATTTGGACGCTTCAGTGGAATTTTCGTACAGCTAAATAACTTTTTAGTTCACCCTCAAACACTAAATCTCTGAAAAATTTCACAAAAACTGAAAGTCATGCTCAACTCCTTTCAGTAGTAATCAAATAAGACTGCTTGCTTGCAACCTAGAATCATCAAACGCTGCAACAAGACTGGCTGGTCAGTGTAATGCCTACCTAACATTGCAGTGCGCAATAAAAACAGCTAAAATACTCTAACAAGATCGGCTCATGAGAATTATGTTCATAGTTGTGTTGCTTTCCCAACAAGCACTTGATGAGTAATAAAAAATCAGGTTCACTGAAAGCAGTAAAAAGTTAAACATTTTACTCTAGTTCATTTATTAATTATTTGTCTCCATCTGATAATGCATTTTTACAAAATTGTATGTAGACATTTGAGCACTGTTGAGGCAATAATGTGTAAAAGCCATTGCCAATATTCATGCATTTGAGGAGATCTACAAGAAGTACCAGGGCACCCATATTCTTAAAAATTTCCGGCGCTCATCAGCAATCTCATGCGCATTTAGAAACAACAGAACCTCTGGTTGCAGCTTCCATAGCCGAGCTGACACCCTGTCCTTATCAAGCCATCTGACTTCACTATGTGTCAGCGGATCTTCATGTTCGGTGTCACATCTTTCTAAGAAAGTTTATCGCTGCCGATGTTAAAGTGCTGATTTTACTGTCAGAGTGTTTATTAGTTTCATTGAGATTGTCATGACAGTTTTAAAGCTGTTGTCCAGTACAAAACCGATTGAAGAATAATACAGTGAAAATGAAGCATGTGAAGCTAGTGCTCTTTCGTTCACCCAACAAGTCACACATCCATCTTGCCATGACTGGTGCATCAGCCATTGCAACAGAAACAATTCTTTTGAAAAAAATTAACTGAACACTGTCATTTTTTTTCTTTCTAAAAAAGACTTTTCTAGGAAACTTAAGTTGATTTTACATTTACCACAAGCAGCCAAACAGACTTTCACCTTAACCGTTGAATATTGTTTTATTTTGAGTCACCCTTGCAACTCTCCAAGACCAAGCGATCGTCAGGTTATAATCTATTTTGTTATTGTACCCATTTTTTTAGTTGAAAATGGTTGAATATAGAAAGAGATTTAGCTATGTAATGGCACTAATTTAATGTAATGTCACTTATTTCATAATATTTTTCTGATGATTTAGCAGCACAGTTTAAATTTTGGTTTCTCATGTCTAATTTGTATCAGTTTAAAGCCATGGCCTAAATCATCTTGGGTGGAACATTTTTGCCATGTCACACGGTAAAGGACCGGTGGGTGGATTAGGTGGGGCATTAAAAAGGCTTGTGCATCAAAAAATGCTGAGCCATAAAGTGATTTGTGAAAAAGACATCTCAGTCTCTGTCATGGCTTGTGAAAAACCCTCAGAGGAAATAGTTGTGATACAACTTGATATAATTTCTGAGGATTGATGTATAGGCTCTGGACTGCATTTAGCAAGTACATAATGTACCAGCACCCAATCGATACTGTTTGTCATGCCATCAAGCAGCCAAAGCATAGACTGCCAACAGTACTCCTTCAATTTTGAAGCCGTATCACCAAGTTCGAAGGTTGACAATCGCTTAAGTGAAGGTGGCCTTTACCAAAATAACCCAAACCAAGCCTGAGTATGAAAGTAGCTGATTTTGTTCTTACAAAGATAGAGATGAAGAAATCCTTAAAAAATTGTGTAGGGTTGGTCAAAGTTGTGGACTGGGATAAAATTTTCAACACGGGTTGGATTCCTAGCAATACATCTGCAGCTGAGAACAACGGTGTTTCTTGAGCGACGCAGTCTCAAATAACCATAATACTGTCTCATATCATATTGAATGAGAGCAATACTGTTTTGATGAAAAGCTCTTAATGGCGGAGCAAGTTAACATTTTAAAATTAGTTCGATTTTCATCATTATGTATTTTACTTAAGAGAATACAGTTACAGTTATTTGCATATTCCAAAATTTAAATAATTGTTTTCAATATTATATCACTAAAACATATTTATTAACAAACAGTGCCAATAGCGCACAATAATAATTAAAATTCAGAAGTGTTGCAACGGTGAAAATAAGTTGTTGCAATGGCGAAAAGATTAAAGCTTATGCTTTCTACTGATACAGGCATATCACTATGATTTTTGGCTCTGAATACAGCTATGCATGTCGGAAACATAATAACCAAGCAACAAAATTGAGATATGAAAAGATTCACAGAGTTACCTAATGAACTCTCGTAACTTTCAAACCAGCATTTTTCTGGCGTTACAAGAGTGACACATTTTGGAAAAACTGAAAAAACGTATTTATTTTGTGCACTCATGCAACAGACCATTTTGTAGAGAACTGCGTGCTTTATCAGAATATAGTGTTAAAAATGCTCTGGGGAGCTCTAACACATCTCTTACATGCCCCGAGCCCACTCGGGTTGAGTACAGTAAACCGGTAATTGTCTGTTCACAATTTCCATGTGAGCAAAGTAAGAGTAAGGTCTTACATTTTGGTATCATTCTATTCAGAATCATTTGCTGTATAATTCTAAATTATCTTTAATACATGGCCTCAGGCTAGTTTTGAGTTTTACAATTTTTTATTTTTGGTTTTTGTTCCTTAGCAACCAGCAATGGCGCACAGATTTTTGGTGCATGCGGTTGCTTTTGTTTTTTGGAATTTTTTTTGTTTTATAGATAGATTTTCAAAAAACTAAATATAAGGATATTGAAAGCACCATGTTTTGAGCATAGTGACCAGTTTTGGTGAAATTTCGAGCACGGTAAGTAGTTTCTCACTCATTGTAATAATAATTAATAATTATTTATTATTACCAAAATCGTCATTTTTTTCATTGTAATTATTTTTCTTATTTAAGATATTTAGCACAATTTTTTTTAAAACGAAGGAAATACACATCCTAGCGCTCATATTCACCAAGTTTCATACTGATTGGACAAGTTTCGGTTGACTTATGAATTTTTTTAACTTTTCGTTATTTTTAATAATTATAGCCGAAATTGGACTTATTTTCGGAGCTAATTTTTCCCATCAAAACGGTAGCGGCTGTCAAAAAAAGTTTGATATTCAGAATCCCCATGATTTTTTGATCATATTCACCAATTTTTATGAATATCAAAACAATATAAGGTTGTTAATTATTTATCAATAGTTGCCATTGTTTTTTATTATTATTACCCACAACATCATTTTGGGACAAATAATTAAAGTATTTAAGAGGGTTCCATTGGCAAAATAAAACGTAAATTTGAGAGATAACCACTGAAACATTGTCTTGGCAGTCTTTTGTTGACTTTCAAGCATTATAAGCATTTTTTCTCTAGTTCATAAAAACCAATTAATAAGCCATTACAGATGTTGCGCAATGGCATTCTTGTGGTTTTGTGGTTTTTGATTGAGGTTTTAAGGCTTTTTTTTTCAAAGCCCAACCTAGCAAATAACTAATCATTCTAGAACAAAATTTTGCCACCTTTTCATTGCTGCAATTTTTTTGGTGTCTAGGACAAATATTTCTCGTGTAAAATGCAAATCCATACATCGGCCTCCCCTCGGCCTAGCTTCGTGGTTACTTGCTATGTCGCAATAAGGGCCCAAAAGGGTAGGCGGGGAAAAATTTTTTGGTTTTTTCTGTGTCCATGATAATGCCCCTATAATTTTTAAGGAGAATCTTATCGTTCTTTTGGTATTTGTTTCACTGTTGTAGCTGCATCGAGTGGGTCGCTAAAAAATAATGAAAATAAGCGAAAAACCACGAAAACCACAGAAAGCACCCTGTAATGAATGTGCTAAACAAGAGATTACTATATGCAGATATGTCATCTGAATGTTGAAACAGTGATTATGGATAGACCCATACAGAATTGACCAGCTAACTCAAAGAATTCATCAACTGTTATTTATTACAAAATGTGTGCTTCTATTTCATGAGTGAACACAGCTAATTGCCTAGAACTTGGGTGGTGGCCAATGCACTTGTGTTAACCCCAAGCACACCTTCAAAAAATTGTTTGTACAGTTGGCAATTGATAGAGATTGGCAAATTTCTTATCATTTCATTCACAAAAAATCACTCTACACAATAGAACTAGTTGAAGACATTTGACGTTTACTTTAAAGAATTTTTGCACCAGCTACATTATTATTCCTTCAGCATAGGAGATTATTAATGATAAGGTTATTTTTGTTTTACAAGTTTTCAAGCTTTCATATTCTCCTACAGTATCGTCATATCATAAAGTTACTTCTACTGTGAGCGCAACTGAAATCATACAGCAAAGACCTGTCTGTAGGAGAGAATGCATACCTTTGTTATTGAATCATGGTAATATTACTATCACAATGAGCCATGTATGATTAGTAACAGACCGACATTTTATTAACACATTTCCTACATGCTCCGAGCACGCTCGGAATGAGTACACTAAACCGGTAATTGTCTGTTCACAATTTTTCATATGAGCAAAGTAAGAGTAAGGTCGTACATTTTGGAATCATTCTATTCAGAATCATGTGCTCTATAATTCTAAATTATCTTTAATACATGGCCTTAGGCTAGTTTTGACTTTTACAATTTTTTATTTTTGGTTTTTGTTCCTTAGCAACCAGCAATGGCGCACAGATTTTTGGTGGATGCGGTGGCTTTTATTTTTTCGAATTCTTTTTTTATAGATGGATTTTGAAAAAACTAAATATAAGGATATTGAAAGCACCATGTTTTAAGCATAGTGACCAGTTTTGGTGAAATTTCGAGCACGGTAAGTGTAGTTTCTCACTCATTGTAGTAATAATTAATAATTATTTATTATTACCAAAATCGTCATTTTTTCATTGTAATTATTTTTCTTATTTAAGATATTCAGCACAATTTTTTTTAAAACGAAGGAAATAAACAGCCTAGCGCTCATATTCACAAAGTTTCATAACGATTGGACAAGTTTTGGCTCACTTATGAATTTTTTCAACTTTTCGTTATTTATAATAATTATTACCGAAATCGGAATTATTTCCGGAGCTGATTTTTCCCATCAAAACGGCCACGGCTGTCAAAATAAGTTTCATATTCAGAATCCCCATGGTCTCTTGATCATTTACACCAATTTCTGTGAATATCAAAATAATATAAGGTTGTTAATTATTTATCAATAGTAGCCATTGTTTTTTCATTATTATTACCCACAACATCATTTTGGGACAAATAATTGAAGTATTTAAGAGGGTTCCATTGGCAAAGTAAAACGTAAATTTGAAAGATAACCACTGAAACAGTGTCTTGGTAGTCTTTTGTTGACTTTCAAGCATTATAAGTAATTTTTTCTCTGGTTCATAAAAACCAATTAATAAGCCATTCCAGATGTTGCGCAATGGCATTCTTGTGGTTTTGTGGTTTTTGATTGAGGTTTTGGGGCTTTTTTTTCAAAGCCAAACCTAACAAATAAGTAATCATTTTGGAACAAAATTTTGCCACCTTTTGATTGCTGCAATTTTTTTTTTAGTCTAGGACAAACGTTTTTCACGTAAAATGCAAATCCATACATCGGCCTCCCCTCGGCCTCGCTTCGTGGTTACTCACTATGTTGCAGTAAGGGCCCAAACGGGTAGACGGAGAAAATTTTTTTGGTTTTTTCTGTGTCCATGATAATGCCCATATAATTTTTAATTATTTGTTTAATTGTTGTAGCTGCGTCGAGTGGGCCGCTAGAAAATAATGAAAATGAGCGAAAAACCACGAAAACCACAGAAAGCGTCCGGTTATGAATGTGTTAAAGTGATTAAAAAATTGTTACGCAATATAATATAAATAATATTACCAGTATCTATTATACGGTGGAAACGTTTTTGTTTAGTAAAATTATGGTGCTAGCCATATTTACTACATAGCTCACTGGGATTATTAGTGTTATTTGGTTGGCCAACTATTAAGCCTGACCGAGAGTTGGTTATTTAAAATAATTAACAATATTACTGCTGATAAACTATTAATTATTGTAATCTATATTAATAAAAAAAAACAACACTTGATAATGATATTTGATTTTATCTACTTAAAAGGCTATACTAATAAATATTACTGATGAACTAATCAACTACTAATAACTAACTTTAACTTCTAATAACAAATAACAAAAATTGATAATGGTAATAATCTTATTAATTGTTGCGGTTGTTATTGTTTTTTTATTACAATCATTATCTACATATATATACTGAAAAACCCCAGTCTGTACTTCATATATTTCCTTATTTCCACTACACTGAGAGAGAATAAATGTGCTACGAGAACAGTCTAATGGACTGCTTAGGTGCAACGTCAGGGTCGGGTTTTGCCGTATGTTCTCAATCTAGAAATATTTGTAAATTTAGCAATTTTTACCAGTCAAAACGAAACTGCTCTACGCCATGACGGAATTTCGATTGGGTTTTCCAAAGCAAAACCATAGGTTTTATAGTAATTTCCACATTGTCTGCCATTGGAGTTGGCCAAAATGCTAAACTAATTTGTCCCACAGAGACGTCTTAAAATGACTGTTTTGTTTGGTGCACTGTCTCCAGTAGTTTTCGACCAAATCCCACTGCCAGTTTTTAGTCTGCAGTGACCTCATTGATCAAATCCCTACCATTATCTTATTCTCATTTAAACTTACTATTACATCGTTTGTTTGTTATTACAATTACCTTATTCATGTATCGTTTTTAGTTATTCTATTTGAACAAAATGCAATGGTAACAACATCAAAGAACAAAACATTATATAGCATCATCATCATGTATATTAAATAAATTTTTATATATTTATTAGTAGAAACGATATATCATATGCACGATTAATCATTATTATTCTTATTATTTTAGTTATTTATTATTGATCAATGAAAAATTATAATTAATTATGATTATAATTAACTAACTAAATAATCAATTACTTGATTATAAATATTATTATTAGGACTGTTGTAATAATAATAGACACTACTAACTTTAACATTATTCTAACCAATATCAATAATTCATTATAAGATTAAAATAAATGATTAGAATAAATAACAATGTATATTATTAGAAGTTATTAATATCAATAATGGAAGAAAACTAAAATATAAATTTTCTGATATCATAATTAGTATAAATAATAGTGATACTGTACAGGAATTTACCGTCAGGAGTGGTAGCGACCACCTGTACAACGGCCCACAGTAATGAGTAAACACAACAGTGCAGTGTACGCGTATCTGTCTCGCCCTCCACCTATCCCGAGGAGTAGGTGTAGTAGGTCGACCTAGCCGTTTGGATAACCGTTCCAGTATCACTTGTCCGTAGGTCAAGTGCAGTGTGAGTCGAGATCGACTGACCACTTTCTACTGACTGTTTATCCTAGTTGCTAGTCGACTGATTCAGTGCAATGCTCCTGTCCACTTTGTTTGTGCAAATGCTGAACTTCTCAAGTTCTTTTACCAGCGCAATCAGTGCAAGCTTACTTGTGTTGTTCCTGCTAAGCTACCTGTGCTTTAGCATAAGTGCGCTTATGCTATCAGACCAAACAAGCAAGTGAGAGTGTAGGCAGTAACTCTGATTTATTTAGTACAATACACGACTATTTATGCACAAAAAGTTATGTAATATTGATTGACAATATGTGAACAAAAGCAGGCCACGCCTGATACAAGTAATTGGTTAAGTAGTAGCAAATAGAACCTTTAGGAATAGAAACAGGTGTGGCTTGGCAGCACGGTTGGCTGCCCAAGCACATGTATGAAAATAATGGGTTTGTGCAAATAATAGTAACATATATACAAGTAGGTGCAAATACAGACTAGTGAATAAATACAGACAGTTCGGCAAGGTGAATAATAGGTAAGCATATACAGTTCGGTATTGTCACTGCAGTTCGGCAGTTTACTAGTGTTCATGAGGTCGACTGATCGTTGGGTCGCTGGGCATTTCCTCCACAATACATAAATATAAGAAATAATAGTGAAAAAAAGAATTGAATTATATAAAAATGCATCATAGTTTCCAGTTGAAAAACAACTTGGGCAAATAATACGGGACACTGCTAATGATTGTTATTATTGAGACAGACTGGTAGGATTTACTTTTTCCATCTTAATAATTTGTGCATGGATGGTGAAATTAAATACCTTTCTGTTTGTTTAGTGTTTTAATTCATTAGTTATTGACAAATGTAGAATAATTATGACCATTTTTTAATGATTTCAATTAATGTTATTAGTAGCAGAAAACTCACAACAACCATTACCACATAACTTAACTTTTATTATTACGATTGAACAAAAGTGTTTCTTAGTCTTATTATTACCACAAATGCTGTTGTAATGCATTTGTCAACCATTTACTATTGATAGCTACTGTCAACATATGCATTCATGGGAAAAGTTTTATAAAATGTGAGGTGGCCACTGGAGGAGTATACCGCGGAAGACGGCAACCACAGGAAGAGGTGACCGCCGAAGGAGGCAACCGCGGGAAGAGGCGACACGAGAGGTGACAACAATAGGAAGGGGCAACTACGGAAAGAGGGGACAATGAAACAAGGCAATCACGGAAAGAGGCACCACGAAAGTAGGCGACTATAGGAGAAGGCGACCATGGGAGTAGGCAACCATGTGAGGAGGTGACCATGAGAGGAAATGGCCAGGAGAGGAGACGACAACAACAGTAAGCAAAAACAGGAGAGGCAACAACAGAAGGATGCGAAAACAGGAGGAGGCAACCACTGGAGGAGGTGACCATGAGAAGAGACGAAAAAGGGAGTAGGAAAAAATCAGAAGAGACAACCAAGCGAAAGTGGGCTGGGGAATGTGGTGGAATTGTGCGAGTAGGTGTGTGAGGATCGATGCGGCAGGAGTTGTCCTGCCTTACTTGATGAGGATAGATGTATCTAATTGCCTAGCAGCAGAGGACCGGCCTGTGATCCTACAGTTGATGGAGACGAGCTAGCCAAGTCTAGGAGAGAACCGCAAGCTAGGAACTGTTCTGAACCTGTCACCTTGTGACCTGATTTAATTATTATAGCTGTTAATGCGAGCGGTTACCTTATCTACATGAATGTTTAGGCAGGCGCATTGGATCTGTTTGTGTGCATTTATATTACCTGTGTTAACCTTGTTTCGAAATAGCCAATCATATTTTATTATTATAATCCAACCGAATGTATGCATTTTCAACTGTATGCTTTTTCTATAAATAGAGGGGCAGATAGCCCAAGCCTCCAGAGCTCTGGAGTAGTTGTGTTAAGAGTAGAACTGTGTTGACGAATGTAACGTTGGTGTTCCTCGCAATCAGTAACTGGAAGTTTTAAGTCGTTCTTCAACTTGCCAGGATTGTTATACACGCTTCCAAACATCTCTCACTGCTGTAAGTTTTTGTATCTTTTTCAAAAATATAATTATTGTTAACTGCAACTCTCCTTATGCTGAACACTTGCGAAGTAGAAAACACTTGTTAAGTAATTAATTCACTTATAGAATAACTGCACTCTTTGTAATTATTACAAGCTCCGCATCATTCACTTGAAAGGTGAAGTGCTAAGTTAGCGTTAGTAAAAGTCTAATTGCTGAAATCTGTGCACGTGCTTAGTAAGCGGAATTGATAGTGACACCGGATCTGGCTGTGTTGTGTAACAGATCCCCGTATTGTTAGAGAAAGTCTCCCGTATTGAGACGTATCAAGTAATTAATTAGTTAAGTGCCTATTGTGAGCTGTGTTATACTACCGGTTAGTAGAAGCTGCAATACGGAGTTTTGTGCCTGAGGCTAGTCGGCTCGCCACCATTTGCCCTAGCACTCAATAGTATAGCAGGGCTGTAGTAGACAGTGGTCCTGTGAAGGTCTTGAACATACACATTCACGTAAATCTTTTACAGGCTGGGGAAAAAGACAGCATTTTGTCTTATTATATCCATACATTATTTTTTACAACGAGTATGCCAGCTAGTTCAATATTTTACCAAACAACACTAACAACTACTGTTGTCTTCCACAATTACTACTATTATTTAAATTATTATCATAATTTATAATAATATTGTGCAGGATTTTGTCTAGGTAGCTTGAGATTATGGTGGTAATGATCGATCACCTGCACTGCCCTCAGCCTGACTTGCACTGTAGGATCCCACCCTACCTACTACCTGGCTGGCTCCAGACAGTATCAAAAGACTTGACATCGCTGTCTAGTCTGATAGCTGGTTGGCCGAGTCTGGTGTATGATCCAGCTGTAGGTCCACTGGGGGCCAACTGTCCTTTGCTTGTATGCTTTTGTTTTTACTTGTAGGCAATGATGTATGCTTGTAACTTATTCAAGTCCACTGTTGCTTGCTTGTCCACGAAGGGAGTCTGTGAGGGAGTAGTTTCCTCTAGAGTTTACAGCTTCAAAGTTCTGGCTGCACCCCTCCTACCATTCTGGTGAAAAGGAGATGCAAGCCAGCTTATATATATTATATAATAATATACACATGAGGTTATGTAACACATCATTAATAAATTATTATTGTGACGGACGTCGATATTACAATTCAAGTAGTTCTATGTTACTGCTCTATGTCAAATAACTCTATGTCTCGTTTCATCATTATTATTTCTACATGCATATACTGTTGTATTCACTCAACCATTTAGCCATTGCCGGCCCACTACTTTTCATTTGCTGAGCATGGCCAATCAAGTATGTCAGGCGTGGCCTCCTTTTGTTTTACCTAAACTCTTTGTACTCCCTTTTTGTAATTACTCATGTAAGCTGTCAATAAAGTCAGAGTTAAGCCTTGCACACTCTCAGAAGTTCTTTGTTCACAACTAACTTCAATTGCGCACAGTACATGCACGTACATTTAAAGCACTGCAATACAGTAGTAATAGACAAGCAGTACACCGAACCTCTGGCGGTCAGAAAAGGCCTTGGCTAATTCGGCCCTCATTGTTCGGCTACTGCCTCTGAGCAGTCGATACAACAGGCAGTTCAGCATCAACCTCCTGCAATGGTCGACCACTATTGTTAGGGAGACTGTCGACCTGCGGGCGAAGTTGTTATTATTGCTGCTAGAGCACTAGAAATCCATCAGTGATCTAGGGAGGCTGTGCAGGTAGGCCAAGCTACCACGTACATACCCCCACAGTGAAATCCTGCACATTATTATGAGACAAATATTATAAGTAACTGTTGTGCGCGCGCAAAAAAACTGCACAAGACGGGATAGGTCAGTGACGTGTTTGTTAACAAAAATAATAATAACTACCACAACAACATGTGTATTGTTACCCGATAAATATTATTATTATTACAACATTGATTATGATTAATTAATTAATAATAATAGTTAATAATAATAATTAATAATAATAATAATTAATAATAATAATAATTAATAATAATAACAACAACAATCAATCAATTATTATTATTATTACTACTAACTAACTGCTGTTACTATTATAATATGCAACAAAAATGTGTTTTATTTTAATTCAAAGAACAGTTCTAGGAGGTAATACAGTTTAGTATTATGTACAAGTGTGATGACATAATTTGTTTTGCATACATACATTTAAAGGAAAATATTAGATTTGGAGAATAATCTCGCATATGGTTGAATGACGGTGTTGCATTGCTGGCGCGTACTAGTGATGACTTTGCCAGGTAGGCAAAAATGGTTTCTGTTGAGCGCCCGCTAATCTCAGAGTGAACTCGCCATTTTTTTTCAAGCGACAAAAATGTCTCACAAGCCCATTAGTCCGTGCACAAAACCACACTTCGTCGAACTATTTTCTTATTGGGCCAATTACAGTTTGGCGGGCGACCGCATTAAAACAAAACAGAATCACCGCCCTGTAACTTTTGACGACGCCAGTATTAACTTTTGTCAGTTTTTTTCTTCAAGAAGCAACCGGTTGTTATTGTTCATTTTTTTGTGTGAATTATTGCTGTTACTCACTCAGCCCAACATCGCAACAATTTATCAATCCTTCGTCATAGCTGATGGTATTACCAGAGAACTGAGATATCTGACATGAAATTGTTGGTTTATAAATGGTTGAACTTCACTTCCCTGTCGAAGGTGTGTATTAATAATAATTACTTACTTACTACTATTATTATTATTAATTAATAATTATTATTATAAATAATATAATTATTATTATTATTAATTATTATAAAATAATAATAATTATTATTAAATATTATTATTAATTATTATTATTAATCATAATAATAAAAATAATGATACAATTATAATTATTAATCATAATTATTGTCATGAAAAAAACAACAGAATAATTTAAATTATTATTTTTATGATAAAAAAAACAACAACATAAATAAATAATAATAATAATTATATAACTATTATTTATAATTAATAATAATAAATAATAGTTGTCAGTTAACCTATTTTATTATTATTTATTAGAACTAAAATTTTATTATCCTTATCCTATGAATTTGAAATGATAATAAAAAAATAAATATTTAAGTGTCAAATCATCAAAGGCAATGTACCTAAGCTGTTTTACTCAAATTCGTATGGACACCCAAAATGAGTCCCTTAAAGTTGTTGCTGTTGATTGACTGATAGTAGTAGTAGGAAAAAAGGGGCCAAAGTTAAGCTCTATCTATTTAAAATGCCTGGAAAAAAAGAATAGAAACTCCATTCCAACAACATAGGTTTGACGATGGACATTTTATTCGGCACAGAGCAGACAATTATACCCCCCCCCCCATGTAAACACTGATCAATTTTTACACTCCTTTTGGCCTCTAACCATCTGAGAAATCAATCAGAGTCAGTCAGATGAGACTGACTCAATGCTAACATTAAGTGATTAATACTACGTAGCAAGCACGTTAACGCCATAGTTTCAAAAGCCTAATCCACCGCAGGACTGCTTAAACACAGTCTTTTCTCCAACAGACGTTAAGACTATCACCTACAACTCGCTGTGCAGGCCTGTTTTTGAATATGCATGCAAGACATGGGGCCCACATCTTTCAAAACACATTGATCAGCTGAGCAAGTTCAGGACAAGGCAGCAAGATTCATTCTGCATTTAAAAGGCAGTGATGATAGTGTGAGGGAAGTGAAAGATAAATTTGGGACAAATTTGCAGTCGGAAAGATGCAAAACGAACAAACTAAAGCTTTTTCATGCATTGCTGTTGAATGAACATATGGGTTCTCTGACTGACAGTTTCTACCCACTAATAGCATTCACTCAACACTCTGACTTTCACTTTACTCCCTCTGTGTCTCAGTTAGCTCCTCATGTGTTTTCTACTAATTACACTTTCTTTTACCACAGCTTCGTTCCTAGAACATCACGGGACGTGCATTCCTCCACAATCTGAACAGCCTTATAGTTACTGAATCGACGGTCTCCACTTCCCCATGTTGGGATCTAGGGACTCTACTCAGAACAGAACCAATTCTCAGTAATTGTGTCCTCACTCAATTACGTACTCATAGTGCAGTAGAAAAAAACGCCTTTTCTGATCATAATAATCGATAATGATGATAAAAAGTCTAAATTGTGTTTATTTATCTTTATTGTCAGTATTTCACGATCACTTAATAGTACTACCAGCAGTGGCACTGATATTACAAACTTACAAACATAATCAATGAAAAATAGCTAGATCATGATTTCTTTTTCAGGTTAGCGTGATACATTTTAAAATATTTCTTATATGTGGAACTATGTCTTTTGCATATAATGGTATCACGTTCGTTTGCTAATATCACCTCAACAATTAATTGCCAGAACTAGTGTGCAGTACGTATCTACTTTTAATTAAAAAGTACATTTGCCTCGATTCAAATTCCAGGCAGTTAGCTATGTATATAACAGTAAATGAGTTCTTTAAAACGGCCGGTCAATTCTACATATATACTAGCCAGCTTCCCTGTTGTTAAAAACAGTGAATGTATATAGGCAGACATATTGTTGCCCTTCTCCAAAGCCCTGTTTTCCTTGGTCCATTTTGTGACCTCCCGTCATTGCCTTCTCCCATGGTCGCCATTTCCAGTAGTACATTTTACCAAGTCATAAACCAAGTTACTACAACATGTAAAGAATAAAAAGCAAGCAGCAACGGCAGTGGTTGTTAATGAGTAGTATAAATAGTAGTGTTAATAAATAATGATTACCAGTAAAAAAAAAATTGTTATAATGATAATGAGAGTAACTAAAGTAGATAACAAAAAGATTCAATAAATATAATGATTACAAAATCCACTAATTATTTTAGACTGAAGTAAGTGGAGAAATTATTATTACTGTCAAAATGAGGTATCTTTTTGTGGCAAAAAAACAACCATGATGGTAATAATAAACAGTAATAATGATAATAATGTATATCATCTTCATCCATGATGTATTATTATTACTTGCTCAATAACTTTGATTGTAAAATTTCGTAACTACAGTAAATAGTCCTTGTATTAGTAATTGTTTAATTTTTCAATGACATCAGTAAAACCCACAACTGAATAACGTAATTGTAATAATAAATAGAAAAGAAGATGAGAAAATAACAGCTTACAACCACATGCACTGCTCGCTAAAATCAGATTTTTGCATTGCTTTCAAAGTTCAACTTATCACAGTGTTAAACCAAGCAATGAACATCGCAATTTATTGTATACTTTGGTATAGTTTATTTCATCATAGTTTGATATAAGAAACTCGGGTCATCATTCAAATCAGTTTCGTTATGCTCATTTAAAAATGCTAAAAACACAAATGTCCATTTTGAGGACAAATACAACATTTAAACCCCCGCCACACATTAGATTATTTTAATAGAGAATTTTTACAGCAGTTTTTATTTCTCTCAGTGTAACAGTTTAGGCGTGCATACTCCTGGAGTGACACGTACCCAGACAGATTCACCGACAGATGTTTTTCACTTTTATATATTTAGATGGTAAGTATCATAAAGTAAGTTTAAGTACCACTAGTCGGTTACATATATAACCAGCTGATTGCAAACGAATTATATTTATATTGCGGTTATCATTGTCAAGTACCATAATCACTAGTTGTTGTAATATGTAATATAATATAGTATAATAATAATATAGCATGCTACTGTCATATTGATATTATGTTACCAGTAGCAGCAATTCAACAATAATAGAGAGTGGGACAACTTAAATGTTACTAGAGTAAACTAATCATAAACCAGAGTAACCTTATGTATGTCGAAATGAAGCACTAATGATAACTGTTATTGGTGATAATAAGAGTATTCGCAACCTCTGTTTGCCAAACACATTGCAATAAAAATAGCCAGACCGGCAATAAATTTAATCAATAAATAATCATTTTGTTCGGAATTCGTGGGTCAACAAAATGTAGCTCACTGAATAAAAAGAATGATCAGCGAGTATTTTTTATATTGTTCGTAAGTCGCAAATGAAACTGAATGCTAAATAAATTATAACTAGCGAGTTGTTTCTTTTTCATAGACCGGTTTCATATCCTTGAAAAATAATTCAAAATCATTGCAAGCTTTTAAAATTTAACAAATTGAAGGGCAGCTTTACAAACTATTCCAGTTCATAGCAGTTCAAATTTTATTATTTTCTTGATTATTTTGAAATTTGGGAGTTATCTTTTTTATGATTTGTTCGGTAAACTATAACAATTCATTGAATATTTATGTTGCTCTAAACTAATGTTCCGTTGCATACTCGACGTATTGAACTATGAACGCTTATTATTTTTTGTACTTTGTTCAACAAACAGGTCCCGAATACTCTTGATGTAATCATTTAATTGTCTTTTGTACTATCCTTTGCCATAATCTCCCTATAAAATACTCTGCGCATATAATAAACCCGCATTACCTTCGCATTGTTTGCTGCACGGCCAACTCGCTAATGGCCACAATGAGAAAACTTTCAGTGTGGGGCTTCTTTGAAAGCCCTTCCTAGCATCAAAATAGATTAATTATACTACTATAAATTAAACATCATTCGGTTACTAACATTAACTTATGCCAAAATTTGAGAGACTTAAGGGAAATTTGATAAGGTGACAAAACTCTCAAGTAATTTTCTCATGTCTCTCTCTGCATTGTCAGATAAGTTCCAGGTCATTACAGCTTTCCCTATCCAATGCAATCTAATTTGTAGCTCTAAAGATATTTAAAAGTATAAGTTATTTTTTTCGACAAATCGTCGGCTAAATTTTTATACGTTTTCTTATTCAAAAGCTTTTACACATCTCACGCTAAAATCGTGACACTTTATTGCTAGCTAATTACGAGTGGTTTAAGTAATAGCACTACATGATAGTAGTAGCTGGCAGTGGTTGATGCAGCTGGATGAAAATCAAGTCATTGTAATACAGCAGGGACAGCAAGATGAGTTTAAATATACTTTCATGGTACTTTCAGGATTGCCACAGTACCTAGTACCGCTTGTGTGAATGCTTTGAGTATAATGGAGCATAGCTTATTGCTTTTAGCTTGTATGTATGTATAACCACTGTCCATGTATTTTGTAATGCAGTAAGTAACATTGTTGGCACCCTATTTCCTAATTTGTTGGCCCTGTTCAATGCCCGCATATGTTACTGCTCTGTTGTGTGTGGGAGCTACCCAGTAGATAGCCACAAATGATAGGTAACCGTATTTATTGCTGACAGTCTCGCAAATACGTCTGTTGTAGTAGATTGATAAGATCAGTGATTAAGATTTCACGTAATGCTAGATGTTAGACTTGTGGATGCTTCCTCACCAGGGAGATCCTCTTCATCGCAATAATTAATTATTAACTATTTAGTATTCATTATTCTTAATATACTCATATGATAGAAGAGCAGGGAATATTCTCACTAGACCATACATATAGTATGTAGTTGCATGGTAACACAATTGATAGGTAGAATTAGCTCAATTATAGGAAATGTTATGTTATTCTGAACTGAGCTCTCAGATTGTCCTGGGCTAGTTAGTGGAAAAGTTGATCAGATTTTCGATGGAGTGTATCTGCCATCTGTCCGCTGATGTGTCTCCAGTCAAAATTATTTTAGAAAGGAGGTTTTATTCCTTCCCAAATGCATTTTAGAAACAATATTAATCTAGCCTTTTTTCACTCACAATGATTCAATTTGGGTGTTGTTATGAATTTGAACAAAAGTAACTTGAGCTTTCACCTTAAACATATAATACATTGCCTTTTATGACATAGTTTGCTTGTTATACAAATATGAATATTACTATTATTATTTCAAACTAGTTAATAGTATTGTCATCATCAGTTAACATAATTGAATGATAATACTGAAAACTATTTAAAAAAAGTTAATACTATAACTATTACTTATTATTATTGTTACTAATTTAGCATCATCATCATTTGTAGCTTCCGAATTGGCTAAGTTTGAAAGGGAAAATATCGGAGTTGATAAAAATCACTGGTGATTTGTGAATCAAATAAAAATCAACCAATTCTTGATGTTTTTGTGGCTAGAGTCAAAGATTTGAATTGACATCGCCATGTAGTAGGCACAAATATGCCATTTGGGCTCACCAGGAGTAATTTGTCTATGATATGGTTTTGTTTTCAATTCATTGGTTGCTAACAAAGACTATATCAATAATCAATGATCAACTACTCCAACTGGGAAAATTTGACCTCGTTTAAGACGGACTAATTTTTTTTGCATGTTTCCTGTCTACATACAGTACACTATGGACTTAATATAAATGGGTTGACTCCTGGGCATCAGATCTACCCTAGATCTTGACCTTCTGGCCACAGAATCTCTCATGTGGATGCCTATGTGGGATAATAGCGGATAAGCAATGAAACTAACAATGTCACTGGTAACTATTTTGGCCATGTCAAGTTCATCTCCCTTCACAAAGTATGTGTTTTGTAGAATACTAGATCGTTTCATTGCTGTTCAGCCTTTCATAATGTAAAGCCAACCACAAATGATACTACTCACAACTTTGGAAGACACCAATCCTCTCTGCCACATTCTGGGTTGGTGAGGAGAGTATTGGGTCACCAACCAGGGTATTATCTCCCTTCGGTCACTGCTGTGAGATACAAGTCCGATGCTTTAGCACCTCCTGCACCTGATGTATGTAGCAGCAGTTATTTATATTTTGTTGTGCGCTATATTAGTTATCTATCTATGATTCTGTGTAACATTATTTTTCTGTGTTTTTTTTCTGGTCTCATAGAGATTGTTATACTTGTTAACACATGTAATAGTTTCCCAAATGATATGGTTTAGAGATGTTGATGCACATCTTATGATCATATTGCTGCATTGCATTTCTCTTTGATATATGGGTATGTTTTTCTTCAGTATAAATTGCGCCTACCGCACCTTAGATGTGGCTGTGTCCACCAATCAAATCCTGACCATGACCCAGTAATCAGTATATGTGAGCCCAAATTGTGTAGTTTATTTCAAGTACAGCAAATCTGAGAGAAAATCATGACTGAGAAAACAATATTTAGCCTTTTGAGATTTTTGAGTTACTTTGTGGTAGATTACAGAAACATTCCTGTTTCTATATGATGGTACATTTTTGCTACAGCTGACTTTTCGGTTACTGAAAATTAATTACCTTCATTATTTGTTAATATCCATCTGTTCACATCAATCCAAAACAAATAGGCATTTCTCATTTCCTTAGCTAACATTTCAAGTACAGGCGATTTAGTACAAAAATAAAAAATGTTTTATTGCTTGTCGTTTTTGTTTACCCAGGCAGCAACTACTAGTGCTGCCTGCTATATCCCAGAACCACCCAGCGCAGATGTGACTAGTGCTGCTTTAGAACAGTTGAATGCTCTGGGGGAACCAACACTTTCCAGTCTGGGACTCTGTTCCTCCTGGCCACCTGGCTGGGTGCAGAGCCTGCTGGAGTACATACATGTCACTGCAGATCTCCCTTGGTGGGCTACCATTGCTTCATGTGAGTTGATCACCTATTTACCTAGCGCAAGTCCCACGCAGCGATCTTTTTTGGCATCCGACGGCTGTGTTTATTAGTCTATTTATTATTTACGTTTTGCAATAAACTGTTCTTTAAAAAGGATATCTCTGGTGTGCCAAGCCAACTGTACGTCCATTTTTTGCTTCTTGCAATTACCTTCCTGACACTTTACAAGCAGTCTTTTATTGTCCATTGCTAATTCACGTTGATTAATTTATACAGTGAAGCCCGCGTAAGTCGACCCCATAAAAATCAGTAAACTGGTTTATTCAATGTCGCAGTCAAAATCCTAATCAGCAGCCGTTGAAAATAGTTCCACATGTTTCAAAATTGTCATCTCTCATTCGACAGAAAAACTTTACTGCTTTTGTATTTTTAAAGCTAATGGTCAAGCAGATTTCGTGAAAAGCGTTAGATAAAGCATAGTGTTTGCAAGCAGAGTTCTTCTACTATATTAAATAGCAGGAATTTTGTCAGCTGATCAAAATCATATAATCAACAATTATCTCCTCTTGTTATCAACAAAAATTTTTAGATGCACTCACTACGATACCTGAGCAACTTCATCACTGGAGTTTTTGATTACTGAAATGTGTTTGGTCTTAGAATGTAACAAGGATCCAAGGCTATTTATCAACGACCAACCATGAATCCTAACAAATCAATGCTGTCTAAACAAGTGTGTTCTACTGGATAAAAAATGCAGCTGATTTTGGTAAAGTGATTATTGTTGGTATTTTTTCAAGGATCAGTGCAATTTATTGATGAAATGTTACACCAATTGACAATGATTTTACAGATTAAACGAAGCAAACAATTATTTTTTTCATTAAAACTGTTTATTATTATGAATAGCATCAAAATAATAAATTATTACAGTAATAAATTAATAACAATAGTTCAATCTGTCATTGTTATTAAGACTCATTCACAATGCAAACCAAGTGAATGGAATGTCTGGAACTCATGTTATTATCATATTAGCATAATTAGTTACAATATTATTTATATACCCACAATTCTGACCATTTTATCTAAATTTCACCCTTGATTATCAGCTTTGGTGATTGTCCACAAACAACAGTATTTTGTTGTGTTCTACTTCTGAAGTTTTATAGACTTGCGGTCTTTACCTAAGAAGTTACATAGATAGCCTTACATACCAAGTGTTACATTGTGTTGTAGTTGCTGTGGTGCTAAGGCTAGCTATTATCCCTCTTCAAGTGTATGCCCTAAGGATATCTATCAACACCCAAAATGTGATGCCCAAGTATCTGGAGTTGCAGACTCAGCGGGACGATGCTTATGCCAGAAACGATATAACGTCAGGTACGTCTAATTTCAGACTATTGCATGTATAACGTCAGGTACATCTACTTGCAGACTATTGTATGTATAACGTCAGGTACGTCTACTTGCAGACTATTGTATGTATAACGTCAGGTACGTCTACTTGCAGACTATTGTATGTATAACGTCAGGTACGTCTACTTGCAGACTATTGCATGTATAATGTCAGGTACGTCTACTTGCAGACTATTGTATGTATAACGTCAGGTACGTCTACTTGCAGACTATTGTATGCGAAACACGTTAAGCAATACAGTTATCTGCGCCATAACAACAAATAATTCTCAATTCTAAGTTATCCCCCCCCCCCCCCCCCATAAAATCTAATATCATTCATTTTTGACTCACACTAAATAATTTTCCACATCGACAAAAATTTCCTAATACCACCTGTTTAAGGTATTATTGACAATAATTTTTAAACTTTACGATGTTTTTAATACTTGAGTGATACTTTTTTTGGCCACACTTTTTATGATATCTCTGTTGCTAGGCAACCACGAAAAACCTTTTCAATTATGTTTTGGGTGCAGTACAGTCTCTTTTGTGATGATATCATACTATTCAGGTAAATGGACTGCCACTTTTAAGGGGTGCCTACACACACCTACGATTTGTCGGTATGCGGGGAAAACACGTTTTGTTTTTGCAAGCGACCTTTTTTTACAAAAAGATGCTCATTTTCGCAGACCAACATGTTGGTTTACAAAAACGTATTTTGCCTGACGCTTCGGTGATTGGAAAATTATTATTAAATAACCACTCTCGATTGGTTAAAATATAAGGACGAAATTTGACTACTCCAGTGAACCTTTTTATAATTCAACCATTGGCTGGTCATTACTGATTGGCCAACAGACCATTTTTTACTTCCATCAAGGAGGGTATTTTTTATTTATAAACAACTTTTTATTATTTATAAACGTTAATTATTTATTACGGATAATAAGATTATTCATCTATTATTATAAACAAACATCATAATTAATTAATTATTATAATTTATAATAGTTATTATAATGACTATTTCCAATAATTATCTCCTCTTTGCCTCACTGGACACACCGTAGCGTCCACACCGCAGCGGACACATCGTAGTTGTGGTGATCAATCATCTGTGAGCGACGCTACGAAACATATTTCTCATCATATTCCTCGTCATATTGCTACGAAACGTAGGTGCGTGTAGCCACGGCTGTACTGTACATAATATTGATAAGCTGTAACGGTCTACACATTTATCATCTTGGCGGTAGTTTTAATAGAAATCATGTTCTGACTCGTACAACTCTATGGTTCAGCTCATATTGCTCAGTTCCATATCCAGTTATGAGTTACTTTCTGTGCTGTTGGTATTGCAATCAAAAATTAAACAAAGTTGAATTTATTCCATTTAAAAATGAAATATTCCTTAGTGTGTTGCCAGTATGTAAAACAGTTGAATGCATTAAAAGTCAGTTTTTTGGCTTGTTATCGATGTTTGGATTTGCCTGCCCCTGTGCAAAAATGTGCCAATGATGACTGTTAGCTGTTATTGACAGCACAAGTAATCAACCTCAAGATGGAAAAATATGAGAAAGAAAATGATGTTAGAATGTGGAGAACTGCAGTTGGAATCGCATACCAGGTACGCGTGTGCTTTATTGGATGCCTGTGGTGTCCTAATAGGAGTTGTTCTCTCTATTCATAATTTGTTGTTGAGGGGACAACTCTTTGTTTGTTCAGTTTTTGAATTACAAGATGAAATGCTGCATTTTCTAGTAACATGAGTGAAGATTTAAACATTTCGTTGTTGATAAAAGTTTTTGTGGTATCCTGTTATGTCTAGTTATGCAATGCCCTTTCATTATCAACGCTTTATCGCTTCTGTCATTAACTAAATAGTAATTATATCATATGTTACCTAAAGTCACCGTTTTTTGTAGATACCAATATTTGTGTCCGTGATGAATGGTCTCAGAAAGATGGCCTACCTTCCTGTGCCGAGTATGACCAGCGGGGGCATATACTGGTTCACGGACCTGACCGTCGCTGACCCATATTACCTGCTGCCGCTGATGACAGCTGTCACCCTGCTAGTCACTGTTGAGGTTCGAACCAACAATATGAGTGAAGTTTTGCTTGTTGTTTTTAACTTGTTGAGCAAGCAGGGTACACTGTATTATACTAAAAAAGGGTCGCAGCAAATATCCAATGTGCAATTTCAGTGACAAAACATTTTTCATAGAATTATCTCCCTCGTAGAATGTTAACCAATGGTAATGTTGGGGGAGGGGGGTTGGTCTAGAGCCAAATGGATTGTTTAAGAAATGGCGTTCCAGACTATATGTTTCCCAAGTATTCACCGTTTTTACGATATTTTATTGGCTAAGTTAATTTAAAATGCCCAGTTACACAATATTAGTAAGTCTCTCGTACAGTTTGTAACTGAATAAACCTCCAGTTTACTCTTCATCACTTGACAGCTTTCAAATGAAATTGTATGTTTGATCAATGATAGAGAGCATTAAATTATATTTTAATTGTATTAATATAATAATTTATTTTTTTATCATTACTTATCATTATCCTCACTGGCATCACAATAAACAGGGTCACTACAGGGTCACGACTGTGCAGCGTATTTCATTAGAATTGTAAAATTGATTGCAATATAGGAGTAAGCATGCTCACCTCGTAGTGCATGATAAACTATAAGTAAAACCGGTTGACCAACAGTCACCAGCCGCTCAAGTTCTATTTGATCCACAGTCAGCGTTCTAGAAGGGAGGTAATTCTGTGGTGTTTTGAGGCTGAAATGTATTTAGGATTTGTTTCTATAATAATGATCGATATGCGGTGTAGTGCATTCATCTCTTAGTCATTTTGTGAATATATCACTCTGTATGACCGTAGTGTTCATAATTGGTTGGGCAAGTCGAGCGTAATACAGCAGTATCAGACTGATAAAATTAGTTAACAAAGACAACATTTTGTTAGGTCACTGATTATTTAATAAATAGTCTGTAATAATTATATGACATCTGCGTGCAGCTTCACATTTATTTAGTGTTAGTGATGATTCGTCATTAATAATTAAAAAGTATAATTATTTAAAGGTTTTGGATCATTATTCATGATATGTGCGTACTATTAGTTTTACTTATTCACAATAAACAACAGAATACTCAAATATGCATTATTTCAAGTTACTTCTTATGTTTATAGCTGATCACTTTTAGGCAATGCAAGGTTTGCAGGAGTAAACAGTATTTAGTATTTGTTTATGTTTGTTTTCTCTGCTCCTGTATCTAAAGCCTTCACTTAATATTCTTTGATGTCCTATAAAAACTGTCTTGACATCATGCCCAGCGCGTTGTATCCACGGCACAACACTCAACAAATTGTATGTCTGATAATATAAAGCAGTGTTAACACATTTATGGAATATTCTGGTTTTCGCTATAGTCTCATTTGGGTAAAGCATGGGCTCTTTACCTGTATGATTCTTGCCTAATCCTTGTATTTCACTCCACATAATTGTTGTCAAGCTCCTGATGTTTGTCCACTCTCTCTTATCATGTACATATTTCATCTCAATGTTTGTCAATCGATGATTTGATGTGCTTATGTTGGCATCAATGCTATTGCAATAGTATATTATGATATTGGCTATAACTTAATATTACATCACTACACTTCTACATGTTATTATATATTTAATAGCTGTTCATAATAATTTTCTATCGCTTGTGCTTTAGTGTGCTGAATAATTTATAACAATGCTAAATTATCATTATATTCTTGTATGATGTTTTCATACACGTATTTGAATGTGTTTTGTCTGATGAAGTTGCAGTGTAACCACTACCCAGCTTACAGTGTAACCACTACCCAGCTTACAATGTAACCACTACCCAGCTTACAATGTAACCACTACCCAGCTTACAGTGTAACCACTACCCAGCTTACAGTGTAACCACTACCAGGCTTACAGTGTAACCACTACCAGGCTTACAGTGTAACCACTACCCAGCTTACAGTGTAACCACTACCAGGCTTACAGTGTAACCACTACCCAGCTTACAGTGTAACCACTACCCAGCTTACAATGTAACCACTACCCAGCTTACAATGTAACCACTACCAAGCTTACAGTGTAACCACTACCCAGCTTACAGTGTAACCACTACCAGGCTTACAGTGTAACCACTACCAGGCTTACAGTGTAACCACTACCAGGCTTACAGTGTAACCACTACAAGGCTTACAGTGTAACCACTACCAAGCTTACAATGCAACCACTACCCAGCTTACAATGTAACCACTACCAGGCTTACAATGTAACCACTACCAGGCTTACAATGTAACCACTACCCAGCTTACAGTGTAACCACTACCCAGCTTACAATGTAACCACTACCAGGCTTACAGTGTAACCACTACCCAGCTTACAGTGTAACCACTACCAGGCTTACAGTGTAACCACTACAAGGCTTACAGTGTAACCACTACCAGGCTTACAGTGTAACCACTACCAGGCTTACAGTGTAACCACTACCCAGCTTACAGTGTAATCACTACCAGGCTTACAGTGTAACCACTACAAGGCTTACAGTGTAACCACTACCAAGCTTACAATGCAACCACTACCCAGCTTACAATGTAACCACTACCAGGCTTACAATGTAACCACTACCAGGCTTATAGTGTAACCACTACCAGGCTTACAGTGTAACCACTACCCAGCTTACAGTGTAACCACTACCCAGCTTACAATGCAACCACTACCAGGCTTACAATGTAACCACTACCCAGCTTACAGTGTAACCACTACCAGGCTTACAATGTAACCACTACCAGGCTTACAGTGTAACCACTACCCAGCTTACAGTGTAACCACTACCCAGCTTACAGTGTAACCACTACCAGGCTTACAATGTAACCACTACCCAGCTTACAATGTAACCACTACCCAGCTTACAGTGTAACCACTACCCAGCTTACAGTGTAACCACTACCAGGCTTACAGTGTAACCACTACCCAGCTTACAGTGTAACCACTACCAGGCTTACAGTGTAACCACTACCCAGCTTACAGTGTAACCACTACCCAGCTTACAGTGTAACCACTACCAGGCTTACAGTGTAACCACTACCCAGCTTACAGTGTAACCACTACCAGGCTTACAGTGTAACCACTACCCAGCTTACAGTGTAACCACTACCCAGCTTACAGTGTAACCACTACCAGGCTTACAGTGTAACCACTACCAAGCTTACAATGCAACCACTACCCAGCTTACAGTGTAACCACTACCAGGCTTACAGTGTAACCACAACCAAGTTTACAATGTAACCACTACCCAGCTTACAATGCAACCACTACCCAGCTTACAGTGTAACCACTACCAGGCTTACAGTGTAGCCACTACCCAGCTTACAGTGTAACCACTACCAGGCTTACAGTGTAACCACTACCAGGCTTACAGTGTAACCACTACCCAGCTTACAGTGTAACCACTACCAGGCTTACAGTGTAACCACTACCAGGCTTACAGTGTAACCACTACCAGGCTTACAGTGTAACCACTACCCAGCTTACAGTGTAACCACTACCAGGCTTACAGTGTAACCACTACCAGGCTTACAGTGTAACCACTACCCAGCTTACAGTGTAACCACTACCAGGCTTACAGTGTAACCACTACCAGGCTTACAATGTAACCACTACCCAGCTTACAGTGTAACCACTACCCAGCTTACAGTGTAACCACTACCAAGTTTACAGTGTAACCACTACCAGGCTTACAGTGTAGCCACTACCAGGCTTACAGTGTAACCACTACCAGGCTTACAGTGTAACCACTACCAAGCTTACAGTGTAACCACTACCAGGCTTACAGTGTAACCACTACCAGGCTTACAGTGTAGCCACTACCAGGCTTACAGTGTAACCACTACCAGGCTTACAGTGTAACCACTACCAGGCTTACAGTGTAACCACTACCCAGCTTACAGTGTAACCACTACCAAGCTTACAGTGCAACCACTACCAGGCTTACAGTGTAACCACTACCCAGCTTACAGTGTAACCACTACCAAGTTTACAGTGATACAGTAAATGTAGTATACTTATATTGGTCGCTTGTAGATCGGTGCTGATGGTCTCCGTACTAAAGAACTACCCAAAACTAAAAAGAACCTAGTGAGAGCTTTTATTCTTATCGGAACTCCGACATTCATGCTGTTCAACCCTGCTGTGAGTTTTGGTCTTATTACTTGATCTTCTCTCGTTCTTTTACCTTGCTTCTTGTTTGCTTTGACAGAGTACATTATGTAGGCAGGTACATGTAGGCAGGTACATGTAGGTAGATATGTGTAGGCAGGTACATGTAGGTAGATATGTGTAGGCATGTACGTGTAGGTAGGTAGATACTGGTAGGTATGTGTAGGTACCTCTAGGTACGTACATCTAGGCAGGTACATCTAGGCAGGTACGTGTAGGCAGGTATGTGTAGGCAGGTACGTGTAGGCAGGTACGTGTAGGCAGGTACGTCTAGGCAGGTAGGGAGTAGGCCAAACTGTAATTTAACTAATGCTTTGACCATACACTCACGATTTGTAGAACTTTACCTGCTGCATTGGGGTTTTTGCCACACTTGGTTGCTGCACATCGAGTCTTTGTCTGAGCATGTATTGTGAACAATCAGCTGTTGTTTAGGATTCTCAGAATGCTTTTTTAATATTGATCATATTTTATTTTCTGATTGATTATTATTTTTGTTTATTCAAGATCAAATGAAGTTTTTGATCTCTGGAGTGTGTCAGGAAGGCTAGTTGAATTGATCATGAAAATTTAAATAGCTCTTGTCAGGCAAAGGTCTAAAGTGTTGGAGGTTTTGAAAATGCCGCGCCATGTCATGACTTGTTCATTTTATAGACAAGTCAATTGACTCAAAGAAGCACTTTTTATTGATCACCCTCCAACCTACAGCTCTTATCTGTTTTGTTACATTTGACAGGCACTTGGTGTATACTGGTTCACTTCTAACATTATGGCTGTCACCACCAATTACATCATCAAAATTCCCAAAGTTAAAAGACGTCTCGGTATACCGGATAGGATTGACCTTGGTAAGACAACGAGTCAATTTGTCAAACCCGACTCAGAAAACTTGTATCAGAAATCTAAACGAGGTGAGAATCATGCTTACTTAACTGTAGGGGTTGTCTGCTTTCTTATCTAGAACCCTCATTGATTATCAAAATAAGTTGTATATTTGTCTTTACCATTATCTATGGTCACCCTAGTGTATGCAAGTTTAAGAAAAATATGAAAATACATAAGCATATAACACTAACTAGTCAAATATTGATATTTGTGTTTTTACTCTCCATTTCATCATAGTTTTACAAGGTGATACCTTATAGATGCACTGTCATGAATTCTATTCACAATTCGTTTGTTGGAGTTGTCTTTTCCTAAGTGTCAAAGAGTGCCAAACAGTCACAATTGTATTACTAAAAATGATCATGAACTTTTTCATACTTATTTTTTTATTGTGTTTTAAAATTATGGTTTATTTACATTTTAAATTCCCTGATTTTTTTTCCAGTCGAATAATGTGTTATTGAAATTTGGAAATTATTGTTGTTGATTACAACGACGACCGCAAAAATGCAAATTTGGCGCTTTTTTCACAAATAAATTCTTCAAAGTTATGATAATTTTAGTCGTTTAACATTATTTGACTTGAAAATAATTTTTTGACCGTACTATTGCTTTACTTTTTGAGATATTGGTCACGCAATGTATCACATGAATTCCAGTGTGTCGATGATAGCAGTTTGATCAAAGATCAACTAAAATGCCGACTCAACTAAAACACGTTAAAAAATTTGAAAATATTTGCAAATCTGATTTTTTACGGTCTTGAAAATCTCTGCTCAATGACTATTACTGGGATGCCCTCCTTCTGTGCAATCAAGTCACTTTTTTTGCAACTCTACTTTATGGCCCTATCTAATATATAAATGTAAGTCCGTTCTTTGCGATGTTAGCTTAAAACTCCCACACTACTAAATCAATCTCAATAAAAGATACATATTCAGAGTCGTCATTTCCTTCTTTAGGTTATAACACTGTTGAATTTTTATTTCGCTGGAAGATTACAGCAATATTTTCAATAAACGTTCTCATTCACATCAGTTACGCCAATTTATATCCGACAATATTTTTCTGCCTTTCACGTCATGTTCAGTTTATTTTGTCTACATTCCGACATGCTGCAGCCTTTTGATTGGTCGGCGGTGGCTACAGCGAATCAAGTATTGATATCTGTGCGCCCAACAGCATCCTTTTGCTACAGTTGCTAGCTTTGCTATATTTTATATTTGCTTTTCCCCCAAATCAACTCTAAACTGTACTTGCCTTTCACATTCCAACATCATCTCATTGCTTATGCCAGCCTAATATCGTTTTTTTACCAACTTCCTTTGATGCCTGGGGCTAATATTAAAATAATTATAATAATAATAGTACATAGTAATAGCTAGTTTTTAGTAATGATAAAATAATAATAAACAATGATTTCCTCTTGCATTGTTTTTTTATATCCCTTGATAATTGTTATTATTATTATTTGTATATTTTTTAATCATGTGGCTGAATGTAACAATAATAGTAATATGTGGATATTAATAAATAGTTATAAATAGTAAATAATAGGAAAGAATGATAAATAATGCATATGAATAGTAATAAATAACAATAATGAATAAGAATAATAAATAATAATACATAATAATAATAAACCGTAATAATATTAAACAGTTGTTATTTAGTGTAATAAAAATAGTTGCCACATACCAAAAATATTAAATGTCATTGATTATTATTTATATTATTATCAATTACATTATTATTATTATTATTAACTATTACTCTTATTATTGCTGTATAAACATAGTTGTGGTTTTTTTTGTTTCGGAGTCATTTTTTAGTTAATAACACTGTAATTGAATATTTTTCATTAATATTGGTACTGCTGTATATTCTATTCATTAATATCGACCTATTGATATTGTTCATAGCTGTGATTAAAACTTAATTGTTATTATATTCATCAAACAACTTTGATAGAAATAAATAACGTATGCATTGTAATTTATTAATAAAAACCATAGTGTACCATAACAATAACACTGAATGAACAATACTGGTGATACGTACTAAATAATCTTAGCCTATGCACCACAATAAATATAAACGTAATCATGAGGAACCCAATGTATCAGAGTTGTTCTCAATTTCCCTAAATTTGTTCAGCAGTAGCTGTCTTTTTTTATTTGATTTTAAAAGTTGTGTACCATGGCAAAAAACAGGTTTAAATAATCGTGAGTAGGTCTACCACAGCCGCCCAACGTTTAAGGGCTTACAATATCTCTGAGTGAAAGTTTTTTAAATAATTTATATTACTATTATTATTCCTACACCTTCAGCTAATAATTAATCAACCTTTCTTTCCACAACAGTGGTAATAATCACCATAGTTGAAATATCAATGTTAGACAGTTGATAAGAGATACAAAATACTACACATAAATTATAAAAAGAATGACAAAAAACTAAGTCATTTTAGGAACGTAATCCTTAAATTTTACTAAATTTTTACACAATTTGTTTATTTTAACAGTATTCAAATTTGACAGCTGCTCCGCATGCCATGATAAAGAACTGGCTCAAATATTCTAAACAATTTTTCTCCAAATCCACAACGTTTATGTAAATTTAGAGAAAATAAAAATGAATGTAAACTTTGATTACAATTGCGTTGTGATTGTCACACTGTGAACAGTGCACGTTTTGGTTAATTTACTCACATAGGTGGAACAGCAGTCTCAAATACATTACCGAAATATCGACAAATGAGTTGCATATTCAACTAGCAAATGTTTTGTGATGGAAAGTTAAAATACAACCACTTGAATATCCACCAGATTTATGGATTTGGTTTTTCACTAAAGGCACGACTACTGCAAAGCAGTTTAAGGTGAATTTTTGGGAAGATAATGCATGCTCTATGATGATCTCCTTTGGTTAAAAGACAAACCTAACGGAAAAGATTTTCACCACCTCCAATGTATAGACTTGAAACTATTACGAAAGAGGTGTTCTTTCATCTATTCAAAAAGAAAGGTCCATTTTTTTGCAAGTTGTTGTTATGGATGGTGGTGAGCGGTAAGAAGAGCAATTTTTAAAAAGGAACAATCGTTGCACTTCTGCGGATGCTGTATAATTATGCTCAGAGATTCAAATTTGTTACGAAGCAAGAGGAAAGTTGGTGCACCCATCCGACTATAAATTAATGATTAATGCCGACAAAAATCTCCAAGAAATGTTCAATGTTCAAATTTAGTAAAAATTATAATCAGTTGCAGAATGCTTCAACACGTGCTTAGGAAACTGTAAAAAAAATTTTCCATGGACAAACTGGGCATCCTCAAGCCAACTGGCAAGTTGACAATATTTCATACAACTCCGTAACACTAGCCACTCTTGATCTCCCTAACATCGCCTTCGCAATTTTTATGTTACTTCCACGGGCAACGCCGGATATTTCTGCTAGTATTATATATATAAATTGTTACTTAGTGACAAAAAAATGCATACTACTCAGCACCTTTTGCGCTTATACTGTGGATAGAAATAAGAAAAGCATAACTCCACAAAACGTGCTTTTAGTTCAAAATCGCTTGATTTACATTAATTAAATCGAAGTCAGTCCAAATCAAATTTAGAGCAGGCTCACCCTGCAGTTTAGATTAGCTTATATTATTCTACAATAACTTACTCATGCCTTTATTTCAGCTTATCGAGAGAATCGGCTACGTCAAACAGTGGACAACAGAGAATCCATTACCTCCAAGGCTTTCGATGATGCATCTCGGGCTAAAATCGTGAAAACTTATCGACGCGATCCAACAAAAATCAAGTCAACTTGAATGGAGCTATCTCGCTAGATGAACGCCAGTTATTATAGATTTTTTGTATCTTGGCCTGCATTGCCCAATTGTTGTATAAATATTTTTTATCCTGCGTTTGCATTTAATCAATTTTGTCTCTGTGGTTGGCAAAATATAAAACATCAAATGCCCACAATCATAGCTGCGCTCTTTGCAAATAATCTGTTTAATAAAACTCATCAATCCTCGAGATTAAAAGCACTGATTGTGGCTTCCATGCGAAAAGTTTAGAATTAAAAACGAGATATTGGTAGGACAACTCCCGCTTATAATAAACTTTACACCATAAGCTACTGCAGATGAATGTTGCTGACTGTCAAGCATACTGCTTGGCATTGTTTGGTTAAGTAATTTTATATATAAGAGGAAGTTCCTGATAACCTGCCCTCTCATCTTTTCTCAGGAGTCAGTGAAAGCTGTCAGCTTTACAATGGTTTCTATTTTGACTCATTTGGCTATCTAGACCAGCGCATATTATTGGGTAACACTCTGAAGTTTGATATGATTTTGGAGCACCTTCAAGTCTTTGGAACCTTTTTTTAATGTTTTTTGTTTTACTTAAAGAGGTTTTATTGTGACTGCACTCGCCCGGTACTTGATGTGCTAGATATGTACCTATTCCTCTTGTGTAACGTCATGCACTTTTTTCACGGTCAAATTTACAAATAGAAAGTGGCAATTTTGGTTTGAAACTTTTCAGGCAAATTTATTCTACATTCCAATAATAATAATGCCCTCAGTCCTACTGGCATGCATTATTCTGCAGAATACTACTTTTTCAAACAGTTGGAAGTGCTTCTCAATAGTTTTCAGTTGCATGGATCTTTTAGCACCGTTATCATACATAACGATATCTGGTTTTTTCCTAACAGCCACTGGTTGCACAGTTTATTCTTTCATATCTACACGAAATAGCAATCGATTTTTGGTGAAACGGTAGATATACTTAATGCTATATTTGTTAATATACAATGCTGGAAATGCTGAAAAATACAAAACTCATCCTAAAGCAGCGATTTAAAGTTATAAAAATACATACTGCATATACGAAAATAAATAAAATAGCAAATAGGCCGCACTAAAATCAACTGATTTTGTTATTTCTGCAACGCAGGTTTAGGTTTGTCAATAGTAAAAAGTTCGGCTGAACTAGTCTGACGACTTTGAGCTGGATTGGATGTGGTATCGCCAGATGTCCAGTAAGATTCTGCATGGCTTTTAAGTTTGCGAACATTTTTTATCGTAAGTAACTGTGACATCACGACAATAACTCCCTGTAGAGTGAGTAAGATGTTGAGTATAGTCCAAATAACAGTCTGGTGGGGACCTTCTATCAGAGTGAAAAGTAACAGAATCCAGTGAAAACCAAAAACTATTTGCAGCTTTATTACTGTTAGAATTTTCTTTTGAATTCTCGTCTTGTCGGTGGAAGTTATGCGATTGCCAGCTTGTGTGACTTTTACGGTGGCAATGATACAGAGGATGAAGTTGACTAATATGATAAGATATATCGGACCTGTGAATACGAATAATCGGCTCCATCCACTCGCTATAAAGCATAAGCTATCAGAAAACATCGGGTAAAATACCTCAGTTTTGGCGGCATTCATCACATAAGCCAATATCACAAAAGCCAGTGGAGTCAGCCATGCATAGGCAGCATAGGCAACATATGTCTTCCATCCAAAATCTTTTGCAATTGTTAACGATGTTAAACCTTTCATCATCCAAACACCGATGGCATTTGTCCAAGTGTGCACAGCGAGCAAGAAATACTGACTTAGCGAGGCAACAATTCTACAACTAACTAGGGAAGCATCTACATTTATGAGGCAGTAACAGATCAACCCGACAGCGAGGGTCAGCAAAGAACTAACAACAAAGTTTCCAGTCACAGATCTGCGAGCTTTGACCAAGTAATAAGTGACATAAGCTATGATGGCAGCGACGGAGAATGCTGACAGAACATAATTATAGATCTGTAACTCAAATTCAGGTAGCACATACTCAGTACAGACTCTCAACTCTTCACCTCTAAGCAAGTAATCAGGATATGACTTGTCTTCAGCCACGTCATACAGAACATTATCGTTGCACACGAGCCATTGCTGAGATGTCTGACTGGTCTTAGAGTAATTGGAACAGGTGGCTATCGGTTTGTCTGTGAAAGTGGCAAACACTTGATCAAACCCGTTAGTAGTGACAGCATTGATCTCCACTGTAAAGTCGAATGTGCTAGGCGTATAAGCAATGGCAACACTATTTAAAAGTGGGATTTCTGTTACCGAGTATGCAGTTGCTGTTTCTGTTGATGTACCTCTCCCAGAATTGCTCCTGGCACAAGTTTCATTGCCAAACATTCTGCGACATCTTAGAATTTCAGTCGTAGCGCAATGAACACTCAGAGCTGATTGTTCTAATGGTATACCTGCTGTAGGGAGCCATCTGTAAGCAATCGTACAAGATGAACTGTTGGAGCAAGCATCGCACTGTTGTTGAGCAAGATCAACAGGCAGAGGTGTGTAGTTGAAACCTTCACCACAGTTTTTAGCAGCATATGAGGACAACTGGAAGGTTTCTGTTTGGTAGTTGTTAGTTAAACAATTCAAGTTGTTGTAAGGAGTGTGTAGACACTGGCCAGTTTCTATATTTAGTATTGACCGACAGTCACACTCTTTTAGTTGACTACTTATAGTTTTACAAGTGTCAAACCCAGTTGTATAGTCACTGTATAACAGTGCCGCATCTGAATCCATTCTACACGATCTCTTATTTAAATCTATTTCGTATGTAAACAGATAGCTGCTGCCCAACAAATACTGCTCATAGAGTTTTGGATTACTTGTTTGCAAACTTTTGTATGCATTGCATCCCTGCCATGACAAGCTGTGACAACTTGCACAATAGCTATTTCGAAATTTCTTTTCTTGGCTGTACTTAATTTCGCTGAACGAACCCACCCCTTCAATGTCATGCCACAAATAGTTGATCCTGAAATGGTAATCATAGTTGACAACTTGCTCTAGGGTACCACCTTCATAAACAAAGGAAGCAGGGGCGCTCTCACATTTCTGTGCGATGACCCAGTCTTTAGTATGCTCAGGACAAGAGTCTATGTAAACTTCAGCATCATATTTACATCTACGTACAGTTGATATCTCTGTGGGTGGTAAGTATTGCTTTACGCTGCAGCTGTAACAGAGAAATAATTATTTGGGTTAGTATTGTGGCTTTATAGTAATTGACAATGAGTGGGTCTCACGACATACTGTTGGTCGATTTATAAATTATAATACAATAAACATCATGTCGCAGTTGCTAAAGTTTGATGCATACTCATATGAAATATAGAGACTGTTGAGTATATCCAACGTTGGATCATTTCTCAGAATGTCAAGCATGAGGCTGGGAATGGGAGATGGGGAGTAAGCGCACACATCGTTGGACACTTTGACACAACCTATGTCCATCCTCCAGAACCTGATGTCTTCTACGCCATGGCATTGGGCACAGTACATGTTAGCATAGCTGCAATAGAGATATTATATTCCATTGATGTATTTGTACGTTCTATGTATTTCAGAAACTGTTTAAAGTGAGGAATCTTACCGCACTCCAGTACTATAATCTGTCACCGGTATAGTTTGCTGTGTAATTCGCCTCTCAAAAGTGTAGTTCGTAATTTCTTCACATAGTATCCTCATTTCAATGTCAGCATAGTTCTCGGGACAGCGATTGACTTCCATAATTCCCCAAAATATAGCACCCTCTTCAAAGTAACTGATTTTGTTTTCCTTCTTACATTTGAACGTGCTAACTGGTAGTTTTGTTTCCTCGGTAGCTTGGTATGGCGAGTCTTCACAGCAATCGTTGTAGTAAATACAGAGCTCATCACAGAAACAGTTTAATTCATGTTCTTGCATTAGTCCCAGATCTAATAACTTACACTGACTCTGATACGCACAAATAGACTGAGAGTGCCACGGTAAGTCATTTGTCTCTAGTACTTCCTCATCACCAATTACTAGATTACTAACATTTACACATTGAAGTGTTTGTGGGTCCAGTATGCTATACTCTCCACAGCCTGGAACCGCGCACTCAGAAGTAGGAGCTACTAAAAATTGGTCACAAACTTTCATGTAAGAGCTGTAGCAAGCTACTGATTTAAGATCCCAAATCGGTGGCGTTTCATTCTTTTTGAGAAAAGTGCCGAATGCAGAACACCTGTCAAATTGATAATCGACAAACTCTGAGCAGCTGATCCGTTCGTTGTTGCTAAAATCAGCAAAATCAAAAAGGGAATAATTGGATTCACTTTCAAAAAGAACTGGCCTGAGAACCATTAACACATCTGTCTGTCTCGTATCTGGATTGTGTCTCTGAAGTTTACCATTCAACCATTTGAGCTGTAGTTCACCGGTATAGTTTACGAGTGTCGGATGAGTAATCGTATCTAAGCTCACTCCATTGCAGAGAGCACAGAACTGGTTTCTGTACACTCTACTGATACTAGTTATATTTATATAGTTAGCTGGTGCTGTCTCACAAAGTTTTACTAATTCATCACTGGCTCCATCTGGGCACGCTCTCTCAGCCTCCCAGCAAAGATCTGGTGCTTCTGGTGGAAGGAACAGCACTTCACACGAGCTAAAACAGCAAAATTTTCATTTAGTTGGACTTCATTAGTGTTATTGGTGTGAACAAACTTGGTTACTGTCCATAACAACAACTTTTGCAGCCTGCATGTAAAACCTTAATTGCATCACTTCGTTTTATAAGATATGAGTATGCTATTATTTGAGGTTTTGTAACCATCTCGAATTGCCATCACACGGCCATGTTTAATGCAGGAACATCTCAGAAAATAATAAAAGTTGTTTCAAATGTCAACATAAGGATGAAAAGTTAAGAAGTAGCCAAAATAACTATGATACGGGAGCCTGACAGAAGTGATATGTTTCAGCAATTTTCAAAGATGGTTTATGCGTTTGCCCACAAAACAGAATATAAAAATAGCCAATCATCAGAAATGTTGCTGACTGGACACTCGATGAATAATTGAGAAAACAATTACTTATTTTGTAGGAAAGTTACATGAAAGCGATTGGTAGCAACAACAAAAGTTATTATTAGAAGGCCTATATTAAACGCACTGTTAACTCTCTTAACTTACATAACAAATTTTCTATTTTCAGTGGATTTCATGATATGTTTATGAATAGTTTAAGAGAAGCCTCTGGCTAGTGACAATGCAAACAGTTGAAGCTAACGTATTAATAAACAGATTAATGATCTTTCTATTTCATATTTATATCAAAAGTGACAGCTTTCTTTTCATTGACATCGATTGGCATAATGGACCGTCTCAAACCTGTGGGAATGACCGGTGTATTTCAATGAATATTTTTCCACACTAGTTAGTTACTATCAGTATCACCCATCATATTACAATACTTCCACTCGCTCTATTCCTGTCCCACATCACTCACTGCACGCCACCTCTTCTTTCACTCACTCTACTTATTCCCGCCATGCACTACTTCTCATCCTCTGCCATGCTTTACCCTGTTCCATCCCTGTCCCACTCTACTCTCTCCATCTATTCCGTTCTCTCTCCGCGCTCAATTTGACAGAAGACGCCACAAGACAGATGTCTGGCACATTGAAGTCACCACTGATGCAACAAACTAACCAGAATAGATAAATGAGTCATAAACCAAGACGGTGTTATATATTCTAGACCCAATCCATCTAAATTTAGCATAATGTAACATTCTGTGATTCATCTCCCCATGCATTGTTAACAAAAAATTAAAAACATGAGAGCAAATGACTCTGAGCATATATTCAATTGGTCTAATAGACTGTTTGTGCAGCACTGAGCCAGACAGAAACACATATTTTACAATTATATGTATAGATTTAAAGCTAGTATGCACAGAAGTTGGAGTCATTTTGGTGGCTGAATCAGTTTGTTACTATTCAAAAAGCTCATTTACCATATGTGAATTTTGCTGAAGTTTGAGGTGTACTAGGAACTGCCTCCTTACACACAGGTTGCTCACATAGAGAACCTAGACATTCACTCTACTCTCAAGCGGAGCCTCACCTTGATATCAAATCAATCAACTTCTGGTGACTCGGTTCGTCTTTCAAATAGCTTTGAATAGAATCTGATGGACATTCCACAGAAGCAACCCACCATTCTACCTCTGCGAAAACTCCTTCCTTGTATGGGTTGACAGCATTACACAATGCACAGTATATGTTCTTGTAAATAAGATGGTTGATAAGTCCTCTCACCGGCCATCGTTGCATTGATAAATCTACTAATATAATCAGGCACTATTTGATACAGCTCCATATATTACTCCGCGCTCACCTGGACAGAACTCTTAGCTATAGTTTGTATTCTGTGGCTTTTGCTGATGCCGGAATTGACAACTTCTCTTTCATTTTATGATAGCTCATATTTTCTAGCTGTTACTTCCATCAAATCTCAATGTTTTGATTACAACTAGTATTGAATTATGCACGCAAACTATTTTCTGCATTTTTTTTCTGGAAAGACTCCAAATACCTCCACCCTCGAACTAAGTTTTGGTGAAAGGTCAAAATTGAATTGCTGAGTTCTACTTAGACAAGAATTAGCAAACCTCCAGTTTTCATAAAGCTCTGGTATCAAGTAAAAAGACTAAGATGTTACTCGTGTCTAGGAGTCAATTATGGCTATTGGAAAAGGCTCTCCTAGCGCCATTTACTCTCAGCTCATAAGTAAGCCTGCTGTTATCACTTATCGACTTCATTTTATTACTCCAAAAACAAAACTTTGTAAAAATAGTCAGTTGAAAAACTCTTGCAAAATATTTGACAACTATTTTTGTCTGTTGATAAAGAAAATCTTTTTATCCAGCGTAAACACTAAAAAAAAGACACTTTGTATTGAAAACGAAAGTTGAAAAACTGGAAATTCATAAATTTATTTTCGTAAAATCAGCCATAATTTGAACTTTTAGTATTTTTGCAATTTCATTGGGTATCAAAACATGATATGCCTTTTTTGTTCAGGATTGTTGGAATGCAATTTTATTAGCAATATAATAATTTATCTATTTGGTAAATAATGATTTTAGCGGTCTTCGAAAATGTTGACAATTTTGATGAAGGCAAAATACAACAGAGTGAATTCCACTGGTTTTCCAATCATGTACTCTCAATTGTTAATTTTTACGCATAATTTTCACACCATCCATTACTAACCGTTACTAGCCGTCACTAGCCATACTCCATAAATCTATGCTCAGAAAATCTGTGACAGTGAGTACAGTCAGTGGGCTCACATATAAAAATATCTCTTCTTTGACACACGGTGACAACAATGACTATCAATCAAGAAATAATTACCATTTGTAAAAGGTTTTACGAACACAAAATTGCATCATTCACACCAAATCATTGCCAACATACGTATTGCTGAATAATTGCAGAAGCGATTTCTTCCATGAATATTATTCAAAACACGGTGGGTGCGTGTTAACTGTAAACCATTTTCTATGTTTACTTGGACTCATACAGTCGTGTCAGATAAGTCGCCAGTTATGTTGGACATTATGAACCTTAGAGTAGATACCCAATAAAACAAACCACCAGACTTATTTGCTTTCTCTAAGTGCAATAACTGCAGCCTGTGTCAAATCGAATCTGTGGTGAGAGTTCTACCATCAGAAATTATTCCACTCAAATTGCAACCGAGAAATTGTAAGCGCTATGGCTTGAAATCCAATGGTTGTAGGTATTTTGTTGTCAGCAGCATACAATGATCTGAATGACTCACAAGTGAGATACGCTGCTAGAAGTTAGTAGCCTAAAGGAGTGGCTACACAGGCCGATTTTTGCATCGGAAGGCCTCGCGATGGGCATTCCCGATGGGCGTGTCCACTCCGGTACATCGTGGGGCCTGTGCGTGAGCATAAGCAACATGTTGGTCTATGCCCGATGCGGAAGAAACATCGGCGTTCCCTGATTGGTTGAAACCAAATATATTCCCAAGCTCATCAAGTTTAACCATTTACAACGCATTTCCGTTAGAATTTTTGTCAACAACGAGCATCTACTGCAAACTCCGAAGGAATTATTATGTTATAATACAGTTTGAATAGTGAATTAATTTTACATGGCTCATAGAACAGTGGTAATTGATAATTTCAACATTACTGAGTGTAAATATAATAATAATTAAAATTAATAACAAGTACAATAAAATAAAATTCATTATTACATCATTTATTATTTATTTATTATTATTTTATTATTTTATTATAACTAACTGATGAATAATCACAATAATATCTGGATGATTTAATAATAAACAGAACCAAAAAAATATTGAAAGCAATGTTTTCGTGGTGAACAAAACCAGCCATACATCACAGTGAAATTGTCCTTCAATTATTATTGTTTTTATTGTGATGATTATATCAGGGAAACAAATATATCGTTGTCGGAAATGAAACAGGCAAAATCCTGCACTTTGTGCCGTATGATTGGCTAGTTTATTCGCAACTCACTGATGTGCTTGAGTACATCGTCATGCCACTTCGGCCTGTGTAGCCATCTGTACATAGCCACCAACCATCGTATAGGCACATCGGCACCAAAACATCGGTGCAGTGTAGCCACTCCTTAACATTTTTACCAACAACTGGTATCAAGAACAAAATAAATTAATCAGATTATTTGAGAGGGTATCGAAATAAAATGCTTCAGGAAAATCATTGGTTAAAAGATCACTCACCATAGTTGCCCACAGAGTTGCCTTCACACAGATCTCTAAGCTCGCTGTTCTTTGTGACTGGAGGACATTTATCTACAATGTAGTAGCCATCGTGGCAGGAGAAGGTTTTGGGAGCAAGTTGTTCTAGAATTCTGGTTGGAGTCATTGCGCAGCAATCGCTGTAAAACTTGCATCTATCAAATCCATTGACATCATACTGAAAACAAGTACCATTCACCAGAGAGGTCTTTGTTACATCTGCTGATTCTGTCATTAGCCCCAGATATATCTCTGTAGGTACGTTATTCCAGTCTATGAAATAGTCCAAAATAGGGTCAAGCCCAAATGCTGGATTTGCAAACAGCACCGCAACAATGATGACCACAGTTAACTGCATGATTCCACGCGTAGTACAGTTAGAGTGATATGTACAACAATAAATACTGTACTGGATAATCCAACCACTGAAAGAAATTGCTGAAGCGTGTAACCATTCGATTTATTAGCATATTCTAAGAAATCCTGCATACGGAAATTACGCATTCTGAGTAGAAACAAAAAATGTTTTCATCCGCCGCATTGAAAGTCGGGCCTACTAAGAGCCATCACAGGTTTGGGGAAAACTTTACAATTAATAAAGTAGTTTATTACTTACATAAATACTTGACAAAGAGTAATAAATCATGTATTGTGTTTGGTAAAGACGTCTATTAAAGTTGAGCAGCTCTTTGGGTTCTTTTTTGTAATCTTTCAAATGTCGATATCATCTGCCATATAAATTAGTATAACGTTTTTTCACAAATCACAAAAAGTGCAACAATAAGCTCAAAAGTCTACTATTATTTATTGGGCCCAATTATTGGTCTCTGCAAGACTTGTAGCACCACTCGGCTTTAAAAGTACACCTGCTTAGGTCAAGGCTGCATTTACTAAGCTTACTGTTTTGTGTCAGCCTCAGATGTAGGAGGATGCTAGGTGCTCGATTTGAAACAGGTCGTGAAGATATAAAATTCTCGTGTACGTTGCAGTGGGCATAATTATTTTCACATGTTGAAGCATTCCATCAACAACGTTTATTGTGTGGTTGACTTGTCATTTGTACTAGTAGCATGATGCTACGGAAGTGGCAGATAGTAAGAGTCTTTACAATCTGTGCGTCAAACCAAGTACGAAAAGTAATAAGTGTTTGTAATTCGATACGTCGCGAATGGGACTGTTATAGTTTACTGAGCAAATCAAGGGTGCATTAACTAATGTTCACTATTCTGTGCCAGTCTCATATCTAGGAAAATACTGGCACTTTTGCTGGGGGATAATCTATATTGATGGCAATCTAAATCCTAGGGAATTAGTGACGCAAACATTGTACTTGGTAGGCAGGGACTAGTTTTATAAACCTATACAGTTCAGTCTCACAGACAACTAACACATTTACTCACTACCAAATGACAAATCCATGTTTTCCCTTCACTTTTCATAAATTAAACTTCTCACATAACTGAGAGTTCCTGTAGAACAGAAGCCATTGTGGTGAGGTACTGCTTTTGATGCCACGCATGAGTTTTTGGTTGTTTCATATTAAAATTGTCAACAAGTTCATTATGCGGTTTCAGTAACGGAATAGCAAAACAGCTGATAAATTATGCCTCCCCGTTTTCTCCTTATAATCTGCAATCAATTTCTATCTCTGTTTTATAATCAGCGTTTCTTTTTGGGTCTGAGATGAAAAAACTGCAACATAACAGATAGTGAATGTATGTTTGTTAAACATAGACATAGACATAAGTAATAGGTAACAAGATCCTATAGATTGGTTTGACCATAAATTATAGTTCTCTAAGACAGGAAGTGTGTACTACTTTGCCTGAACTACAATCATGTGTGCTTCTATGGCAGATCGGCTCTAATAAATCTACTAAGTCTCCAACATACCAAGTGTTGTAATCATAAGGTAGATTGTGTGAGTTATTGGCTTTAATTAAATCAAATATCTTATAAATAGCATCTGCAAGTTTTAGATAAACTTTTGCTCACTCAATTGTGGTTAAGTTATTGCTGTCATATCCACAATTGCCTCACAAATGATCATGAGAAATGAGAAAATGAGAAATCAAGAAAACAGATGGTTTCCGCTGCCATAATGAGACAATATTGTAGTATAAGCGCACCAGTAACTGCACTCACTTGTGACTAGTAACACATTCTGTGGTTTTTCTAGTATAAGATGTATTTATATACACCTTTGCATATTTGTGTCAGAAAAGCTTTTGGTAAACCTGGGTTTGCATCAACATAAAATACAGCGAGTTGAGAAAAGCAGGAAGTTACAGAATAATGTCAGTTAATATCTCAATAGACGGCCCGCTGAGCAACTCAGTGTGGACTAGATGTTGGTGTTTGAATTCTATTTCTAGCTGCCTGTGGACCAAATTTGTTTTACAAAATAGTGACAGAAAATCATGAGAGCACTTGTGAAAACAAAACTCCAGTTAAACAATGTTACAAAATAAATGAGAGGAAGAGAGTGTTTTAAATTCTATTATGTATTACTCATAAGCACTTACTACAGGAATATTGATAAGCTTACTTGTATCACTGTCAAAGATTATTGGGAGATTATAGCATACTGGATTTTGGTCTGGTTAACCACAACCTACCACTAGTCTCAAGCACTGCACCTCTCCCCAGAGAAAACACTACCGGTATGCCCAGTGACACTTTTGTAATGACCTTAACAACCAAATAGAGCCCTTAGCTCAGACATCATTCATGTTATTGAGGTTCAGTGTATTTATACTCTGAACACTCTAGAGTGGCTATCCACTAGAGGGTGTAATGGCAAGAGCATGCAGGCAATACAAGACCAAGTGCAATGGATACAGTGAATGTCCAGCTTTTTATAGACTGGAGAACAAGAAGCTTATGCCCCAGATAATAATACAACCAATGATAGATACAGACAGTCAATTGATCCGAATAGCAATACATGGTTAAAAAATAACACAAATACAATATGAGTATTCCCGACCTATGTTCACCAAACAAGTTGCAATAAAGGTAATCAGACAGGCAATAAAATTAATTGATAAATAATCACTTTTTTCGGAACTCGCTTGTCAACAAAAAGCAGCTCACTGAACAAAAAACAATCAACGAATGAAACTGAACACTAAATAAATTATAATGAGTGAGTTGATTTTTTTTCATTTTTATAGGCTGGTTTTCCATTCTGAAAATATAATTCAAAATCATTACAAATGCTCAAAATTTACTAAACTCAAAGGGCAGCTTTACAAACTATTCCAGTTTATAGCGATTCAGTTTTTATTTTGTTTTTTGCTTATTTTTAAAAATTGGGAGTTATCTTTTTTATGACTTGTTTGGTAATTTATTACAGTTAATTAAATAATTATGGTATGTTAAATTGAGGTTACGTTCCATTTTCGGCATAATGAATTACGAATATCAATTATTTTTGTACTTTGTTCGACAAACAGATCGCGAATAGTCTTATTGATAATGCAAGTAATTAAAGATAGTAAGCACCTAGTGGCAAATGGGCAGAGTTAATGGGTAGATCGTTTAGTGGAATACTGTCCCATCTCCTAGCAAGTCTTGGGACTTTTTCAGCTTGGTGTCCACTGTTCTCAGGGTTCAAGGGTAGCTGAAACATGGATTCAGCTTTTTGAAGTTCCACAGCTAATTTCGTGATTCTAGGCTAACGAGACCCTATAATACTGGCCTCACAGGCCATGCAAGGGTCCATAGCAGCCATCCATAGGTTTATACCAGCCCTGGCTCTGTCATTCTGTCGAAAGCCAGGAGTGCAATTCCATAGCTAACTGCTGTAGGTAGTCCATTATTGTCTACTTATTGGCAATAACTATGTTGTAGAGAAGGGTCTCTGACGCTCGGAAGCTGTGTCTCCTTGAGCTGACATGAGTGGGTATTTATTCCACACTTTTATTTGTGCAAATTTATCTCAACACACATAAAGCGCTTTAAGCAACAATAGATTACACAGTTATTTGTTTCCATTACAACTACTACAACAAAAGTATGCATGTTTCCTTTAGCTCACAAAACTTTCATGCTACCTGCATTTCCTGTTGATGAGTCGTAGCTGTAGACATATGCATGGCACATGTAGTGCAACGTAACGTTACATGACGAGTGAAACTAAAAACCATAAAGATGACCAGCTGACCTTATAACTTGTCCGCTCATACAATTAGCCAATCAGATGACAGCTATAACCCATCAACCCGTTACAAGTGGTACCCTTTAGCAACCCCTATGCTTGTGAACATGTAGCATGTGTTGCTTTAAAAAATGCACAATGCAAAGCTCTTTTACTTTGGGCAAAGAGCATTGGTAGCAATAATTTAAAAAGCATAGTTGATTGAAGGGCTGCCTTGTACACCCTCATTGACTGTTCTGTTAATAGCACTTTACCCTACGCCCCGTAATGTCTCTCATGAAAACTTTTCCATTTCATGATAAAACATCTACTAGTTTTTCTCCAATTTCCCAGGATTGAAAATCATATAACAACAAAACTTTTATGAAACTTGTTACGTTGTTTTGGTGAGACAAGAAAATGAATTTGTTTTTATTATAAAACGAGACGCAGCTGAGCAAACCTTGTATTGTAGTGGATTTTGGGGGGCTGGTCAAAGATCCACCAACAACACCTCACTCCAGAGGTCACCTTCCAATCTACTTCCAGCGGAGGAGTATGCCAACTCCACAACCGTAATCAGAGCCCACGGCTCAAATGCACAACTCAGTGTTTCAATGAGTAAACCATATTGTATTATACGACAACAACCCAGTGTGGTATAATAACGGCAATGTATCTTACTGCTTACATCAGTCTCAAGCAGAATACCAATACAAGTACAAAGTATAGCAGCAGGGCTCTGCCTTTTACATGCAGAGCAACAGAAAACATATGTCCAAATAATGGTACAACAAATCACAGGTAGCGGAAAGCAATTGCACAAATGAAACAACGAGATATAAATTACATAGCATAAGACTGGTTATAATTATAATAGGACTAAATTTTCAAGGCGCCCAGAAGTAAGGGGCGGAGCTTCAACAGTCAATAGAGCTTAGTCGGGGCTTAGTCAGCGCAGAAAGTGGTGGTGCGATAGTAGTACAGGTTCCTCGCTGCTACGGCCGGTGGTCCTTGTCTTTCGGCATTCCGGTGGTAGTTAGGCAGCAAACTTGGGCGTCTGCATCTTTTGGTGGTACTTTGGGTCCACAGGCTATAACCCTTCTCTTCTCCCCGGCCCGGTATAGGGTCGGTAGTGGTACTGCAGGGCCAGTAGTGACTGCTGCAGGGCCAGTAGTGACTGCTGCAGGGCCGGTAGTGATTGCTGCAGGGCCGGTAGTGTTCTTACAGGGCCGGTAGTGTTTCTATCGGCTTTCTCACGAGGTTTTCTGGCTGTGCCAGACTCAATTCAGGTGTGCCTGACATTCATCAGTTGCCAAGGGGACCTTGCACGGATGTAATGACCATAAAAATCCACTACAGTAATTATATCACGAAATTGATTTAATCTGCTTAAAAACAAACCCTACGAATTGTTTCATTAATTTACTCCAGAATATCATGGTGAAATGATCCAATCCTACAACGACCACAACAGAAGGCTTGGCAGTTTAATTTCTTACCATTGATCTATTTTTCACCATGAAAAACACCAAAGATAGTCAGGAGTTGGGCAATCATAAAGTTGATAGATTACTAACGCATGTATAGCTCTTTTCTTGTAAAGCTTGGTTTGCGAGTATTATATTTATTATTTACATTTGTCGTACTCTATCTTTAGTTTTTGCTTTTTTAACAAATGAATGATATGAAGTTTTCTCCACATTGTGATGAACCAATAGTAAGCTTTTTTGGTCTAACAAGAGAACAACTTGTTCTTTATCAGTTTGGTTTTACTCTTTACTACTTCCGCCAGCGTCAGTAGCTGAAATCAGTAAAGGTAATGGAAAACTGCTGTTCTTGAGTTTACTCTACATACTAACAACACAAACAGCTGGTCGCTGACAATCCTTGCCACTTATTCCAGCATTTGTTAAAAGTGGGTTGCGCCATATTGCATGTATTTTCATACATTTACTGTTTAGGAATAGCATAGTAGTGATATTGGCATTTGGCACTTTTTGGCTTCTGTTTTTTTTTGGTAAATAGCCGCATAGCAAGAGTCTCAATACTTTGCTAATACAAGATTATATACTAGTTTATTGATAAATCTGTGCATACTTTGAGCTGTACCTGTGATGGAAAAAGCCAAAACAGTTCGAAAGGACTCAAAACCAGCCTGTATTATAATTATTCAGGATAGCAAAGCTTATTCATTATGCAAAAGTAATAAAGTATGAATAGATTCATAACCCAGCACCGTAAATGACAAACAGGCTGCATTCAGAATCAATTATTTTCATTTTTGCTTAGACAACTCCGCTTTGAAGTAATAAGTTCAATTAAATTGTTTGATGGCTTTGAGCAGGCGTCGGAGCATTTTTTGACGTCCAGTAAGATTCTGCATGATTTTTAAGCTTGCGAACATTTTTCATGGTAAGAAATTGTGACATCACGACAATAACTCCCTGTAGAGTGAGTAATATGTTGAGTATAGTCCAAATAACAGACTGATGGGGACCTTTTATCAGAGTGAAAAGTAACAGAATCCAGTGAAAACCAAAAACTACTTGCAGCTTTATTACTGTTAGGATTTTCTTTTGAATTCTCGTCTTGTCGGTGGAAGTTATGCGATTGCCTGCTTGGGAGATTTTTACAGTGGCAATGATACAGAGGATGAAGTTGAGTAGTATGATGAGGTATATCGGACCTGTGAATACGAATAATCGGCTCCATCCACTCGCTATAAAGCATAAGCTATCAGAAAACATCGGGTAAAATACCTCAGTTTTGGCGGCATTCATCACATAAGCCAATATCACAAAAGCCAGTGGAGTCAGCCATGCATAGGCAGCATAGGCAACATATGTCTTCCATCCAAAATCTTTTGCAATTGTTAACGATGTTAAACCTTTCATCATCCAAACACCGATGGCATTTGTCCAAGTGTGCACAGCGAGCAAGAAATACTGACTTAGCGAGGCAACAATTCTACAACTAACTAGGGAAGCATCTACATTTATGAGGCAGTAACAGATCAACCCGACAGCGAGGGTCAGCAAAGAACTAACAACAAAGTTTCCAGTCACAGATCTGCGAGCTTTGACCAAGTAATAAGTGACATAAGCTATGATGGCAGCGACGGAGAATGCTGACAGAACATAATTATAGATCTGTAACTCAAATTCAGGTAGCACATACTCAGTACAGACTCTCAACTCTTCACCTCTAAGCAAGTAATCAGGATATGACTTGTCTTCAGCCACGTCATACAGAACATTACCATTGCACACGATCCATTGCTGAGATGTTTCCTTGGTCTTCGAGTACTCAGAACAGGCAACTATTGGTTTGTCTGTGAAGGTGGCAAACACACGGTCAAACCCATTAGTAATAATGGTATTTATCTCAACTCCAAAGTCAAAGGCGCTGGGAGTGTAAGCAATGGCTACATTATTTATGAGTGGAACTCCTACTGACAAATAAGCAGCTGATGCTCCAGCTGAAAGTCCGCTTGCACCATAATGCACTGCGCAAGTTTCATTGCCGGATATCTTCTGGCATCTTAAAATCTCAGATATAGCACAGTGAATGCTGATAGCTGATTGTTCTACTGGTAAACCCGCGGTAGGAAGCCATCTGTAAGCAGTCGTACAAGATGAGCCGTTGGAGCAAGCATCACACTGTTGTTGAGCAAGATCAACGGGCAGAGGTTTGTAGATGAAACCTTCACCACAGTTTTTAGCAGCGTACGAGGACAGCTGGAAGGTTTCTGTTTGGTAGTTGTTAGATAAACAATTCAAGTTGTTGTAAGGAATGTGTAGACACTCGCCAGTTTCTAGATTTAGTATTGACTGACAGTCACACTCTTTTAGTTGACTACTTATAGTTTTACAAGTGTCAAAGCCAGTTGTATAGTCACTGTATAACAGTGCTGCATCTGAATCCATTCTACACGATCGCTTATTTAAATCTATTTCGTACGTAAACAGATAGCTGCTGTCCAACAGATACTGCTCATACAGATCTGAATTGTCTGTTATCAAACTTCTGTAAGCATTGCATCCCTGCCAAGTCAAGTTGTAGCAACTTGCGCAATAGCTATTTCGAAATTTCAGTTCCTGCCAATGTTTCACTTCAAAGAAAGAACCTACCCCATCAACATGATACTGTGTAGCAGAGATACGGATATAGGTGACCTCTCCTAGGACACCACCTTCATAAACAAAGGAAGCAGGGGCGCTCTCACATTTTTGCGCAATGACCCAGTCTTTAGTATGCCCAGGACACGAGTCTATGTAAACTTCAGCATCATATTTACATCTACGTACAACTGGTATGTCTTCGGGAGGAATGTATTGTTTTATGTCGCAGCTGAAACAAACAGATCATTGTTTGGTTATTTAACGTGGCAACACAGTCTATGTTGATGGCAGGCTGTTGCTCAAATTGTGAGAAATAAAGTGATAGAAGATTCAGTTAAAATCTCGCAACTGTCAAAATTTACACTTACTCAAAAGAAGTATAAAGACTGTTTAGCTGATCCAAAGTTGGATCGTTCCTTAGACTCTCAAGTATGCTGCCAGAATAAAGATAGGAGCGAGCGCATTCATCTTCAAACACTTTGTTGCAACCGATATCCATTCTCCAGAACCTGATGTCTTGTACATTATGGCATCGAGCACAGTACATGTTGGCATAACTGTAATACAATTATTACTACGGTTGAATGTACTTGTGGTATACATGTAATTACACATTACGTGGTAAACAAAACAATGAAATTAACATAGGCAGAAAAGAACGCGGACAGGGACGAATTCAGAAATAGCAGCAATGAACATAGACATCTCATGAAACGACTGGTACCAGACCTAGAATGAATGTCGACTATGCTAAATAAAAGTAGATTTTTTAAGTCAATTCCTGGTTGTGCCGAAGTTTGTTCCGGACAGTTTATGAACTATCGTTTTGAGTTTTGTTTCAGGAACATAAAAGTTTACCATTTTTGTTAAAATAAACAACTCTTGGAGTGGAGGCCAAAAATATATGTCATATATATTGCCAACAACGAATGTAGACACTTTTGTAAATGAACATTAAAATTTTCTTCTTTCCAGAATAGTCAACATTCATTCCTGGTATGTCGATATTTATTCCAGAAGGTGTCTACATTCATTCATTGCTGTCAACGTTCATGCCTCTCTACATTTGCTCTGATCCCATTATCAAGAAATGCAATAAGAATGCATGTTTACCGCATTCCAGTACTGTAATCTGTCACCGGTATAGTCTGCTGTGTAATTCGCCCCTCAAAAGTGTATACGTTCGAAATTTCTTCACATAGTATCCTGATTTCAATGTCAGCATAGCTCTCGGGACAGCGGTTTACCTCCATAATTCCAAAAAATATAGCACCCTCCTCAAAGGAACTGATTTTGTTTTCCTTCTTACAATTGAACGTGCCTGCAGGTAGTTTTGTTTCCTCGGTAGCTTGGTATGGCGAGTCTTCACAGCAATCGTTGTAGTAAATACAGAGCTCATCACAGAAACAGTTCAGTTCATGTTCTTGCATTAGTCCCAGATCTAATAACTTACATTGACTCTGATATGCACAAATAGACTGAGAGTGCCACGGTAAGTCATTTGTCTCTAGAACTTCCTCATCACCAATTACTAGATTACTAACATTCACACATTGAAGTGTTTGTGGGTCCAGGATGCTATACTCTCCACAGCCTGGACTCGCACACTCAGAAGTAGGAGCTACTAAAAATTGGTCGCAAACTTTCGCGTAAGAGCTGTAGCAAGCAACAGATTCAAGATCCCAAACAGGCGTCGTTTCATTTGTTTTGAGCAAATCGTCAGCTTTTGAAAAGTTGTTGCAATAATCATATAAATGATCTGCAAACCCTGAGTAACTGCTGAAATCAGTGAAGTCAAAAAGTGAATGATTCGATTCGCCTTTAGAAAGAGTAGGTCTAAGAACAGTTAACACGCTTTTCTGGCTAGTATCTGGATTGTGTCGCTGAAGTTTACCATTCAACCATTTGAGCTGTAGTTCACCCGTATGATTGGCTAGTGTCGGATGAGTAATCGTATCTAAGCTCACTCCATTGCAGAGAGCACAGAACTGGTTTCTGTACACTCTGCTGATACTAGTTATATTTATATAATTAGCTGGGGCTGTCTCACAAAGTTTTACTAACTCATCACTGGCTCCATCTGGACATGCTCTCTCAGCCTCCCAGCAAAAATCTGGTGCTTCTGGTGGAAGGAACAGCACTTCACATGAGCTGAAAGAGGAAGAGTTTAACATCGAAATTTGGAGGTATGGCTGTGTGGCCACTACTAAATACAACCCTATTAGAAATTTGTCTATGACAGCTACTCAAGTTTCTAGGTTTTGTTCTTTCAAGTTTTTATGCAGATAAGACCTGTTCTAAAGATACAAGAGCTTAAAACTTGATTGCTTGAATTCTGAACTGAGAAAAACACATAATTGGTAAATAGCCATTTATTTAATATTACAAAACAAATCCCAATCTATAACAATTTCAAAAACATTGTAGGAATAGTTGAGAGATATTGGAAGTTGTTTAGGTGTGAAACCAATAAGCAATTCACTTACATAACCGTAAAAGTAGGCAATTGGCATTTTCATCCAAACAACGTTGCTAGTTTATTTCAATGGTTTAAATCAAGATAAAAAATTGACTTATTCATGGCATTTGTGGCTGATTAGATACTCAATGAGTGTAAATAATCATGGGTGTTGTGTGAAATAAACACGAAAAACAGGAAGCAACAATAACCCAAATATGTACATTAAGCGACATTGTCAAAGCATATGCTGTACCTGAATAGTTAATAATCAGTTTGTCTGTATGAAAACATCTGGCAAGTAGCTACTATCTACGGCAATATGAAGTCATAGGTCAACAGATTAACAATTATAATTTTGTTTGATGGGGTTAACTAGGTCCATTTTCTGAGAGATAGAGATAGAGAGTAGCCAATGGAAATTCTAGCACGGTTGATTATAGATTGATACTTAAAATCACACTTAAGCTCATGCCTTCATTAGCTTGTTCACATGAATAAATTTTGTTTTAGCTAGCAGTAGAGCTGTACAGTACTTTTGTCTCCTTACACACAGAGTACCCATATAGAAAACCTAGTCTGTAAATATCAATACAATAAATAATTTTACTCTAAACCGATGCCTCACCTTGATATCAAATTAATCAACTTCTTGTGATTGGGTTCGTCTTCCAAATAGCTTTGAATAGAATCTGACGGACATTCCACTGAAGCAACCCACCATTCTACCTCTGGGAAAACTCCTTCCTTGTAAGGGTTGACAGCATTACACATTGCACAGTAGATGTTCTTGTAAATGAGACTGTTGTTAAATCCTCTGACAGGCCATCGTTGCATTGATAGATCTGCAATATAACTAGTCAATATTAAAAAGAATGTACATTATAAAAGCGAAACACATTTATGATTCTAATTGCTAGACTTGGCACAAGCTGACTGCCAATGACGAGTATAAATCTAGATCTTAGCTCTCAGTGCACACTTGTTTACAGATCAATATCAGGTATTACGTATTTAGGCTAGAGTCATTCTCCTAATTACACAATGATATAATTAAATAATATAGTGTTTATTTCACGATCAATTTGTTTATACCTATTATTTATTATCATATTTTTAAGAATAATAAGAACGATTATTATGAATATGCACAATATATTGTTCATAACAATCATTAACTATATTAATCTATAATTGCAGGCAACAATGTAAGCTCTGCCCACATCAAACGAGTCATATTTTGGCAATCTCTGGCTTACTAGCTAATCATACTATATACATCTAAAAGAGTTGATTACTGAACAATGTTCTCATTCGCTTTCTGGATGTTTATGCTTCTCTTGTCCTCAATTGTTCCTGCAACAACTCCTTTGAAAGTACTCAATGAGTTTCACTGGTTCGCTACTTCGAAATTTTGTTTTTAAGTTATAGCCCAAATGTTCAAATAATAATTATAAAAATATTTTTTTAGTAAGGAAAATAACATTGTTTTTTAGAAAGTCAAGTTTTTTATCGAGAATTTGTATTTCAAATGTAGTTCAACACACTCAAATTGTTTTATTATCACAACCTTTGGCTAAACTCTAATGTTATCACCCACAACTAAAATATTCTCTATTGCATGACTTATGCTTTTATGTGCGTGGAGTTACTCATTTTTTCATTTTAGAGGAGGCATTTCACTTTGTGACGATTGTCTCCTAAAAAGTCGAATGGTGTGTGTAATATCTCTTGAGGGAAGTTTACTGAGTTTGAGTGTGGTTGTAATTATGTGCTTTTATTGATAGTACACTCGATTCTCGTAACACTAAAATAAATGTAATATTGATAATATACAAGGCAGGTGGACAAAATAAGGTTTGCTACTTTGACACATCAAACAACAAAAAAGAAACAAGTCTCTCAGGTCAAACAAAATGATCAGGTTTTTGTACTAACTTTAAAATAATAACGTTGTAAAATCTGTTTATGTTATAAATACCTTTGTGGTTCTATCCTCGGTGAGATATTAATATTATAGTTACTGTAAGTTTTCAACGAGGTTATGGTAGGTAATGTCTGATGATAATATCATAAGAGGGATCCATGATTAAATCTGCTGGCTGACAGCTCGAAGGCTCTAGTAGTGATGAATCTCATAACAACAAAACAAGTCTATTGCTACTGACCGCATAAAGGATAAAAGTAACCGAAAATCTAAACATAAACAGTGACAGCCCACCTCATCAAAGAATACACAATTACGTTCCCATCATGGACCTAGATCCTGCTTCACATAAATTTATGTTATGCAACGGTTATCTAACATTTTAATCAACGTTCCGGTTTTTATGTAACTTTTTTCACAGTTCAGTATATCTCGATTTAAATAATAGATTTTTGCTCGTTATTGGACAAGGCCATAATTTTTACTACAGTGTGGCTTTTATTTGTGAAAATTCAAAATTGAATCGCTAAACTGAGTTGTACTCCCAGTTGCAAACGTCAAATGGTGATGTAGTGTTGATTTCATAGTTGCAAGTAAGGAGTCTGAGCTGGTATGTCATTGAGCATCTGTAGTACGCCTTTTCATATTTTTGGATCCCCTTCTCTTTTATCATGCAGAGAACACCACCAAGTTGAGGTGAACTCAGGCCCTAGAAACTGCTGATAGAAATAATTGCAGGCCCGAAAGAACCCACCTCTCAGTTCCCTCAAAGCATAAAAAAACAAATCTGCTATCAGTTTGGAGACAGTTCTGCACACCTAACCATCTGCCAAGCGGGCAGGCGGGCAGGCGGGAAGGAGTGCAGGCGGGAAGGAATGCAGGTGGGAAGGGGGGCAGGCGGGAAGGGGGGCAGGCAGAATGATAGAGATGGATGGATGGATAGATAGATAGATGGGCGGTAGATAGACGGACGGATCAATAGAACCTGAGTAGTTTTAATACTTCAACTGGTATCATGTTCCAGCGCTATATGCTTAAAAAGGCTCATTTTTGTCTTGTATGCTTGAGCCTGGTGGCTTTGCCTGTTTGGTGTTGGAGGTAGTATGCTTAGTTGCGGTTGCAAGTTAGGAGCTTCTAGCTGGGCTAACTTTGTAAAGAGGTTCTGAGCTGGTGGGAGTGGTATTAGTTAGTCACTTGGAAGAGCAATGAACAGAGGCCCCCAAGTAGCGGAGTTAGCGTTGGAGCTACTGTGAGAGCAACCACGATTAAATAATTACTACTGTCATGGTTTGGTAGTTTTCAAACAGTAATTGTGTCAGAAGACAGAGTTAAGTGCTTCTGCATTCTACTGCGGTATTTTTCAATGGACCTCTGTTGTACCAGTGTGTTGAGGATATGCTCTGATGGTCACTTGTCAACAGAGGCATTTTTATTAGCACTTTCACAGGCCATACTCTGAGACAGTAGTAGTAAATAGTGATAGGATTGAGTACTACAAATGAACAGCAGTACCAACACAGTACACTGCCGAGGATACTGGCCTTAAGAAAACATTCTGGGCTGGCACCAAGATGGCTACCCTAGCCAGAGGACTAAAAACAGCCTAAGGACCCTAAGAACCTTTATCTACGTGTTTACGAGGGCTGGGCTTTGATCACGTTGTTTTTACGATTAACGCGATCAATTTCCCCAAAAGATTAACGCGATTAAAAACAACTATCTAATTAATCTCCATTAGTAGCAATAACATTTTTTCCTTCGTAGTGACTTGTGTGTTTCACTTTTTTATAATTGACAATTGCAATTTTGTTTGAATAATGGCAATTTTTCATTATTATTGTTTGAAATGTGGAAATAAAACAGTACTACGTGATTACCGTTACGCTAGGCAATAGTTAGTAATGGCCTGCCCTGCAAGCAGCAGACACGCTTTGTGAGTCAGTAGAAGTTACAAAACAACTGAGCCGTGCACTCAAGCATGCATTTGTGACTGCAAGTCTAAGGAAACAGCTCTCATTCACGAGCTCAACCTAATTGCATGGAGTATTGTGGTAGATTTCCGTGCACTCTAGTGGTAAACGGGTAGTTTACACTAGGAACCTTGTGAAGCAATGCGCGAGGCTTCTGCCCACAGCATTTGGTTAATAGCTATTGGGTAGGAAGTCATACTGTGCCGGTAGCATGGTAAGCAGGGCCGGTATTGACCCCTGCAGGGTCGGTAGTGACCTCTACCGACCCGGTACAGCTGTACTGGGCCGGCACAAGATGGCCGCCTTAGACGAGGATCTGTAAAGATGTTCAGGAACTTAGTCAAGGTCGTAAACAGGAAGTGACTACCCCTAAAGTACCAACTTAGTGGACCTGATTCTATATACAGCCTGTGGACCCTGTAGGAGATGTCATTGGACAGTTGGGAGAAAAGACTCCGCCTTTAGCCACTTGGCACCTCCTTGTATTATCTTGCATTGCATTGTGATTGGTTAAGTATTTATATAATTGATGTCATTGGTTGCATTACTTCCTGTGCATTGTATCTTATATGTTTTGTGTTCCTTAGCTCTCCTATAAAAGGAGAGCTCCTACTGATAATCAGTGCATTCATTACAATGAGCCATAGCATGTATTCTTATATTGCTAACCACCTAGAGGAATAATTACCCTCAGGACTGCTTTGTAATAAAGCCACTATAGCAAACACTACTCGGTACTGTTTGTCTGAGCCATGGGCTCTTGCCTTACCGGGTAATTCGGTTGCCCTATACAGTTGTCACTGTCGGTCAGTACAGTGTCCCCTCTGGAGAGAGGTAGAATACTCGAGACTAGTGGATGTCCGTGGAAACAGACCGGAATCCATTACATTGGTGGCAGCGGTGGGATGAGCGGTACCTTCCCACGCTGTGCTCTTTCACGCTACCCTCTGGCCCTGCGAATGCACTGCAGGCCAGCTACCACTGAGGAAGGAGAAGTGATCTACCGGGTGTAGATCTGGAGAGAGGAGGAGAAATTGATCTACCGAAGTAGTAGATCGGAAGAGCAATTGACGCAAGATACTACCGGATTTCCCTGCAGGTTCGTTTGAGTGCGCTCCGAACTGCAGCAGCTATCCCGGCACAGTATCCACTACTAAAGGCTGTCTGCATCAACCGTAGAGTTCGCTCCGTTTGCAGCAGTCCAGTACAGACGCTACCGTATCTTCTACAGGCTCGTAGAGTTCGCTCCGACCTGGACATAGAGATACCGGCACTGTGCGAAAGGAAGAGAGAGTCGTGTATCAGCTATACAGACTCAGCTACCAGAGGTTACTCAGCTTGGAGTGTTACTCAGCTGGTAACAGTGACCCCGGCACTGTATCCATTTACAGTGTCACTACACTACTGCCTGTAGGCCCGTAGAGCTTCGCTCCGCCCTGCAGCAGTACCAGAAGTTTCGTAACGGTTGTTACAAGCGACGGAGTGCCAGATACTGCCACAGTATCCATTGGACCAACCCCTAGATCTGCTAGAGCCACTGGAGACACAGCTACCGACCCGGATCTAACCTATACCGGCCCGGGATCCAGTTGTACTGACCATTTCTTAGATTTGAGTTGAGATCACTCCTCTATCTGCAAAGAATGGCCACCCAGAGAGCACGCAGTGCTGGTCGAGCACCCGCTGGCAACCCAGAAGCTACAGCCATTGATAGATTGACCGAAGCATTGACGGCTATGATGAGGCCCAACCAAGACAATGCACCAGCTAGGCTAAAGGCTCCGAAGTTCGACGGCGAAGGAGACGTCGAGTACTTCATCAGCCGATTCATTGAGGTAGCCGAAATGAATGAGTGGCCAGAGAACACGGCCATGTTATACCTAAGGGATGCATTACGAGGTAAAGCATTGGACTGTGGAAAGCCTCCACAACTGCAGGGTATCTTTGCTGCACTACGAGCACGTTTTGGGCTAACACCCAGGGAAGCTATGTCCCGGCTGACCAGCCTACGCCGCCAACACAAGACGTCGCTCCAAGAGCATGCAAGTGAAGTAGAGCGCCTAGTGCGCGTTGCGTATGCAGATCTACCTCACCGACCCATGCAGAGGATGATGCTGGATATCTTCAGCACCACGGTTGGAAATGTTTACCTGCAAAGGCACTTGTTGGCCATGCAGCCCATTGACATTGCTGAAGCAGTCAGGGCCGGCAACGAGTATATGCAGATAAAGACACCGTTTGAGGAGCGCCAGGCTCATGTACGGATGTTGGAAGAGGATGCCGACGAGGAGGAAGAGGAATGGATGAGGACGGTTGCCAAGGGCCCGTCTCAACGTGTCTCCACCACTACTGCCGTACAGCAGACACACCACACCCCTACACCTGCCATACCGGATCCTATGACAACAGTCATGGACAGCCTAAAGCTACTAACGGAAGAACTACGGTCGCTGAGAGCAGCAAGACAGGCGGCTCCCGCTCCACAGTTGGAGGCAGAGCCTGCAACACGCTGCTGGGGCTGCGGACAACCAGGTCACATGATGAGTACCTGCCCCCGAACTCAGCGTGCAGCTCACTTCACAAACAACCCCAGACAGACGGGAAACGGCCGGCGCCCGCAGTAGCGCCACCGGCAGCTGACTGCAGCTGGGCAAGCCGGACCACACCCACAACCCCTTATAGTCCTGGAACTCTGCAGAAGAGTGGACAACCTCCCAAGATACAACCGACAGCAACCAACCACAGCTGGACAAGCCAAGCAACTCCTGATGCCCCGTACAGTCCTGGAACTCTGAAGAAGAGTGGACAACCCCCCAAGAGAGCATCAATACCCGCTGACTGCAGCTGGACAACTCCTGACACCCCATACAGTCCTGGAACTCTGAAGAAGAGTGGACAACCCCCCAAGAGAGCACAGACGCCCGCTGAGGACAGCCGGACAGCTCGACAAGCCCCCATTAGTCCTGTAACTCTGCAGAAGAGTGGACAACCCCCCAGGAGAACACAGACTGACAGTAGCCGGATTGCTCGTCAACCCCCTTACAGTCCTGGAACTCTGAAGAAGAGTGGACAACCCCCCAGGAGAACACAAATGGCAGCGCCACCGCTGGAGCGACCTTACCAGGCCAGCTACTTCCTGGCTGGAAGGTTAGCCGGTAGACCAGCCTCCCTGTTGATTGACACAGGCTGCACAACCAACTTGCTGTCGAGACATCTGTACCAGCAATTGCCACAGTCAGTGAAAGACACGCTGCAACGCAGCGAGGCACATGGACTCATGGCTGACGGGTCGAGGATTCCCTTTTACGGTACCCTGCAAGTAAGCTTGCAGCTTCGTAAACTGAGAACGAGCGTAAACTTCGTCATTAGTGACATCAATGAAGATGCCATAATTGGCATGCCGTTTCTCACCTTACACGAGTGTGCCCTAAGGTTTCCAGACTCCCATGTCATCATTGACGGACATGTGTTGCCTTGCACAGACAAGCACGGGCGGCCACTTAATGATAGTGTCTGTCTAACACAGGCAGAGCTGACGGAGAACACCCCTTACACCCCTGAAGAAGAGGACGTCCCCACACAACCAACCACTGTAGAGAAAACTACAGGTGGAATGTATCAGGCTGTGAAGAGCCCCCCGCCACAGGTAGATGGCAGAAGATTTGAGCCGGATCGGACAACAACTGTAGAAGCTATAGGCCAAACAGTGTTTTCCCCCCCGTTGGCTACGCCCCTGCGCTGGGGAGAAGGGAGCCCTGCTGCTGGAGAGAGGCAGCTGCCCTTTGACTATCAACCCTCTGTTAAAAGATGCAGAGATGAAGCAAACCAGCACCACACAGAAGCAGGCTATGAGAGCGCTCAACTGTGCATAGATGGGAATTCCCACCACCCGCCTAGAGGAAAGGCAAGGAAAGCAGTAAACAGACCCAAAAAGGCTGCAAGGGAGGTGCGGACCACATCACGCTTGGTTTCAAAAGAATCCCCAGGAGCTCCCCGACAACCTCCAGTGAACAGGATCACTGTAGCAGACCGTCGGAAGAAGTTGGAGAAGCGGCCAAAAACCCCCAGTACCCAAACACTTCCTGTGGAGCCAGACAGAGTGAGTCAGAGTTGTGAACAACACTGCAGCTCCAAGAAGCCACTCATACCCGCGAAAGTCGTCGACAGAGTAACACTTGCTCACAAGATGTCCAACCACTGTCTAGAACTAAGTGACGCAGAGGATCTGCTACTGGACTTAGACGACTACCCACCTACCCAGAAAGAGCTGGAGACCATGCCCACGGCAGAGCTGTTCACCAAGCCTGACCAAGGAAAAGCTGAGGAGAAGGAGATCCAGCTGGCCAAGAAAGAAACAGAAGGTGAGCAATTAAACGCAGCGTTTTCGAAATGGTTGTTTGAAAACTGCACGCCACGAGATCCGTTAGCACTACGGAGTGGCAGCCCACCTGGCTATGCTAAACCTGTACCTCTAGACTTACCATGCGCTGGTGACAGTAGAGAATGCGCTCTCCCACGAGTTGGGACTGCTGACACCCTCAGAAGGGCAGTAGATAAAAAAGAGCGGGAGATCAAGTGCCCACCACTTGATGCTGCCTGCCTGCCGGCCCGGGATGACTCCCTACCGGCCCGGAGCACCTCTATGCCGGCCCGGGGCAACCCTGTACCGGCCCGGGGTCCTCCAGAGATTCAGTCAGGAGGGACTGAGAGGTTACAAGGCAGTAATTACCCTTGTAGAGCCTACCGAAGGAAGAAGCCTGTGGTGGCAGCTAAGGGTGAACGTCCCACGACGTCTTCACCACCAACCTTAGTGCCACACAGCACAGTGCACCACACCCCGGCACGGGATGTTGCTTGCACCCCCACGGCGCAGTGGGAAGAGGAGAAACGGCGCTGGCTTTCCTTAAATAAGGAACGGCGTTCTCCTAGGAGTAAGATACGGAAGGTTCTGTCGGCGCTAGAACTTCCAGGGCCACTGCTCTCGCCCATACATGACACTATGGTAGAGCAAGCTCCGCTGCAATATAGGCAGCCCATTAACACATTGCATAAAGTCTATCATGCACCTTGTGTTGTAGATTCACGCTCCCAAGTGGACGTGACACCGAGGCTCACCATCCGGTTGGTGCAAGCGCCTAGCCCTACTGCAGAGGAGAAGGCAGAGGAGACCGAGGAGAAGGTGCCGGCCCCAGTCACCCCTACGTTGGACGATGAGCCAACCACCTCATGGAAGGAGGATGGGAGACGAAATCCTACAAGATGGCGCATGCTGCGCTGGGTAACCTCGGAGACGGAGGAGCGGGTGGAGCACCTGTTACAGGAGGCCGTGGACCATACATGCACCAAGTGCAACTACCAGGCCAGGAACATGCGGCAGCTCAGGGTGCACACCCTGCAGCACTATCTACGACATTACTGTCGGTGCCACTATGCGAGCGAGAGCCGCGACGCGGTATACTCGCATCAGAGCAAGTTCGATGCACCAGGGAATGAGATGCACTACCAGAAGACGGGAATCATATACACTGTAGATCGGCCGAGCTACTCCCGTTTCTGTGAGTTTGTTAGATGGAGCAACGCATCTAAATTCAGGCGATGCCAGCCCACACATCAAGGGGAACCAACTCCCAAGGTGCCTGTGAAGAAGCGACTGGGCTCTCCAGTACAAAGGGAAGCTCCTAAGAGGAAGGACGACAAGAGAGGCAAGCTCACCCTCACCGGGTATAGAATACCCAAACGGACGGCTAGTCCGCCTAGCGCAACTTGCCTACCAGAGCCAGAAGTTGCCAGTACGGAGCCAGGAGAGTTGGACGTACCCAGACCATCACTGCACTTCCTGCGACACAGTGACCGTCTAGCCACCCAGATAGAAGATCACGTCACTACTCTGGAGAAGCAGCTGGGAGAGCTGCGGAGGCTGCTGATCAGCCAGACTCTGTCAGAAGAGCAGACAACTGTGGCTAAAGCCGAAGCGCGGCTTGTCACTACCGAGGTCGAGCGGTTGCGCCAGCAAGCCACCAGCCTCAGGGGCGTTCTCTACTAAATGAGACGCCAGACATTGTATATATGCTACTAAATATAAACTCTTGTTCTGTTATATATATATCTGTTACATAATCAAATATATAACCTGGGTACAAGTGTTACCCCCCACACATATCTACTCTTAATATTTTATTATTAAAGCCAGGCTATGACTTTAATGGAGAGAGGTATGTGGTAGATTTCCGTGCACTCTAGTGGTAAACGGGTAGTTTACACTAGGAACCTTGTGAAGCAATGCGCGAGGCTTCTGCCCACAGCATTTGGTTAATAGCTGTTGGGTAGGAAGTCATACTGTGCCGGTAGCATGGTAAGCAGGGCCGGTATTGACCCCTGCAGGGTCGGTAGTGACCTCTACCGACCCGGTACAGCTGTACTGGGCCGGCACAAGATGGCCGCCTTAGACGAGGATCTGTAAAGATGTTCAGGAACTTAGTCAAGGTCGTAAACAGGAAGTGACTACCCCTAAAGTACCAACTTAGTGGACCTGATTCTATATACAGCCTGTGGACCCTGTAGGAGATGTCATTGGACAGTTGGGAGAAAAGACTCCGCCTTTAGCCACTTGGCACCTCCTTGTATTATCTTGCATTGCATTGTGATTGGTTAAGTATTTATATAATTGATGTCATTGGTTGCATTACTTCCTGTGCATTGTATCTTATATGTTTTGTGTTCCTTAGCTCTCCTATAAAAGGAGAGCTCCTACTGATAATCAGTGCATTCATTACAATGAGCCATAGCATGTATTCTTATATTGCTAACCACCTAGAGGAATAATTACCCTCAGGACTGCTTTGTAATAAAGCCACTATAGCAAACACTACTCGGTACTGTTTGTCTGAGCCATGGGCTCTTGCCTTACCGGGTAATTCGGTTGCCCTATACAGTTGTCACTGTCGGTCAGTACAGTGTCCCCTCTGGAGAGAGGTAGAATACTCGAGACTAGTGGATGTCCGTGGAAACAGACCGGAATCCATTACAGTATTCACCATGACTAAGACAGAGACACAGTGTGAGTGAGCCATGATTGGTAACAGATTATGAGACTGGCTGTGCAATAATTAATAATAGAAGTGATAAAAAATTTACAGTAACAATCATCATAGCTGAAATATCGATGGTGGACGGTTGATAAAAGATACAAAATATTATACAAAATTATACAAAAATTGCATAAAAAGAGTGACAAAAATAGTCCTTTGAGGAACTTAATCCGTAATTTGTGCAAAATTTGTACACAATTCGTTTCTTTTAATGATATTTGACTTTACCTGCTGCTCAGCATGCCATGAAAAAGAACTGGCTCAATTATTCCAAACAGTGTTTCTCCAACTCCACAAGGTTTACGTGAATTCAGAGAAAATAAAAATGATTGTGAGTTTTTGTTACAATTGAGTTGTGATTGCCACACTGTGAACAGTGCATGTTTAGCTGATTTACTTGCACAGTTGATGCAGCATTCTAAAATACGTTTTCGAAATATTGACCAATGGGTTGCACAGTCACTAAGCATATGTTTTGATATGGAAATTTAAAATACAACTATTTGAATATCCACCAGATTCTTTGAGTTGGTTTTTCACTAAATGCACAACTACAGCAAAGCCTTGAGTTGACTTTTTGGAAATATAATCCATGTTTTATGACGATCTCCATTGGTGGGAAAATAAACTTAAAAAAATGCTTTTTACCACCTGGAATATCTAGGCTCAAGCTATTACGAAAGAGTTTCACGCTCAACTCTTCAAAAAAAGTCAACGTTTTTGCAAGTTGTTGTTATGGGTGGTGGTGAGCAATAGGGAGAGCAATTTGTCGCATGGAACCATCGTTGCACTTCTGCAGATGTTGTGTAATTATGTTCAAAGATTCAATTATGTAATGAAGCAAGAGGGAAGTTGGCACACCCATGCGGCTATAAATTTATAATTAGTGCGGACAAAAATTTTCCAAGAACTGTTAGATGCTCTGACAGCAAATTTCGTAAAATATATAACCAGTTACATAATGATTGAAACATGTAGACGAATTGAGCATCCTCAAGCCAACTGGCAAGTCAAAACTTCATAACAACTCCATAGCACTAGCCCCTCTTGATCTCCCTAACATCACTTTCGCACTTTTTATGTTATCTCCACGGGCAACGCCGGGTATTTCGGCTAGTAATATGATAAAGGAACAAAGTAATTTTATAAGTAACACTAGTAAATGATATAGTACTATTCTATAAGTGATCAATAAAAATGCTAAATTCAGTGATTATGATAAATAGTAATATACTAGTATCAGCAACTAATAATAATACGAATTAGAAATAATAATTAATAAGCAGAAACTGAATAAACCCAAGTATATAGAATTAATGTGCTTTGTTTTCTCTTTCAAGTGCACCTTACCTATGACTGAAAATAAATTCCATTCCACCATAATGCAATCCCATGCTTATAATCTTTAATAGGTGTGGAAAAATCAGAACTATATATTGGAAAATTGGAGTCAGTTATAGATATATCGCAGGAGATTAATTTTGCGATTAATTAAGATCAATAAATTTGACAACAAGATTAATCTTGAGTAAATTTTTGAAACCATGGCACAGCCCTAGTGTTTACCGACTCAAGTTACAGACAGTTTGGGACCCAAGGCTTTGTAGAGATCAAGACTGTGTTAGAAGTTCCAGAGACCTTTGAAATCACTTTGTAGTGGATATTAATTCACTAACTCCGCCGTTTACTTTTGGGCACCAGATATGTTTAATTATATGCATACTTTTCCATTTGCCAGCATTTATAGCTTTTTTATGTATTTTTTAGACCTACATTTATGTTATGTATGTATTTGTGTTACGCTTTGGTTGGTCTACTCATAAAGTAGGCCAATAGTATACTGTCTTTTGACCTATTGTATAAAAGGCCATGTTCATGGCTTATTACTGTCATTGCTTTGGCGTAGCATTTGCATTTGCTCTTGTTCTGGGATTTGTTTAGGAAAAGTTTATGTATGAACTTGGGTGCACCGCGTTCTACATACGAACTGAGAGCTTAGCCAGTTTGAAGAGTTGAGGTTGATGGAGTTACTGTTCTAGTTCCCATAGCATTGTAGACCGCAGCTTGTTTGTGTAAGCATTGCTGCCTTTTATGACTATCTCATTTTATGCTGTTGTTATACCCTCTTTATATAGTGCTTGTTTAGTGGTATGTAGTTAGTATCTTTCGGCTGTGTGAACAATAAACTTCTATCTTATCGCCAAAGACTATGATTCTAACAGGTTATGGGCCCAGAGACGCAGTTCTAGTAAACACTGACAGTTGTTACCTGAATCTAAAATGGCAGGAGTAATAGAAGAAAAACAGTCTGTGGATAAATTATCAAGCAGCAACTACAGCACTTGGAAGTTTAAACTGAAACATTTACTAATAGCCAAAGAACTGTGGGGATATGTAAACAGTTCTATCCAGGAGCCTGACGACTCAGCTGAAGCGACAGTAAAGGCAGATTATCTGAAGAGATCAAATCATGCGATGTCAATCATAGTGCTGTCTGTAAGTGACGATCTTCTCTATCTTATTACATCTTGCTCAAAGCCAACCGACGCATGGGACACATTACAGAAACACTTCGAGCGTGATACACTTACCAACAAACTATTTCTTAAAAAACGATACTTTAGGGCTACCATGGAAGAAGGGACGTCACCTGAACAGCACATCCGCTTTATGAAGGAGCTATCTGACAAACTAGCTGCGGTTAACTCTGCCATTGAAGAAGAAGATCAGGTGGTTGCATTACTAGGCAGTCTACCTGATAGCTACTCAACCCTTGTGACAGCACTAGAGGCCCGAGTCGATGACCTGAGCCTCAACTATGTACAGCAGGCACTAATGTCAGAATATCAAAAACGCAAGGAGCAACAGACACTACCTGTCTCAACAAACGCTGACACAGCGCTTGCAGCTGGAAACCAAAATACAAGGCATAACAACAGTAACAAGAAGTTCGATAGAAGGTGCTATGAGTGCAATAGCCCTTTTCACATTCGACGATTTTGCCCTAAGCTTAGGCCTGCAGCTAATCATGGAGCTCAACCGGTCATAGAGACTGTAGATAGAGAAGATGACTCTGCTTTTGTGATGTCTGATAGCAAACAACAACATGCTCGCTGGCTTATTGACTCCGGTGCCACATCGCATATGGCATACAACAGAGATCTGTTCCAAGCGTATAGGGAGCTAGAGATACCTCAGAAAGTAACTCTTGGTGATGGACATGTGCTTAAAGTTGCTGGAATCGGAAGCGTACAAGTTTACACACGTAGTAGCGGAAAACAAATCAGACCCAACACAATGCATGAGGTTCTACATGTACCAGAGATGACAGCGAATCTCTTCTCTGTAAGGGCTGCGGCAGAGAAAAATGTGATCGTGCAATTTGGACACTCTCGTTGCTGGATTAAGAATAAATCCGGAAAACTTCGTGCGACAGGAACAGTATACAATAAACTCTACTATCTGGATACTGGTGACAGTGCGTATCATTGTGCCTCCTTAGCAGATGACACCAGCATATGGCATCAACGCCTTGGTCATGCCAGTATGACTAACATTCAGTCTACTCATCAGAAGAGGTTAGTTGTGGGTGCCGATCTTTCTAAAGTGCACGTAGATATTTGTGAGCCATGTATCAAAGGCAAAATGACTAGAAGGCCATTTCAAAGTCAAGGTATTGTGAAATCTAGTAGACCACTTGATTTAGTGCATACAGATGTTTGTGGACCGATGCAAACCCAGTCTATTGGTGGTAGTGTGTTTTTTGTCTCATTTATTGATGACTTTTCCAGATATGCTTTTGTGTACTTTGTAAGAAAGAAGGCTGAGGTTTTTGACAAGTTCAGAGAGTTTGAGACGTTTGTTACAAACCAAACCGGACTAAAAATTGGCGCGCTGCGAAGTGACGGTGGTGGTGAATACATAAGTACAAACTTTGAACAATATTTAGCTTCAAAAGGCATACATCATCAACTAACTGTTAGACACTCACCGGAACAAAATGGTGTGGCTGAACGGTTCAATCGTACCGTATGCGAGTCAGCTCGTGCAATGATCATTCAGTCAGAACTGCCAAAGTCCTTTTGGGCTGAGGCCATTGCTACAGCTGCATACACAAGAAATCGACTACTCACTAAAGCAACATCGACAACTCCACATGAGCGTTGGTTCGGCAGAAAGCCGAATATTAGCCATTTGCGAGTCTTTGGTTGTGTAGCTTATAGTCACATCCCTGAACAACTTCGGCAAAAACTCGACAGTAAAGCAGACCGCATGGTACTTGTCGGATACTCTACGAGGTCAAAAGGGTATAGGCTGTACGATCCCAAGTCGTGTAAGGTTGTAACAAGACGTGACATAATCTTTGATGAGACTAAACACGGTTTAACAATAGTAGACAAAAGTGAGAAGACGACGTCTAATTCACATAAGTTATATGTAGATGCAACACAGCCTAGTGCCTCCGACACATCTGACGATAATCCTGAACCTGAGCTTCGCCGGTCTAACCGCACACACCAACCACCCGTCAGATTTGGCATCAATGAGTATAGTAGTGTTAATCATCGTGCATGCTATGCTCATGGTATCGTCGAACCACAAAACTTCACTGAAGCGATGAGTAGTCCACAGTCAAAGGAGTGGCTAGCTGCTGCTGAAAGCGAATATAAGTCTCTGGTTGTAAATGATACATGGGAGCTAGTCAGCTTACCTGAAGATCGCCGTGCAGTTGACTGTAAATGGGTTTTTCGTGCAAAATATGATCAGGAAGGGAACGTAGATCGATTCAAAGGTCGTCTAGTAGCTCGCGGATTTACTCAACAAGCTGGAATCGATTACGACGAGACATACGCTCCTGTAATAAGATACCCATCGTTAAGAGCTTTACTTTCATACGCTGTCTGTAACAACATGCATGTTCATCAAATGGATGTAGTGACTGCATTCCTAAACGGCAACCTAGATGAGGAAATTTACATGTCGCAGCCTGAAGGTTTTGTGACATCGGGAAGTGAAAATCTAGTGTGCAGACTTAATAAATCAATCTACGGCCTCAAGCAAGCACCTAGATGCTGGAATACTGTTCTCGATGAATTCTTGAAATCACAAGGATTCAAACAATCCTCTGCCGATCAGTGTGTTTATGTATGTGACCGTGCTGACGTTAAAACTATCATTGCAGTGTATGTGGACGATCTTGTCATAATGGGGAGTACGGAGGCTGCTGTGCTGGAGACTAAACAAGCACTGGCTAGAAGGTTTGAAATGAAAGATCTTGGAGAACTACATTTTCTACTTGGGATGTCAATAAAACGAGACTCTGATACTCTAAGCATCAACCAACCAACATTCATCAAGCAAACTCTCAAAGGGTTTGGAATGGAGAATTGTAATCCAGTGTCTACACCAGCAGCGACTGATGTAAAACTGATCAAGTCTGATGGAAGCAAATCAGTTGATTCAAAGCTGTACCAATCGATTATCGGAAGCCTGCTATACCTTGCTGTAGGAACTAGACCTGACATTGCACATTCAGTGGGAGTCCTATCAAAGTTCAATTCTTGTCCTACAGTAACTCATCTTACAGCAGCTAAACGTGTGCTACGATACTTAAAAGGAACCCCTTATCTTGGACTGCGTTACAACAGAAGCAATACAGGTTTGTTGGGTTACTCTGATGCTAGCTGGGCAGATGATGGTGATGATCGCCATTCGACCACTGGAGTTGCTTTCCTTCACTCAAGCAACCTCATTACATGGCTTAGCAAGCGTCAGAGCACAATTGCACTTTCGACAGCTGAATCAGAGTACATTGCGTTATTCGAGGCAACAAAGGAAGCAGTGTGGTTGAGGCAACTGTTTTTTGATATGGACAGTTCAGTTGCTGGACCAACGGTTATCAATGTTGACAATCAGTCGGCGGCCGCAATAGCCAACAATAACAAAAGTAACAAACGTCTCAAACACATGGACATAAAGTATCATTATGTTCGTGAAGCAGTAAGCGAAAATATTGTGGCTACAAACTATTGTCCTAGTGAAGTAATGCTTGCAGATTTTTTGACTAAGCCATTACCTAGAACTCGCTTTGTCAAGCTGTGTGAAAAAATTGGACTGACATAGAGTTATGTTATCACTTGCTAGCTATGTGAACTAAGTGGGAGTGATGGAGTTACTGTTCTAGTTCCCATAGCATTGTAGACCGCAGCTTGTTTGTGTAAGCATTGCTGCCTTTTATGACTATCTCATTTTATGCTGTTATTATACCCTCTTTATATAGTGCTTGTTTAGTGGTATGTAGTTAGTTGCTTTCGGCTGCGTGAACAATAAACTTCTATCTTATCGCCAAAGACTATAATTCTAACAGAGGTAACTCTTTTGTAGCCTTTTCCGGAGCGATGCCTGCCCAATGAGCTCTCTGGTGAGAGGTGTGAGAAGGTAGTCAGGCTTGTAGAGGCTGACTGAACTACTATGCAGGCAGACAGGGTGTCTGCCTGGTTCAACTGATTAGCGCTGGAGTAGTAAGAATGACAGAATCCACTAAACTTCCACAGGTTGCTCTCAGCTTGTAATGAGGGTGGTTTAACCACTGCTAATTAGATAATCTATCAGCATGTTTTTTATCATTTCGCAATCCAACTATAGCATCCATTTTTGTTGATGAAAAAATTATGTATATCCTGTTAGAATGCGTAATATTCACCGACAAATTCATTTTTAAAAAAAAAAAGACCAGTCAAAAAATGTTTTTTGTAAACACACTCTTAACTAAAAGCTGTCTTTTCTCTGGGTTTTATCAATAAACCGAAAATATAACTATCAATCCTCCTAAGCATTTGGTTTTGCGTTGTATCAACAACTCTTGCTAAAAAGCACTATTGATTAATACATATAGACATGTTTATTTTTTCTAAAGTATGTGTTTTGTTTAATTCAAAGTCAACATTTCTAGTAAAAGCCAAAACAATAAGCATAACTCCATTATCAGAACCTCTTTTTTTTAAAAAGAATACTTTTAAAGCAATCTCACACCACTTGTGACCAGTAACAGGCTTTGAGTACATTCAAGGAACTTCTGTGATGCACACACATATAACAAATGTCTCTACTTTGACATCTAGTTGCAGCGACGACATTCAATCGATGAAGAAATGTTAACTATCTTTTGATAGCTATAAAGTTAAATACTGCATTATTCAGTGAACCATTAGCGATGCAAATTTGACTGAGTAATCTTTGTACTCATTATCATAATGCATTATTCATTGTAAGAATGGGATCTTTCATGACTGTATAGATCTTGGAGCAAGCTTATAGAACTTCGTGACTTGATTCATTTGAATAACAATTCAACTGAATGTTTTATAATGTTAATTTTGGTGTTTGCTCCAAATAAAAATGAACACATATCACGTTTGCAAGCATACTTCTCAGTATTATATATAAAAAACAAAGTGCCTAAGAAACAACACAACAAATAACACCATGATTTTCAATCCAGCGGTTGTAGGTGGCACTTTTGTTGGCAGTATCACATAATTATGAATAAGTGCCACTCTATACTAAGTACATAGTAGTTAGTAGTCCACCTTCTGTTCAAACAAGCAGATATAAATAAATGAAATCTTGGCAATTTTGATTAAGTTATGGCAGGGTGTCTCGTAGTAAACTATTTAAAGAGAAACTTCCCAATGACAGTTTTTATAATAAACTTTTAATAGGTTTATAATTTACTTACCATAGCTCCCCATTGAGTCATCCTCACACAGTTCTCTAAGCTCGCTGCTCTTTGTTACTGGAGGACATTTGTCGACAAGATAGTAGCCATTGTGGCAAGAGAAGGTTTTTGGGGCAAGTTGGTCTAGAATTCTGGTTGGAGTCATTGCGCAACAATCGCTGTAGAACTTGCATCTATCAAACCCGTTGAAGTCGTGCTGAAAGCAAGTACCATTCACCAGAGAGGTCTTTGTTACACCTGCTGATTCTGTCATTAGCCCCAGATATATCTCTGTAGGTACGTTATTCCAACGCATGAAATCGTCCAAAATTGGATCAAACCCAGAGGCTTGAATAAGAAATAGCGCAGCTATAATCACAAGGACAGTTGACAACCTCATTGTCTTTGTCTTTATTGTAAAGGATGCGGTCATAAGTGGTCTACCGATATATCTCTGTAGGTACGTTATTCCAGTCTATGAAATAGTCCAAAATAGGGTCAAGCCCAAAGGCTGGATTTGCAAACGGCACCGCAACAATCACGAAACAACTAACTGCATGATTCCACGCTTTGCGCCAGTTAGAGTGAAATGTACAACAATAAATACTGTACTGGATAATCCAATCACAGGAAGAAATTGCTGAAGCGTGCAACCATTGGATTTACTAGCATATTCTAAGAAATCCTGCATACGGAAGAAATTAAGCATTCTGAGTATAAACAAAAAAAAATTTCATCCCCCACATTGAAAGTCGGGCCTACTAAGAGCCGTCCCAGCTTTGGGGAAAAACTTTACAATTAATAAAGTTGTTTATTACTTACATAAATACTTGACAAAGAGTAATAAATCATGTATTGTGTTTGGAAAGTTGAGCAGCTCTTTGGGTTCTTTTTTAAAACAATTCAAATGTCGATATCATCTGCCATATAAATTAGTGTAACGCTTTTTCACAAACCACAAAAGTGCGATAATAAGCTCAAAAAGTCTACTATTGTTTATTGAGCCCAATTATTGGTCTCTGCAAGACTTGTAACACCACTCAGCTTTAGAAGTAAACCTGTTTAGGTCAAGGCTGCATTTACTAAGCTTGCTGTTTTGTGTCAGCCTCGGCTGTAGGAGGATACTAGATGTATTTGCGGGCTGGATTGATGAAGAGGTGCAATTATTTATTTTTGGAAACCACAGCGGCAGGAGGTGAATGCATCAATTCAAGCTTTTACATTGTATTGTATAATAGTAATTAGTATTTTAGAGAATCTAAAATACTATTGTTCTGCCTGGTTTTATTTTTTTTTTTCTTCTTCTTTCGCGGCGAACTTGACCAAACTCGTGCCACTTTTTCTCAAGAACCGTAATACATAGAGCTACAAAGTCTTTTGCGACACGATCGTGAGGCATCGGGCCAAAAAATAAGTTAGTTACGAAGTTACAGAACATTCCAGAACATCACAATCCAGGTGCGAAAACAGGTAAAAAATCGTTTTCAAAAGCATCAAATTGACTGAAAAACATAGACCCGATTGACGAAAAATTACGAAATTTTGAAAGATGGTGCATTTGCTCATCTTCTGATTCGACATTATGACACGTCAATAAAAAATTGTTCGGAAGCGGCCATCTTGGATTTTTGTGAAAATCACAGTTTTTAGCATAAAACAGCTTCCCGTTAGAGAACCAACAGGCCGAATTAGCTGAAATTTGCAACAAACATGTGCCATAGTGTATCAATGTACCAATTTGAACTTCAAAGCGATCGCACAAAACTGCTTCAAGTTTTTACATTTTCAAATTTGAAAGTCTAAACAGAAACAGCACTTTTCAATGCTTTCCGAGACCAGAATGGAACTAGTCAGCGACAAGTAACTTATTAGGCAGCATAGCCCAATGATTGAACTTTCTAAAAGTAGAGACTACAAGTTTCTCGCAATACCGCCAAAACAGCTATCCCATTTTCAAAAGAGGTCATCCAAGTGGAAAAATGACCATAACTCGCGGACGGTTACTCTAATTTGCATAAATTTTGCGTGGTTGCGATCGCATTGTAACTGTCTTTCAGATAAACAAGTCTGTGATCTTTGGTGAAAGAGTCAAAGCCCACACGGTTTTCAATGTGTGACGAAAATGTTCGTTATTTACTGTTTTCACCGCGGAAAAATTTTTCTCCTCCAAAACTTTAGCACAAACAGTATTCAGGTGACAAATTGAACAGATCTGAAAAAAATTGAAAGTATTCGATAAGTATTTAGCGATGTCCGAACCCAAAATATTTTTTTGTATGTAGGCTATACAACCTTCTTTTTATCCTAAGCTGTTTATGAACCACATTCAACATTGCTAGATGGCTAGATGGTTAACAATGTGACTTTCTGTTGGCAGGGTTCAGGTACGATTCCCAGGTACGGATTTCTTTTTCGCCTAAAAACAATTATTGTCAGAAAGGAGGAGCCAAGTCAGCATGAGTATATGTAGTAACAGGAGTGCATGTTGTATTGGCAATCGTGAAGCGTGTGTTTGTGTGACTCCAGCGAACGAAAGCATCAAGGCAGCTTCAAAAAGCTGCGTTTTTTTGCAAAAATAAAGCTATCGAAAAACAGTCGTCAGGTTGTACTAACTTAAATTGCACAACAGCAACATGTCTCTATAGCTGGATGGCTAAGGTGGTTGCCTGCTGTTTTAGGGGTCCAGGTACGATTCCCAGTGGTGGAAACTTTTTTCACGTGAAAAGTGTTTGCAAGTATAACTTTACTGCTTAATATAATGTTTAGGAATAATGAGGGTGTCAAAAGCATGCTGTTTGATCAAAGGTTGATGGTGTAGTTGGGGTTGTACAAGAATCACCGCAGCCAGTACAGGTGTTCAAATCCATTCAGTGTCATTTTCTATTTTATGTATTCTCTAAAATACTCTTGCTTTTGCTCGCAAACACAAATCAATATCTAGTTTAAAAATATCTTTCGATCTGAAACAGGTTGTGAAGATATAAAATTCTCGTGTGCGTTGTAGCGAGCAAAATTATTTTCGCATGTTGAAGCATACCATCAATGACGTTCATTGTGTGGTTGACTTGTCACTTGTAGTAATAGCGTGATGCTACGGAAGTAGCAGATAGTAAGAGTCTTTACAATCTGTGCGTCAAACAAAGTACGAAAAATAATAAGTGTTTGTAGTTCAATACGTCGCGAATGGCACTGATAGAGTTTACTGAGCAAGTCAAGGCTGCATTAACTAATGTTCACTATTCTGTGCCAGTCTCATATCTAGGAAAATACTGGCACTTTGCTGGGGGGATAATCTATATTGATGGCAATCTATATCCTAGGGAATTAGTGACGCAAACATTGTACTTGGTAGGCAGGGACTAGTTTTATAAACTTATACAGTTCAGTCTCACAGACAACTAACACATTTACTCACTACCAAATGACAAATCCACGTTTTTCTTTACGTTTCATAAATTAGTCTCCTCACATGACTGAGAGTTCCTGTAGAACAGAAGCCATTGTGGTGAAATACTGCTTTTGATGCCAAGCATGAGTTTTTGTGTGTTTCATACTAAAATTGTCAAAAAGCTAATTCTGCGGCTACATTAACGGAATAGCAAGACAGCTGATAAAATACGCCTCCCCGTTTTCCTCTTATTCTCTGCAATCAATTTTTATCTCTGTTTTATTAACAGCGTTTCTTTTTGGGTCTGAGATGAAAAACTGCAACATAACAGATAGTGAATGTATGTTTGTTAAACATAGACATAGACATAAGTAATAGGTAACAAGATCCTATAGATTGGTTTGACCATAAATTATAGTTCTCTAAGACAGGAAGTGTGTACTACTTTGCCTGAACTACAATCATGTGTGCTTCTATGGCAGATCGGCTCTAATACATCTACTAAGTCTGCCACGCACGAAGTGTTGTAATCATAAGATAGAGTGTGTGAGTTATTGACTTTAATTAAACCAAATATCTTATAAATAGCATCTGTAAGTTTTAAATAAACTTTTGCTCACTCAATTGTGGTTAAGTTATTGCTGTCATATCCACAATTGCCTCACAAATGGTTGTTACACGAGAAATCAAGAAAACAGATGATTTCCGCTGCCATATTGAGACAATATTGTAGTATGAGCACACCAGTAACTGTACGCACTTGTGACTAGTGACATGTTCCGTAGCCTTTCTAGTATAAGATCTATTTATATACACCTTTGCATATTTGTGTAAGAAAAGCTTTTGGTAAATCTATGGTTGCATCAACATAAGTTAATCAATTATCATAAATAAAATAACTGCGAGTTGAGAAAAGCGGGAAGCTACAGAATAATATCAGTTAACATCTCAATAGGCGACCCACTGGTACGTTGTTGGCTTTAAAGGCAGGTTTCAGACTAATTTATTCTATATATGCTTTCTCAGTGCGTTGAATAATTAATTCTGAGCAACTCAATGTTGACTAGATGTTGGTGTTAGTGACAGAAAATCATAAAAGCACTTGTGAAAACAAAACTCCGGTTCAACAATGTTACAAAATAAATGAGAGGAAAAGAGTGTTCTAAATCCTATTATGTATTACTGATAAGCACTTACTGCAGGAATATCGATAAGCTTACTTGTATCTCTATCAAAGAATATTGGGGGATTATAACATACTGGATTTTGGTTTGGTTAACCACAACCTACCACTAGTCTCAAGTACTGCACCTCTCCCCAGAGAAAACACTACCGGTATGCCCAGTGACACTTTTGTAATGACCTTAACAACCAAATAGAGCTCTCAGCTCAGACATCATTCATGTTATTGAGGTTCAGTGTATTTATTCTCTGTACGCTCTAGGGTGGCTATCAATTAGAGGGTGTAATGGCAAGAGCATGCAGGCAATACAAGACCAAGTGCAATGGATACAGTGAATGAATGTCCAGCTTTTTATAGACTGGAGAACAAGAAGCTTAGGCCCCGGATAATAATACAACCAATGATACATACAGACAGTCAATTGATCCGAATAGCAATACATGGTTAAAAAATAACACAAATACAATAAGAGTATTTCTGATCTATGTTCATTAAACAAATTGCAATAAAAATACTCAGACCAGCAATAAATTTAATCTATAAATAATCATATTGTTTGTAACTCGCTTGTCAACAAAAATTAGCTCACTAAATAAAAAATGATCAACAAGCATTTATTTATATTGCTTGTAGGTCACGAATGAAACTGAACTCTAACTAAATTGTAAAGACTTTGTTGATTTTTTCATTTTTATAGACTGGTTTTATATTCTTAAAATATATTTCAAAATCATTACAATTGCTCAAAATTTATTAAATTCAAAAAGCAGCTTTACCAACTATTCCAGTTTATAGCGATTCAGTTTTTATTTCTTTGTTTTATTTTAAAAATTGGGAGTTTTTTTTATTTGTGATTTGTTTGGTGATCTATTACAGCTAATTAATTAATTATGGTATGCTAAACTGATGTTCCATTCCAATCGTGATGTAATAAATTACGAACATCTATTATTTTTTTTGTACTTTGTTTGACAAACAGATCGCGAATAGTCTTATTGATAATGCAAGTAATTAAAGATAGTAAGCACCTAGTGGCAAATGGGCAGAGTTAATGAGTAGATCGTTTAGTGGAATACTGTCCCATCTCCCAGCAAGTCTTGGGACTTTTTTCAGCTTGGTGTCCACTGTTCTCACGGTTCAAGGGTAGCTGAAACATGGATTCAGCTTTTTGAAGTTCCACAGCTAATTAGTTATAGCTATAGCTAACTTCGTGATTCTAGGCTAGCGCAGCCATATTATACTGGCCTCACCGGCCATGCAAGGGTCCATAGCGACCATCCATAGGTTTATACCAGCCCTGGCTCTGTCATTCTGTCGATAGTTAGGAATGCAATTCCATAGCTAACTGCTGTAGATAGTCCATTATTGTCTACTTATTGGCACTAATTATGTTGTAAAGGAGGGGTCTCTGACCCTCAGAGGCTGTCTCTCCTTGTGCTGACATGAGAGGGGATTTATTCCATACATTTATTTGTGCAAATTTATCTCAACACAAATAAAGTGCTTTAAACAACAATAGATTACACAGTTATTTGTTACCATCACAATTACTACAACAAAAGTATGCATGTGTCCTTTAGCTCACAAAACTTTTGTTACTACCTGCATTTCCTGTTGATGAGTCATAGCTGTAGACATATGTATGGCACATGTAGTGCAACGTAACATCACATTACGTAACATTACATGACAAGTGAAGCTAAAAACCATAAAAATGAGCAGCTGACCTTATAACTTGTCTACTCATATAATTAGCCAATCAGATGACAGCTATAACGCAGTAACTTATTACAAGTGGTACCCTTTAGCAACCCCTACGCTTGTGAACATGCAGCATGTGTTACTTTAAAAAATGCACAATGCAAAGCTCTCCTACTAGGACAAAGAGCATTGGTAGCAATAATTTAAAAAGCATAGTTGATTGTAAGGCTGCCTTGTACACCCTCATTGACTGTTCTGTTTATAGCATTTTACCCTACACCCATAATGTCTCTTATGGAAACTTTTCTATTGCATGGTAAAGCAACTCCTAGTTTTTCTCCAATTTCCCAGGATTGAAAATCATATAACAATGAAACTTTTATGAAATTAGTTACGTTGTTTTGGTGAGACAAGAAAATGAATTTTCTTTCATTATAGAACAGGACGCAGCTGAGCAAACCTGGTAATATATCACAAAGTTGATATATTCGGTTTAAAAACACAAATCCTACGAATTGTTTCATTAATCTACTCCAAAGTATCATGGTGAAGTGATCCAATCCTACAACAACCACAACAGGTAAGGTTTTCAGTTAAATTTTTTTTCGCTGTTCTGTTTTTTACCATAAAAGCACCGAAGATAATCAGGGTTTGGCAGTCATAAAGTTGACAGATAGAGCGTGCACAGCTCTTCAGTTACAAACCTTTATTAGATAATATTATGTTTGTTGTACTTTCTTTTTAGTTTTTGCTTTTTTAACAGATGAATGACATGAAGTTGTCTCCACATTGTGATGAACCAATAGTAAGCCTTTTTGGTCTAACAAGAGAACAACTTGTTCTTTATCTGTTTGGTTTTACTCTTTACTACCCACCAGGGGTATCATAGGCTTATGCTCAGTTTTTTTTCTGCTTCTGTAATTGCACAATCTCACATTTTTTCACTTTCAAAAAGAAAAGCTCCCTGTGCAAAGTGGAAATAACTGTGATTTAACACAGAAACTGCAGTTTCAGTTGTAAACTTTTTTAAAAACTTACATCTATATACATTGTCAGTAATAACATACCAGCAAACAAAGTATGAAGCTGTTTCGACATGTTGTAAATAAATCATTACAATTGCTGCTAGGCTTAGCTAGGGACACGCAGTCTAATGGCATCGTAAAATCTGCCTTTTGAGAGGCACCTCGGCTAAAAGGAAACCTGAGCTGGGCAGGAAGTTATCTTCTCCATAATGTAGTCATTGATGTAGTCACAAGGTAAGTCAAGGTGTTGGCACCGTACATCACTCCACTCAGTAAGAGCAGACAAATCTAAAAGTAAATAGACATCTGAAACAAACTGCTGTGTTGATTGAGAGAACCAAATAACTAGAAGGGTCAGAAGACGTGGTGATGTTTGAGCGGTTTAGCCTTTTCTTTTTAGTAAGTTTTAAAAACAGGAAAATAATAAAGTTTTTCTTCAGAGACAATTGAATACCAAACTGTGTAATGTCTACCTAATGTTTGCCCATGCATGGTTGCATAGTTGTGTAGACCTTGTTTAGCTTTAAACACTCACCTTGAGAGATATTACAATCCTCCATAGATCATGCCTGAGACTGACTGAAAAATCAGCTACTGTGTGCTCATCAGTGATAGGAATTGGTTAACCAGAAGCAGCTTTTTTCTTAGCAGCCGATCGCTGACTGCTGACTGTTCTTCAGCATCTCCATTCTGCATAATGGTTTATTCATAAAAGCCTCATTATTGATTTTCTTAGATAGTTTGGTAGCTGAAAATTTTCACCCTGTAGAGTACGTCAATGTAATAACTCAGCAGGAAAACTGGACATACTACTTTGAACTTGGGCATCGATATCCAATAAATAACTTCCCTTTTAGTACACTAAACACAACTAAGTAAAATAAGTTCTCACAATGGGGTACCCGCAGGTTAGTTTCACTTTAGCGACGCAACCGGAAGTAGCTTATTTGATCGTTGAAGTTATTAGAAATCACAACTTGCTGGACTATTAACCTGATTTGAGAAAATTTGAGAGATTGATACGACAAAAATGATGTTTTTGAGAAAGCTCAAAGGATCAATAAAGCCTTTGAAAGTGTTTTCTCTAAAAAAAATTTGGTTTAATCAAGTAAAAAAAAATTAATTAAATATCATGCTCACGGGTAAAACAATAATATCATATTTTGGCTTCTATTGAGTTGCCAACGTAGACTAATGAAAGTTCACCTTTGAAAGATTACCGTGGTTTGCTTCCACAGTGGCAATGTACTGTTATGATTTATGTTAACGGCACATCGTAATTATCACACATCCCGTACCTATTTACTGCCGTAAATGGGGAATAAGTTTGATTATCTTACTAAAATGAGTTGATTTTTGTTTTAATAGTAGGAGTAGTGGCAAGCGGGCTTCTGGTATCTCCATTACTAGCGCCATCTATAAAGGTGCCGAGAGCCAATGTTATTAATTCATGATTAAAGAGATGGTTGATATTTCTGAAGAAATGCATCCATGTGAATTCATCGTGTACTAGCAAGATTGGAGTAAAGAGAAGATAACTCTTAACGTTAAGTAACATTTAACTGATTTCATAATTTTAACAAAAAATGCACAAACGTCATTATTTTGTTAAACCAATTTGGTCCACAGGCAGCTAGAAGTAGAACTCAAACACCAACAGCTAGTCAACACTGAGTTGCTCAGAATTAATTAATCAACGCACTGAGAAAGCATATATAGAATAACTTAGTCTGAAACCTGCCTTTAAAGCCAACAACTTACCAGTGGGTCGCCTATTGAGATATTAACTGATATTATTCTGTAACTTGCTGCTTTCCTCTACTCGCAGTTAGTTTGTTTATGATAATTGATTAACTTACAGAGTACAGTTACTGGTGTGCTTATACTACAATATTGTCTCATTATGGTGGAGGAATCATCTGTTTTCTTGATTTCTTGTATAATAACCATTTGTGAGGCAATTGTGGATATGACAGCAATAACTTAACCACAATTGAGTGAGCAAAAGTTTATTTAAAACTTACAGATGCTATTTATAAGATATTTGATTTGATTAAAGTCAATAACTCACACACTCCACCGTATGATTGCAACACTTTGTGTATGGGAGACTTAGTATATCTATTACAGCCAATTTGCCATAGAAGCACACAGGATTGTAGTTCAGGCAAAGTAGTACACACTTTGTGTCTTAGAGAACTATAATTTATGGTCAAACCAATCTATAGGATCTTTCTTATGACCATGTCTATGTTTAACAAGAATACATGCACTATCTGTTATGTTGCGGTTTTTCATCTCAGACCCAAAAAGAAACGCTGATTATAAAACAGAGATAGAAATTGATTGCAGATTATAAGGAGAAAACGGGGAGACATAATTTATCAGCTGTTTTGCTATTCCGTTACTGAAACCGCATAATGAACTTGTTGACAATTTTAATATGAAACAACCAAAAACTCATGCGTGGCATCAAAAGCAGTACCTCACCACAATGGCTTCTGTTCTACAGGAACTCTCAGTCATGTGAGAAGTCTGATTTATGAAAAGTAAAGGGAAAATGCGGATTTGTCATTTGGTAGTGAGTAAATGTGTTAGTTGTCTGTGAGACTGAACTGTATAAGTTTATAAAACTAGTGCCTGCCTACCAAGTACAATGTTTGCGTCACTAATTCTCTAGGATATAGATTGCCATCAATATAGATTATCCCCCAGCAAAAGTGTCAGTATCATCCTAGACGTGGGACTGACACAGAACATAAAACGATAATTAATGCAGCCTTGATTTGCTCAGTGAACTATAACAGTCCCATTCGTGACGTATTGAATGACAAACACTTATCATTTTTCACATTTTGTTTGACGCACAGATGGTAAAGACTCTTACTATCTGCTACTTCCATAGCATCATGCTATTACTACAAGTGACAAGTCAACCACACAATGAACGTCATTGATGGTATGCTTAAACATGTAAAAATAATTATGCCCGCTACAACGCACAAGAGAATTTTATATCTTCACAACCTGTTTCAGATCGAAAGATATTTTTAAATTACTATTATATAATAAAATGTAAAAGCCTGAATTGATGCATTCGCCTCCTACCGCCGTGGTTCCCAAAAATAAATAATTGCGCCTCTTCATTGGTCCAGCCCACAAATACACCTAGTATCCTCCTACAGCTGACGCTGTCACCAAACAGTAAGCTTAATAAATGCAGCCTTGACCTAAACAGGTATACTTCTAAAGCTGAGTGGTGCTACAAGCCTTACAGAGACCAATAATTGGCCTGTTAAATAATAGTAGACTTTTGAGCTGATTATTGCGCTTTTTGTGGTTTGTGAAAAAGCGTTGTACTAATTTTTCTGGCAGATGATGTCGGCATTTGAAAGATTAGAGAAAAAGAACCCAAAGAGCTGCTAAACTTTAATAGACGTCTTTTTGAAACACAATACATGATTTATCATTCTTTTTCAAGTATTATGTAAGTAATAGACAGTTTTATTAATTGTCCAGTTTTTCCCCAAAGCTGGGACGGCTCTTAGTAGGCCCGACTTTCGATGTGGGGGATGAAAATATTTTTTGTTTATACTCAGAATGCCTAAAATTGCTTAAGCAGGATTTCTTAGAATATGCTAGTAAATCCAATGGTTGCACGCTTCAGCAATTTCTTCCTGTGGTTTAATTTTCCACTATAGTATTTATTGTTATACACTTCACTCTAACTGCACTAAGCGTGGAATCATGCAGTTAACTGTGGTCATGATTGTTGCGGTGCTGTTTGCAAATCCGACCTCTGGGCTTGACCCTATTTTGGACTATTTCATAGACTGGAATAACGTACCTACAGAGATATATCTGGGGCTAATGACAGAATCAGCAGATGTCACAAAGACCTCCCTGGTAAATGGTACTTGTTTTCAATATGATGTCAATGGATTTGATAGATGCAAGTTTTACAGCGATTGCTGCGCAATGACTCCAACCAGAATTCTAGAACAACTCGCTCCAAAGACGTTCTCCTGCCACGATGGCTACTACATCGTAGACAAATGTCCTCTAGTAACAAAGATCAGTGAGCTTAGAGATCTGTGTGAAGGCAACTCTGTGGGCAACTATGGTGAGTGATCTTTTAACCAATGATTTTCCTGAAGCATTTTATTTCCATACGCTCTCAAATAATCTGATTAATTTATTTTGTTCTTATTAACAGTTGCTGGCAGAAATTTTGACCTACTAGCTACTAACTTCTACCTGCATATCTCACTTGTGAGTCATTCAAATCATTGTATAATGCTGTTGACAACAAAATACCTACAACCATTGGATTTCATGCCATAGCGCTAACAATTTATTCCTTGCATTTTGAGTGGAATAATTTCTGATGGTAGAACTCTAACCACAGAATCGATTTGACATAGGCTGCAGTTATTGCACTCAGAGAAAGCAAATAAGTCTGGTGGTTTGTTTGATTGAGTATCTACTGTGAGGTTCATAATGTCCAACATAACTAGCGACTTATCTGACACTACTGCATGAGTCCAAGTAAACATAGAAGATCGTTTACAGTCAATACATACTGTGTTTTGAATCATATTCATGGAAGAAATCGCTTCTGCAATTATTCAGCAATACGTATGTTGTCAATGATTTGATGTGAATGATGCACGTTTGTGGGGTAAGAACTTTTACAAATGGTAATTATTTCTTGATTGATAGTCATTGTTGTCACCGTGTGTCAGAGAAGAGATATTTTATATGTGAGCCCAATGACTGCACTCACTGTCACAGATTCTCTCAGCATAGATTTATGGGGTATGGCTAGTAATGGTTAGTAACGGCTAGTAATGGTTGGTGTGAAAATTATGTTTAAAAGTGAAAAATCGAGAGTACATGGTTGAAAATCAGTGGTATTCACTTTTTTGAATTTTGACTTCATCAAAATTGTCAAAATTTTTCAGAGACGGTTAAAATCGTTATTTACCAAATATATGCATTATTGTATTGCTAATAAAGTTGCATTTCAACAAAAGGCATATCGTGTTTTGATGCCCAATGAAATTGCAAGAATACTAAAAGTTCAAATTATGGCTGACTTTATGAAAAAAAATTTATGAGTTTCCAGTTTTTTAACTTTCGTTTTCAAAACAAGGTGTCTTTTCTTTAGTGTTTACGCTGGATAAAAAGAGTTTCTTTATCAACAGACAAACATAGTTGTCAAATATTTTGCGGCAGTTTTTCAACTGACTTTTTTACAAAGTTTAGTTTTTTGGAGTCATAAAATGAAGTCGATAAGCGATAACAGCAGGCTTACTTATGAGCTGAGAGTAAATGGTGCTAGGAGAGCCTTTTCCACTAGCCATAGTTGACTCCAAGACACAAGTAACATCTTAGTCTTTTTACTTGATACCAAAGCTTCATGAAAACTGCAGGTTTGCTAATTCTTGTCTAAGTAAAAATCAGCAATTCAATTTTGATCTTTCACCAAAAGTTAGTTCGAGGGTGGAGGTATTTGGAGTCATTCCAGAAAAAAAACCCAGAAAGTAATTTGTGTGCATAACTCAATAATGGTTGTAATCAAAACATTGAGGTTTGATGGAAGTAATAGCTAGAAAATATGAGCTATCACACTGAATGAAACAGAAGATGAATGATAAGTTGTCAATTCCGGTATCAGCAAAAGCCAGACAATGCAAACTATAGCTAAGAGTTCTGTCCAGGTGAGCGCAGAGTAATATATGGAGCTGTATCAAATAGCGCCTGATTGTATTTGTAGATCTATCAATGCAACGATGGCCGGTGAGAGGACTTACCAACCATCTCATTTACAAGAACATCTACTGTGCAATGTGTAATGCTGTCAACCCTTACAAGGAAGGAGTTTTCCCAGAGGTAGAATGGTGGGTTGCTTCTGTGGAATGTCCATCAGATTCTATTGAAAGCTATTTGAAAGACGAACCCAATCACCAGAAGTTGATTGACTTGATATCAAGGTGAGGCTCCGCTTGAGAGTAGAATGAATGACTAGGTTCTCTATGTGGGCAACCTGTGTGTAAGGAGACAGTACCTAGTACACCTCAAACTTAAACAAAATTCACATATGGTAAATGAGCTTTTGAATAGTGAAAAACTGATTTAGCCACCAAAATGACTCCAACTTCTGCGTTTACTAGCTTGAAGTATATACATATAATTGTGAAATATGTGTTTCTGTCTGGCTCAGTGTATACCCACTCTCATTTATGCTTATACCTTTACTCTGAAAAGGTGAAAACTGCTGCACAAACAGTCTATTGGACTAATTGAATGTATGCTCAGAGTCAGTTGCTTTCTTGTTTTTAATTTTTTGTTAACAATGCATTGGGAGATGAATCACAAAATGTTACATTATGCTAAACTTAGATGGCTCGGGTGTAGAATCTATAACACCGTCTTGGTTCATGACTCATTTATCTATTCTGGTATACAAGTTAGTTGCATCAGTGGTGACTTCAATGAGCCCGACATCTGTCTTGTGGTGAGCGAGTGGGAGTTTATTGTAAGATGATGGGTGATACTGATAGTAACCAACTAACGTGACAGAATATTCATTGAAAGACACCGGTCATTCCCACAGGTTTGAGACGGTCCATTATGTCAATCGATGTCAATGAAAAGAAAGCTGTCACTTTTGATATAATATGAAATAGAAAGATCATTAATCTGTTTATTAATACAGTTAGCTTCAACTGTTTGCATTGTCACCAGCCAGAGACTTCTGTTAAACTATTCACAATTATATCATGAACTCCACTGAAAATAGAAAAATTGTTACGTAAGTTAAGAGAGTTAAGAGTGCGTTTAATATAGGCCTTCTAATAATAACTTCTATTGTTGTTGCCAATCGCTTTCATGTAACTTTCCTACAAAATAAGTAATTGTCTTCTCAATTATTCATCGAGTGTCCAGTCAGCAACATTTCTGATGATTGGCTGTTTTTATATTCTGTTTGGTGGGCAGACGCATAAACAATCTTTGATTATTACTGAAATATATCACCTCTGTCAGGCTCCCATATCATAGTTATTTTGGCTACTTCCTAACTTTTCAACCTTATGTTGACATTTGAAACAACTTTTATTATTTTCTGAGATGTTCCTGCATTAAACATGGCCGTGTGATGGCATGCCAGATGGCTACAAAGCCTCAAATAATAATACACTCATTTCTTATGAAACAAAGTGATGCAATTAAGTTTTTCACACGCAGGCTGCAAAAGTTGTTGCTATGGACAGTAACCAAGTTTTTTCACACCAATAACACCAATGAGGCCTAACTAAATGAAAGTTTTGCTGTTTTAGCTCGTGTGAAGTGCTGTTCCTTCCACCAGAAGCACCAGATCTTTGCTGGGAGGCTGAGAGAGCGTGCCCAGATGGAGCCAGTGATGAATTAGTAAAACTTTGTGAGACAGCACCAGCTAACTATATTAATATAACTAGTATCGGTAGAGTGTACAGAAACCAGTTCTGTGCTCTCTGCAATGAAGTGAGCTTAGATACGATTACTCATCCGACACTAGTCAGTCAAACAGGTGAACTACAGCTCAAATGGTTGAATGGTAAACTTCAGAGACACAATCCAGATAAGAGACAGACAGATGTGCTAACGGTTGTTAGGCCAGTACTTTTTGAAAGTGAATCCAATTATTCCCTTTTTGAGTTTGCTGATTTTAGCAACAACGAACGGATCAGCTGCTCAGAGTTTGTCGATTATCAATTTGACAGGTGTTCTGCATTCGGCACTTTTCTCAAAAAGAATGAAACGCCACCAATTTGGAATCTTAAATCTGTAGCTTGCTACAGCTCTTACATGAAAGTTTGCGACCAATTTTTAGTAGCTCCTACTTCTGAGTGCGCGGTTCCAGGCTGTGGGGAGTATAGCATATTGGACCCACAAACACTTCAATGTGTGAATGTTAGTAATCTAGTAATTGGTGATGAGGAAGTACTAGAGACAAATGACTTACCGTGGCACTCTCAGTCTATTTGTGCGTATCAGAGTCAATGTAAGTTATTAGATCTGGGACTAATGCAAGAACATGAACTAAACTGTTTCTGTGATGAGCTCTGTATTTACTACAACGATTGCTGTGAAGACTCCCCATACCAAGCTACCGAGGAAACAAAGCTACCAGTTAGCACGTTCAAATGTCAGAAGGAAAACAAAATCGGTTTCTTTGAAAAAGGTGGTATATTTTGGGGAATTATGGAAGTCAATCGCTGTCCCGAGAGCTATGCTGACACTGAAATCAGGAGACTATGTGAAGAAATTTCGAACTACACTTTTGAGAGGCGAATTACACAGCAGACTATACCGGTGACAGATTATGGTACTGGAGTGCGGTAAGATTCTCCACTTTAAGCAATTGTTGAAATACATAGAACGTACAAATATATCTATGGAATATAATATCTCTATTACAGCTATGCTAACATGTACTGTGCCCGATGCCATGGAGTACAAGACATCAGGTTCTGGAGGATGGACATAGGTTGTATCAAAGTGTCCAACGATGTGTGCGCTTACTCCCCATCTCCCATTCCCAGCCTCATGCTTGATATTCTGAGAAATGATCCAACTTTGGATATACTCAACAGTCTCTATATTTCATATGAGTATGCATCAAACTTTAGCAACTGCGACATGATGTTTATTGTATTATAATTTAGAAATTGAGCGACAGCATGCCGTGAGACCCACTCATTGTCAATTACTATAAAGCCACAATACTAACCCAAATAATTATTTCTCTGTTACAGCTGCAGTGTAAAGCAATACTTACCACCTACAGAGGTATCGACTGTACGTAGATGTAAATATGATGCTGAGACTTACATAGACTCGTGTCCTGGGTACACTAAAGACTGGGTCATCGCACAGAAATGTGAAAGCGCTCCTGCTTCCTTTGTTTATGAAGGCGGTACCCTAGGGCAAGTTGTCAACTATGATTACCATTTCAGTATCATCTATTTAACGCATGACATCAAAGGGGTGGGATCGCTTAGCGAAATTAGGTACAGCCAAGAAAAGAAGTTTCGAAATAGCTATTGTGCCAGTTGTCACAGCTTGTCATGGCAGGGATGCAATGCATACAAAAGTTTGCAAACAAGTAATCCAAAACTGTATGAGCAATATGTGCTGGGCAGCAGCTATCTGTTTACGTACGAAATAGATTTAAATAAGAGATCGTGTAGAATTGATTCAGATGCAGCACTATTATACAGTGACTATACAACTGGCTTTGACACTTGTAAAACTATAGGTAGTCAACTAAAAGAGTGTGACTGTCGGTCAATACTAAATCTAGAGACTGGTCAGTGTCTACACATTCCTTACAACAACTTGAACTGCTTAACTAACAACTACCAAACAGAAACCTTCCAGTTGTCCTCGTACGCTGCTAAAAACTGTGGTGAAGGTTTCACCTACACACCTTTGCCCGTTGATCTTGCTCAACAACAGTGCGATGCTTGCTCCAACAATTCATCTTGTACGATGGCTTACAAATGGCTCCCTACAGCGGGTGTACCATTAGAACAATCAGCTCTGAGTGTTCATTGCGCTACGACTGAAATTCTAAGATGTCGCAGAATGTTTGGCAATGAAACTTGTGCCAGGAGAAAATCTGCGAGAGGTACATCAACAGGAACAGCAACTGCATACTCGGTAACAGAAATCCCACTTTTAAATAGTGTTGCCATTGCTTACACGCCTAGCACATTCAACTTTACAGTGGAGATCAATGCTGTCACAACTAACGGGTTTGATCAAGTGTTTGCCACTTTCACAGACAAACCGATAGCTACCTGCTCCAATTACTCTAAGACCAGTCAGACATCTCAGCGATGGCTCGTGTGCAACGGTAATGTTCTGTATGACGTGGCTGAAGACAAGTTGTATCCTGATTACTTGCTTAGAGGTGAAGAGTTGAGAGTTTGTACTGAGTATGTGCAAGCTGACTTTGAGTTGCAGATCTATAATTATGTTCTGTCAGCAATCTCTGTCGCTGCCATCATAGCTTATGTCACTTATTACTTTGTCAAAGCTCGCAGATCTGTGACTGGAAACTTTGTTGTTAGTTCTTTGCTGACCCTAGCTGCCGGGTTGATCTGTTACTGCCTCATAAATGTAGATGCATCTCTAGTTAGTTGTAGAGTTGTTGCCTCGCTAAGTCAATATTTCTTGCTCGCTGTGCACACTTGGACAAATGCCATCGGTGTTTGGATGGTAAGAGGCATAACATCGTTAAGAATTGCCAATGATTTTGGATGGAAGACATATGTTGCCTATGCTGCCTATGCATGGCTGACTCCACTGGCTTTTGTGATATTGGCTTACGTGATGCATGCCGCCAAAACTGAGCTATTTTACCCAATGTTTTCTGAGAGCTTATGCTTTATAGCTAGTGGATGGAGCAGACTCCTCGTATTCACAGGTCCGATATATCTTATCATATTACTCAACTTCATCCTCTGTATCATTGCCACCGTAAAAGTCACACAAGCTGGCAATCGCATAACTTCCACCGACAAGACGAGAATTCAAAAGAAAATTCTAACAGTGATAAAGCTGCAAATAGTTTTTGGTTTTCACTGGATTCTGTTACTTTTCACTCTGATAGAAGGTCCTCACCAGACTGTTATTTGGACTATACTCAACATATTACTCACTCTACAAGGAGTTATTGTTGTGATGTCACAGTTACTTACGATAGAAAATGCTCGCAAACTTAAAAGCCATGCAGAATCTTACTGGACATCTGGCGATACCACATCCAATCCAGCTCAGAGTCGTCAGACTAGTTCAGCCGAACTTTTTACTATTGACAAACCTACATCTGTGTTGCAGAAATAAAAAAATCAGTGGATTTTAGTGCAGCCTAGTCGCTATTTTATTTATTTTCGTATATGCAGTATGTATTTGTATAATTTTAAATCGCTGCTTAAGGATGAGTTTTGTGTTTTCAGCATTTTCAGCATGGTGTATTAACAAATATAACATTAAGTATATCAACCAGTTCACCAAAAATCGATTGCTATTTCGTGTAGATATGAAAGAATAAACTGTGCCACCACTGGCTTTTAGGAAAATAACAGATACTGCTATCTATGATAACGGTGCTGAAAGATTCAAGCAACTGAAAACTATTGAGAAGCGACTCCAACTGTTTGAAAATGAAGTATTTTGCAGAAAAACGCATGCCAGTAGGACTGAGGGCGTTATTATTGGTATGTAGAATAAATTTGCCTGAAAAGTTTCAAATCAAAGTTGCCACTTTCTATTTGTAAATTTGACTGTGAAAACAAGTACATGATTCTACGCAAGAAAAATGGATACATATCTAACATATCAAGTACTCGGCAAGTGCAGTCACAATAAAACTTCTTTGAGTGAAGCAAAGCAAAAAAAGTAAAGCAAAAAAAGGTTCTAAATATTTGAAAGTGCTCCAAAATCATATCAAACTTTAGAGTGCTACCCAATAATGTGCGCTGGTCTAGATAGTCATATGAGTCAATAGGCATTTTCGGATCGAGAACGTTCAAGCCAAAACGGGCGAATTTTTTGTTTTTCGGCGAGTACAAAACCTGACTTTTGGAACTCTTTACTGAATGGTGGTTTTACCGTTCAGGGGGTTGTTCACTGTATGACATTCTTGCTAAGAATATATACAGTTCTGCTATAATAAATATTTTACATAATATGAGCCCTTTTACGGCAGCTACCATTTTCGCTTAGATGCAACATATATGCATATTAATTACAATTATTAATTATTATTTTTATTATTATAGATGGTAATGAAAATTATTTTTTATTTATTGAAGTATTATTATTGTTATTGCTTATTATTATAATAATTATTTATCACTGTTATCTTTTGTTGTTAGTCAGTAAATAGATAGAAAACGATGATGATTCTTAAATAATTAAAACTTGACAACTTCTGGGGCGGCCATCTTTTTATTTGTTTCCGGACTTTTGCAACTAGTTGACATCAAGGGAACACAACTCCTGACATTAAAATTCACGTTTGAACGTTCAGCACACAGAAATTATGTCAAGATCGAACGTCAAAATTGCATATGGAAGCACTTTCCCGTACCAATCTTTTCAAAGGCATGGACGTTCTTGATCCAAAAATGCCTAATATAGAAATCATTGTGAAGCTGAGAGCTTTCATTGACTTCTGAGAAAAGATGAGAGGGCAGGTCATCATGAACTTTCTCTTATATATAAAATTACTTAACCAAACAATGCCAAGTAGTGTGCTTGACAGCCAGCAACATTCATCTGCTGCAGCTTATGGTGTAAAGTTTATTATAAGCGGGAGTTGTCCTACCAATGTCTGTTTTCAATTATAAACTCTTTGCATGGAAGCCACAATCAGTGCTTTTAATCTGGAGGATTGTTAAGTTTTATCAAGCAGTTTTACTTGCAAAGAGCGCAGCTATGATTGTAGGTATTTGATGTTTTATATTTTGCCAATCACAGAGAAAAAGTTGGTTAAATGCAAACGCAGGATAAAAAAATAATTATACAACAATTGGGCAATGCGGGCCAAGATACAAAAAAAGTCATAATAAGTGGCATTCATCTGGCGAGATCAAGTTGACTTGATTTTTGTTGGATCGTGTCGATAAGTTTTCACGGTTTTAGCCCGAGATGCATCATCAAAAGCCTTGGAGGTAATGGATTCTCTGTTGTCCACTGTTTGACGTAGCCGATTCTCTTGATAGGCTGAAATAAAGGCATGAGTATGTTATTGTAGAATAATATAAGCTAGCCAAAACTGCTACTTCGTAAACTGCACGGTGAGCATGCTCTATATTTGATCTGGACCGAATTTGATTTAATTAATGTAAGCAAAGCGATTTTAAGCCAAAGCACGTTTTGTGGAGTTATGCTTTCCTTATTTCTATCTACAGTATACGAGCGAAAGGTACTGAGTGGTAAGCATTTCACTTTTTCACTAAGTAACAATATATTATATAGAATACTAGCAGAAATACCCACTGTTGCTCGTGGAAGTAACATAAAAAATGCGGAGGCCATATTAGGGAGATCAAGAGGGGTTAATGTTACGAAGTTGTTATGCAATGTTGTTTGTAAGACCGTATTAACTTGCCTGTTGGCTTGAAGATGCCCAATTTTTTCATGGACAAAATTTGTGTTTTTACAGTTTCCTGGTTATAATTTTTACTAAATTTTTCTGTCGGAGCATTGAAAATTTCTCGAAAATTTTTGTCTGCGCTGATCATTAATTTATAGTCGGATGGGTGCGCCAACTTTCCTCCTGCTTCATAACAAATTTGAATCTATGAACCTAATTATACAGCCGCAAAAGTGCAACAATTGTTTCATTTTACAAATTGCTCTTCCTATAGCTCACCACCACCCATAACAACAACTAGCAACAATATTGGCCTTTCTTCTTGAACAGATGAAAGCGCACCTCTTTTGTAATAGCTCCAAGTCTACACATTGCAGGAGGTGAAAATCTTTTTCGTTAGGGTTGTCTCTTCACCAAAGGAGATCATCATAATTAGCATAGATTATATTCCCAAAAAGTCACCTTAGACTGCTTTGCAGTAGTTTGTGCCGTTAGTGAAATACCAAATCGGTAAATCCGGTGGATATTCAAGTGTTTGTACTTTAACTTTTCATCACAAAACATTTGCTTGTTGACTATGCAACCAATTTATCAATATTTTGATAATGTTTTTGAGACTGCTGCAACCACCTATGTAAGTAAATCAGCTAAACGTGCCCAGTTCACAGTGTGACAATCACAACGCAATTGTAATCAAAGTTTACATTCATTTTTATTTTCTCTAAATTTACATAAGCATTGTTGAGTTGGAGAAAAGTTGTTTAGAATATTTGAGCCAGTTCTTTATCATGGCATGCTGAGCAGCTGTCAAATTCAAATACCGTTAAAATAAACAAGTTGTGTAAAAATTTAGTACAAATTACGGATTAAGTTCCTCAAATGACTTAGTTTTTTGTCACTCTTTTTATAATTTATGTGTATTAGTTTGTGTCTCTCATCAACTGTCTAACATTGATATTTCAACTATGGGGATTATTACCACTGCTGTGGAGAGAAAGGTTGATTAATTATTCATTAGCTGCAGGCGTAGTAATAGTAATATAAATTATTTAAAAAGACCCTTCCTCAGAGATATTGTGAGTCCTTAAACTTATACTCGCTTTGGGCAGCTGTGGTAGACCAGCTCATGGTTATTTAAACCTGTTTTTTGTTACGGTACACAACTTCTAAAATCAAATAAAAAAAGACAGCTGCTGCTGAACAAAGCCAGGGAAATTGAGAACAACTCTGATACATTGGGTTCCTCATGATTACTTTTATGTTTATTCTGGTGTATATTGTGTTTTTTATTAATAAATTACAATGCATATGATATTTATTTGTGTCAAGGTCGTTTGCTTAAATTGATGAATGTAATGACAATTAACTTTTAATCACGGGTATGAACAATATCACTGGGTCAAGATTAATGAATAGAACATATAATAATAGTACAAATGTTAGTGTGAAAACATCAGACATAGATATTTAGTCATGCATGTTAGTAATAAGTACACGAGTGCAAACACTATACACGTAATAGGTTGATTGTAAGGGAATTGTCTCCACATAGCACCTGTTTACAGATTGTTTGTAGTTGCGTTCCTCCACATTATAGATATTACACTCAGATACATGATTAAATAATACACAAATAATAAGAAAAATTACTTGGGATAGAAAAAACAACAATGCAAGAGGAGATCGTTGCTTATTATTACTTCATCATTACTAAAAACTAACTATTATTGCACACTATCGTTATTATAATTATTTTAATATTAGCCCCAGGCTTGACAGGAAGTCGGAAAAAACTATGTTAGGCTGGCATAAGCAATGATATGGTGTTGGAATGTGAAAGGCAATACAGTTTAGCATTGATTTGGTGGAAAAGCAAATATAAAATCTAGCAAAGCTAGCAACTGTAGCAAAACGATGCTGTTGGGCGCACATATATCAATACTTGATTCGCTGTAGCCACTGCCGACCAATCAAAAGGCTGTAGCATGTCGGAATGTGGACAAAATAAACTGAACATGACGCGAAAGGCAGTAAAATATGGCCGGATATAAATTGGCGCAACTGATGTGAATGAGATGTTTATTGAAAATATTGATGCAATCTTCTAGCAAAAGAAAAATTCAACAGTGTTATAACCTAAAGAAAGAAATGACGACTCTGAATATGTATTTTTTTATTAAGAGTGAGTTAGTAGTGCCGGAGTTTTAAGCGAACATTGCAAAAACGGACTCACATTTATATATTAGATTTACGTTTGTCGTCCTCTATCTTTAGTTTTTGCTTTTTTAACAGATGAATATATGAAGTTTTCTCCACATTGTGATGAACCAATAGTAAGCCTTTTTGGTCTAACAAGAGAGCAGCTTGCTCTCTATGTGTTTGGTTTTACTCTTTACTACTTCCGCCAGCGTCAGCAGCTGAAATCAGTAAAGGTAATGGAAAAATGCTGTTCATGAGTTGACTCAACATACTAACAACACAAACTGCTGGTCGCTGACAATCATTGCCTCTTCTTCCAGCATTTGTTAAAAGTAGCTTGCTCCATATTACATGTATTTTCATACATTTACTGTTTAGGAATAGCATAGTAGTGATATTGGCATTTGGAATTTTTTGGTTTCCATTTTTCTATGGTAACTAGCCGCAAGGCAATAGTCTCAATACTTTGCTAATACAAGATTATGCACTAGTTTGTTGATATATCTATGCGTACGTAAACCGCATGTACATATAGCCATTACTAAGCAATTTCCTTAGCGATTGCGTGATTTTGCAACTTCTGTTACCTACAAAGTTGCTACGCAATCGTCAGCATTTTATTTGAGGTTATTGCCAGGTTTTGATCGAGATCAAAAAATTGCTAACGGATTCCTTGATCAGCCAATCACAACATAAAAAAACTTTATCCTTGTTTCCAATAGTGTCTCGCCATATTCAGCGCTCCTATCTATCAACAATCCTATAATAAACTTAAGGTTATGCTTTGTAACAACGAGTATGACCGGAATTGCTGAAGAATGGGTAGTAGTGAAAAATTGCGAAATTTGGGGGAGGGACTTCCCCAATCGCTAAGCAAAATCGCTAGCACACGCTATATGTACATGAAGCATTAGGACTGTACCTGTGATGGAAAAAGCCAAAACAGTTTGAAAGGACTCAAAACCAGCCTGTATTATAATTATTCAGGAAAGCAAAGCTTATTCTTTATGCAAAAATACAAACATTGAATAGATTTATAACCCAGCACCGTAAATGACCAGCAGACTGCATTCATCAATTATTTTTCATTTTTGCTTAGACAACTCCGCTTTGAAGTAATAAGTTCAATTAAACTGTTCTGACGGCTTTGAGCAGGTGTCCGAGGAGTTTTTGACGTCCAGTAAGACTCTGCTTGACTTTTAAGCTTGCGAACATTTTTCATAGTAAGAAATTGTGACATCACGACAATAACTCCTTGTAGAGTGAGTAATATGTTGAGTATAGTCCAAATAACAGTCTGGTGAGGACCTTCTATCAGAGTGAAAAGTAACAGAATCCAGTGAAAACCAAAAACTACTTGCAGCTTTATTACTGTTAGAATTTTCTTTTGAATTCTCGTCTTGTCGGTGGAAGTTATGCGATTGCCTGCTTGTGTGACTTTTACAGTGGCAATGATACAGAGGATGAAGTTGAGTAGTATGATAAGATATATCGGACCTGTGAATACGAGGAGTCTGCTCCATCCACTCGCTATAAAGCATAAGCTCTCAGAAAACATTGGGTTAAATACCTCAGTTTTGGCGGCATTCATCACGTAAGCCAATATTACAAAAACCAGTGGAGTCAGCCATGCATAGGCAGCATAGGCAACATATGTCTTCCATCCAAAATTTTTTGCAAGTGTTAACGATGTTAAACCTTTTATCATCCAAACACCGATGGCATTTGTCCAAGTGTGCACAGCGAGTAAGAAATACTGACTTAGCGAGGCAACAACTCTACAACTAACTAGAGATGCATCTACATTTATGAGGCAGTAACAGATCAACCCGACAGCGAGAGTCAGCAAAGAACTAACAACAAAGTTTCCAGTCACTGATCTGCGAGCTTTGACAAAGTAATAAGTGACATAAGCTATGATTGCAGCGACGGAGAATGCTGACAGAACATAATTATAGATCTGCAACTCAAACTCAGCTTGCACATACTCAGTACAAACTCTCAACTCTTCACCTCTAAGCAAGTAATCAGGATACGACTTGTCTTCAGCCACGTCATACAGAACATTACCGTTGCACACGAGCCATTGCCGAGATGTTTTCTTGGTCTTAGAGTACTCAGTACAGGCAACTATCGGTTTGTCTGTGAAAGTGGCAAACACACGATCAAACCCATTAGTAATAATTGTATTTATCTCAACTCCAAAGTCAAAGGCGCTGGGGGTGTAAGCAATGGCTACATTATTTATGAGTGGAACTCCTACTGACAAATAAGCAGCTGATGCTCCATCTGAAAGTCCATTTGCACCAATATACACTGCGCAAGTTTCATTGCCGGATATCTTCTGGCATCTTAAAATCTCAGATATAGCACAGTGAATGCTGATAGCAGATTGTTCTAATGGTATACTCGCAGTAGGAAGCCATGTGTAAGCATTCGCGCAGGACGAACTGTTGGAGCAAGCATTGCACTGTTGTTGAGCAAGATCAACGGACAGAGATGTGTAGATGAAACCTTCACCACAGTTTTTAGCAGCGTATGAAGACAACTGGAAGGTTTCTGTTTGGTAGTTGTTAGTTAAACAGTTCGAGTTGTTGTAAGGAATGTGTAGACACTGACCAGTCTCTAGATTTAGTATCGACTGACAGTCACACTCTTTTAGTTGACTACTTATAGTTTTACAAGTGTCAAAGCCAGTTGTATAGTCACTGTATAACAGTGCTGCATCTGAATCCATTCTACACGATCTCTTATTTAAATCTATTTCGTACGTAAACAGATAGCTGCTGCCCAACAGATAGTGCTCATACAGATCTGAATTGTCCGTTATCAAACCTCTGTAAGCATTGCATCCCTGCCAAGTCAAATTGTAGCAACTTGCGCAGTAGCTATTTCGAAATTTCATTTCCTGCCTGTGCTTCACTTCAAAGAAAGAACCTACCCCATCAATAAGATACTTTATAGCGGAGATACTGATATAGGTGACCTCTCCTAGAGTACCACCTTCATAAACAAAGGAAGCGGGGGCGCTCTCACATTTCTGTGCAATGACCCAGTCTTTAGTATGCTCAGGACACGAGTCTTTGTAAACTTCAGCATCATATTCACATCTACGTACAACTGGTATTTCTTCGGGAGGTACGTACTGTTTTATGTCGCAGCTGAAACAGGCAGATAATTGTTTGTTTCTTTAATGTGGCAACACAGTCAATGTTGATGGCGGGCTGTTGCTCAAACTGTGAGAAATAAAATGATAGAATATTAGGTTAAAATCTCACAACTGTTAAAATTTACACTTACTCAAAAGATATATAAAGACTGTTTAGCTGATCCAGAGTTGGATCCTTCCTCAGACTCTCAAGTGTGCTGCTGGAATAAGAATAATCATAGGAACGAGCGCATTCATCTTCATACACTTTGGTACAACCGATGTCCATTCTCCAGAACCTGATGTCTTGTACATTATGGCATCGAGCACAGTACATGTTGGCATAACTGTAATACAATTGTTACTACAGTTGAATGTGCTTGTGGTATACATGTAATTACACATGTGGTAAACAAAACAATGAAATAAACATAGACAGAAAATAACGCGTACAGGGACGAATGCAGAAATAGCAGGAATGAACATAGACATCTCCTGAAACGGCTGGTACCAGACCGAGAATCAATGTCGACTATGCTAAAGATAAAGATTTTTTTAAGTCAATTCCTAAATGGGTCAACATTTGTTCCAGGCAGCTTATAAACTATCGTTTTGATTTCTGTTCCAGGAACATAAGAGTTTACCATTTTTTTGTTAAAATAAACAACTCGTGGAATGGAAGTCAAAAAGTTATTTTATATATTGCCAACAACGAATGTAGACACTCTCGTAAATGAACATTAAAATTTTTTTCTCTTTAGCATAGTCAACATTCATTCCTGGTCTGTCGATATTTATTCCAGGTGTCTACATTCATTTCATCTTTGTCTGCGTTCACTGCTGTCAACGTTCATGCCTGTCTACATTCGCTCTGATCCCGTTATCAAGATATGTAATAAGAGTGTATGTTTACCGCACTCCAGTACTGTAATCTGTCACAGGTATAGTCTGCTGTGTAATTCTCCTCTCAAAAGTGTAGTACGAAATTTCTTCACATAATATTATGAGTTCAATGTCAGCATAGTTCTTGGGACAGCGGTTTACTTCCATAATTCCCCAAAACATAGCACCCTCCTCAAAGAAACCGATTTTGTTTTGCTTCTTACATTCGAACGTGCTAACTGGTAGTTTTGTTTCCTCGGTAGCTTGGTATGGCGAGTCTTCACAGCAATCGTTGTAGTAAATACAGAGCTCATCACAGAAACAGTTTAGTTCATGTTCTTGCATTAGTCCCAGATCTAATAACTTACATTGACTCTGATACGCACAAATAGACTGAGAGTGCCACGGTAAGTCATTTGTCTCTAGTACTTCCTCACCACCAATTACTAGACTACTAACATTCACACATTGAAGCGTTTGTGGGTCCAATATGCTATACTCTCCACAGCCTGGAACCGCACACTCAGAAGTAGGAGCTACTAAAAATTGGTCGCAAACTTTCATGTAAGAGCTGTAGCAAGCTACAGAGTTAAGATCCCAAACAGGCGTCGTTTCATTTGTTTTGAGCAAACTGTCAGCTTTTGAAAAGTTGCTACAATAGTCATATAAATGATCTGCGAATCCTGAGCAACTGCTGAAATCAGTGAAGTCAAAAAGTGAATGATTCGATTTGCCTTTAGAAAGAGTTGGTCTAAGAGCAGTTAACACGCTTTTCTGGCTAGTATCTGGATGGTGTCTCTGCAGTTTACTATTCAACCATTTGAGCTGTAGTTCACCGGTATAGTTTACGAGTGTCGGATGAGTAATTGAATCTAGGCTCACTCCATTGCAGAGAGCACAGAACTGGTTTCTGTACACTCTACTGATACTAGTTATATTTATATAGTTAGCTGGTGCTGTCTCACAAAGTTTTATTAACTCATCCCTGGCTCCATCTGGGCATGCTCTCTCAGCCTCCCAGCAAAGATCTGGTGCTTCTGGTGGAAGGAACAGCACTTCACATGAACTAAAACAGGAAGAGTTTCACATCGATATTTGGAGGTATGGCTGTGTGGCCATTACTAAACACAACCTTATTAGAAATTTACCTATGACAGCTACTCAAGTTTCTAGGTTTCGTCCTTTTAAGTTTTTATGCAATTAAATCCTGTTCTAAAGATATAAGAGCATAAAACTTGATTGCTTGATTTCTGAATTGAGAAAATCATGTAATTGGTAAATAGCCATTTATTTGATATTACAAAACTAATCACATTCTATAACAATTTCAAAAACATTGTAGGAATAGTTGAGAGGTATTGGAAAACGTTTAGGTGTGAAACCAATGAGCAATTCACTTACATAACCGTAAAAATAGGCAATTGGCATTTTTATTCAAACAACGTTGCTAGTTTATTTCAATAGTTTAAATCAAGATAAAAATAGACTTATTCATGGCATCTGTGGCTGATTAGATACTCAATGAGTGTAAATAATCATGGGTGTTGTGTGATATAAACACGACAAACAGGAAGCAACAATGACCCAAATATGTATATTAGGCGACATTTGTCAAAGCATATGCCATACCTGAATAGTTAATAATCAGTTTGTTTGTATGAAAATATCTGGCAAGTGGCAACCATCTACAGCAACATGAAGTCACAGGTCAACAGATTAACAATTATAAAATGGTTTTATGGGGTTAACTAGGTCAATTTTCTTTTTATTGACATTGAATGGGTTCTCAGTGATAGAAATAGAGATAGAGAGTAGCCAATGGAAATTTTATCACGGTTGATTATAAATTGATACTTAGAATCACACTTAAGCTCATGCCTTCATTAGCTTGTTCACATGAATAAATTTTGTTTTAGCTAGCAGTAGCGCCGTACAGTACTTTTGTTTCCTTACACACAAATTACCCATATAGAAAACCTAGTCTGTAAATATTAATACAACAAATAATTTTACTCGAAAGCAATGCCTCACCTTGATATCAAGTCAATCAACTTCTTGTGATTGGGTTCGTCTTCCAAATAGCTTTCAATAGAATCTGACGGACATTCCACTGAAGCAACCCACCATTCTACCTCTGGGAAAAATCCTTCCTTGTATGGGTTGACAGCATTACACATTGCACAGTAGATGTTCTTGTAAATGAGATGGTTGTTAAGTCCTCTCACAGGCCATCGCTGCATTGATAGATCTGCGATATAACTAGTCAATATTAAAAAGAATGTACATTATAAAAGCGAAACACATTTATGATTCTAATTGCTAGACTTGGCACAAGCTGACAGCCAACGACGAGTATAAGTCTAGATTTTAGCTCTCAGTGCACACTTGTTTACAGATCAATATCAGATATTAGGTATTTAGGCTAGAGTCATTCTCCTAATTACACAATGATATAATTAAATAATACAGTGTTTATTTGATGATCAATTTGTTTATACCTATTATTTATCATCATATTTTTAAGAGGAATAAGAATGATTATTATGAATATGCACAATATATTGTTCATAACAATCATTAACTATGTTAATCCATAAATGCAGGCAACAATGTAAGCTCTGCCCGCATCTAACGAGTCATATTTTGGCAATCTCTGGCTTACTAGCTAATCATACTATATACATCTAAAAAAGTTGATTACTGAACAATGTTCTCATACGCTTTCTGGATGTTTATGCTTCTCTCGTCCTCAATTGTTCCTGCAACAACTATTTTGAAAGTACCCAATGAGTTTCACCGGTTCGCTACTTAGAAATTTTGTTCTCAAGTTATAGGCCAAATGTTCCCATAATAATTATAAAAAAAATTTTAGTAAAGAAAATAACGTTTTTTTTTTAAAAAAAAGTCAGCTTTTTATACTGCATTTTCATTTTAAATGTAGTTCAACACACTCAAATTGTTTTATTATTGTAACCTTTGGCTAAACTCTAATGTTATCGCCCACATCTAAAATATTTTTTATTGCATAGCTTATCCTTTTATGTGCGTGGAGTTGGTCATTTTTTTTTTTTTGTGGTAATTGTCTCCCAAAAAGCCGAATGGTGTGGTTATAACTTTTATTTGTGAAAATACGAAAATGAATTGCTAAACTGAGTTGTACTCCCAGTTGCAAACATCAAATGGTGATGTAGCTTTGATTTCATAGTTGCAAGTAAGGAGTCTGAGCTGGTATGTCATTGAGCATCTGTAGTACCCCGTTTCATATTTTTGGATCCCCTTCTCTTCTATCATGCAGAGAACACCACCGAGTTGAGGTAAACACAGGCCCTTGAAACTGCTGATAGAAATCATTGTGGACCCAAAAGAACCCACCTCTCAGTTCCTTCAAAGCATAACGGGGCGGGCGGATGGACGGACGGTCAGACAGACTGCTATACACACAGACAGACAGACAAACAAACAGAAAAACAGACAGACAGACAGACATACAGACAGACAGACATACAGACAGACACAGAGACAGACAGACAAACAGACAGCCAGACAGACAGACACACAAACAGACAAGTAAACAAACGCACACACAGACGGACACACACACAGACACCCAGACAGACAGACAGACGGACAGGCGGGCGGGCGGGCGGGCGGGCGGGCGCACACGCACGGGCGCACACGCACACGCACGCGCACGCGCACGCACACGCACACACACACACACACGCATACATGCATACATGCATACAGGCATACAGGCATACAGGCATACAGGCATACAGGCATACAGGCATACAGGCATACAGGCATACAGGCATACAGGCATACATGCATACAGGCATACAGGCATACATGCATACATGCATACAAGTAGTAATATATGAGCAGATCTCCCTACCAAGTGTTTTTTTGTGGATTACACCTAGGGGTGAAAGCAATGGGTTACGGCGTTGGATGGATTCGCCGAGTTTATATTGTATTTTATTTGAGGGGTACTTGAGTGGCATTTGAGTGGCATTTAAGTGGCATTTGAGTTTTGATTATTTTTTTACCTAATTTGAACTTATATGATGTATAGATTTTGAATGTATGGTATTTAAGTTTTTGATAATTTTTTACATAACTCGAACTCATATAGTATTTTGAGAGAGAGGAGAGAGGAGTTATATCTAGCTTGAATAAATACATTTATTACATAATAAGCAGGGGTAAACCTTCCCATATAATATAGCTAGGGTCAGTAAAGACTAAGTAATACAAAGCACCAGGTCTTGTAATGATAATCAATGCAAAGTCTTTTTCTTTACATTGCATCTTAAAAAATCCTCAAATTAGCTTCTATATGGTTAAAATTTACAGTATTTGGGAAATAATTGTAATAGAAAACATTATATCTATTAAAATTTACTGTAAATTTTATGTAGTACAAAGTACTATAACCTTCATTTATTCACTTGAGACTACATATCATCAGCATTTTGAGATCAAGTCTATATATATATATATATATATATATATATATACGATGAATGATTTTTTGTATTATATATATATATATATATATATATATAGTTATAGTAACTATTCTAAAAAGAAGACTATTATGAAGGTTTTTATTTAAGCCAAAGTAGGTTCGGTAGATACTCCATCAGAACACACTCGTCTTTTAGCATAAAAATATGTGAGTCCTCGCTTTATTTGCTTGTATGTCAACATTTTTTTATCCTTTACTACAAATCCTCGATTTTTACCCATAAACGACTTTTTTGTGTTCAATACATTTAGATAACTGTCTTTGTTCAATTGATTAATTCGTTTGTTCAAACCTTTTGAGCTAAACTTGTTTCCTTTTTCTCCCCAGCAATAATAGGATTTAGAGTTAAGAGCAACAATTCCATATCCGGAAAATTCCTCTTTAAACAATCCAGGTGTTCTTTTTCCATGTTTTAGTACTTTTTCACAACATTCTTGCATGCTCCATTCTAAACCCATTGTTTTGATTCTTAAAAATTCATCTCTATGTTTGTCACAGAGTGGTCGTGGAAACCAATCCCCATATTCATTGTAAAACTCTTTTTTCATACTTGGTTTTACCAGTGTTTCTAATGTTCCGCTCAACGCCATGTATGCGCTATCTGTATCCATTTCAACATATTGAAAATCACTTCTGTCAATATATCTATAAATAAAAAGATTGCTTCAATTATTTGGAAGTTTTACTTACTTATACATGATAATAGTAGGGAATTAGGTTTTACTTACTTATCCATAAAGTCGTAGTAAAACTGTAGCATTCTCAGTTTAGCATACTGTAGCACGGAGAAACCCAAGTGTACTGGAACATTCATAGTTAGCTGAAATGATGGTGATACTGATTAGCAAAGTAAACTTGTGGAATATAAATTTTGAATTGCAAAATAATTGTTTTAAAACTTACTAGCTGTTTACAGGTTACGATTTCATAAAAATCATCTGCTATCTCTTCCATGGAGATAAATTTGTTTCCTCTGATACGAAATGAAGCTTTTCTGGCGCCTTCGATGAACTTGATGGTGGTATGTTTTTCTTTATCAGTGATTGTTTTTCCATAAGCAGCATTTCCTACCAACTTGCTAGTAGTAGCGAGTAATTCTTGACTAGGGTCTGCATCTCCCATTCTCCTAGCGTCTGAAACCGATGTTCCAAAAGCTTCAAAAGCTTTTCTAGGAATATATTCTATTAGCTGATAAACTTTAGTGACTTTCAATCCTTGTTTCAAGTACCATTTCAACAAAGGACTCATTAGCAATATCTTATCTCCGTACATACTTCCAACTAATGAGCGTTGAGGAGTCTTTAAAAAACCTTCGGCTTCAGCAAAGACTTTCATTTCATCGCTCAAGTGTTCTCTGGTTAACATCGTATTTTTAAAAATCGGAGGCATTTCGGAGAACTTTTCTCCCTCTTCCTCAGGAACTTCGATGTCACATTCAACAAATCCGAAGAATTCTTCTGATTGAACTCTCTCCAACACTTCTTCTTGATTCAGCTTTTTTTCAAGTATTTTAGGGTAGAAAGAATTGTAAAACGTGTTGACAAATTTTTGTAGATTTGTTTGAGTTTTTACAAGCTTCATCCAGTCACACTCCCAAATCGAGATTACAGTGTAACCTAATGCTCGAAGATATTCTTCATTTTCCATCGTAGTTTTAAACAGATTTGCTTTTGATTTTCTTCCACTAGCTTGAAGCTCTTGCTCTTTAGCGTTGTTATAAGAGCAGTCGTGTCCATGCCAAAAACATCCGTGGAATTGAAAGACATGACGATTTTCAACACAGAATCCATCAACTGGTAATCCTCGCTGTCCGAGAGTAACTTCTCCTCCATTGAGCTGATGTCTGATATTGATTTTTTTTGAGAACATTTGGAACTGTAACCAGCTATGAGCTATCTTGCTAAATTTTACTGGTTCAGCGACAAAGGAGTTTTCGATTTTTCTTCTTCGAGGATAGCCAGTAGGCATTGATTGCATCATACACCATAAATAGAGCGCATTTGCATCAACTCCATAGATTCTATCACAAACCTTTGCTTCTTTTCCCAACCAATGTTCTCTAATTTTAGTTATACCTTTTTCGTGATATCTATGCATCACTAGACTCGGCCCACCAACTATGTTCTTCTTTATTAGAGGATAAAGTTCTGCATTGCAGTTGTCAATCAGACAAATTGGGAGAGTCTGACGAAACGAGTTACCAAGTTCATCAAAATTCAAGTATGTAGAGAGGTATGGAGGGGTGGTTGAGGAGCTTTGATAAACATCCATCGAATCGCTAATCCTGGTAAAGATATACCATCTTTTAACATATCAATCCCATGCTCTCTGTAGATCGATCTTTGTCTTTCCAACGCTTGAACAAATGGTTTTACATCCAAGTTGTTGTACCATTTTAAAAAATCCCTCATTGTCTTCATGTCGTTATTTTTCCATGCTTCTTGACAAATTATGTACTCTTCTTCACTGATATTCTTTTGTTTTAAAGAACTGTAAAAAGCTTCTCTTGGAGGTAGATGTTCTTGATTAAGTTGTTCCAAGTCTTTCATCCATTCATAAGGAAAAAATCCTCTTCCGGCTTCACATTTGTATGCTTTGAGATACATTTCATAGCTATATCCAGGAGCGATGAAGTTTGTACAATCTAAAAACAAAAAAGATCCTATTCCGATAAAAGGCATCTTGGTTCCTTTTTTTATAACAAAATCAAAATCTGTGTCGGAGACATCTTTCAATTTTTGAAGCAGTTTTCCCTTCATCACATTGACATCATAAGTCTGTGAATTGAAACCTAGAATAGGGAGTTTTTTCATATAGCTGTACAAATCATCCAGATTTTTTTCAGCTCCTGTTCTACGTCTGAAACGATTTTTTTCAAAATCACTACGAAACTTTTCTTCAGCTTCTTCCAGTCGTTGTAATTCACCTTCTATCTGTTTTATGATTTGCGAAAATTGTTTTTCCAATCGGCTATATGATTCTTCACTAATATCATCCAAGTATTCAATGAACCTTCCAACGCATTCATCATCATCCCCTTTATTGACAATACAACACGGGTTGTTGAAGCCTGGTACGTTTGAACAAATTGAAATACTTAAAAGTTTATGCTCATTCGTGTAAATGGTTGTGTTTGTATCTCGATCTTTTTCGCAATTAGGTAACAAACACTCTATGTCGAATGTTGCAAAAAATGGATAGTATCTCAAGGAATCATCTGACCCGATATCTATCCCGAATTGAACCTTCAGTTTGTCGAATATTGTAGCAGTAGGACTGTATTGCCCTCCAGAAAACTGCATAGTTGTTGCCTCTGAGATTGAACATCTGTGTCTTTTCAGATTCCCCAATCTGTCATAACAAGTAGAACAGGTTGGACATCTGTAGGCTTTGACATATCCTTCCAAGTTTGTAATAAGACTGAAGTGATTGATATAAAGATCCAAATATAGATTCTCCTTATAACTGGAGTTTGAATTCCAAATAACTGTTGAAGTCATATCATCATTTAAAGAAAACACTGTTATCTTCAGTTGAAATGCTCGCTCCAAAAGCAATAAATCAGCTTCTGTCACTCCTCTCCCATTACACCTTTTACCACTATCACCATAGATGAAACTATGATATTGTTGTTGGTACTCCTTCACCTCCTTAATTATCGGATCTTTTGCAATTCCACCGTTTTTTTGTAGTTCTTTGTGTAATGCTAGACATCTAAAAAAACAAAGATTGTCGGTAATTCGTTTTCCTTTTGTATTTTTTAACATGGTTCGTATGTGTCTGTTGTTAATGAGGTGAGAGGGTAAATGCTCTGGTGGTGATCCAACTTTTCCCATTCCGAGTAGTTTGTAGAAATAAAACGAAATGTTTGTGATTAACATCAATCTCCAAGTCGTAGTTGGTCTCCGTCTCAAGCTATTTGTACGATGATCAGTCTCCATAACATCAACAAAGAAGTCATCAAGATCTCCTTCAGTTTCAATCAGTTTAGCTTTTGGATATACGGTAGCATTGTTTGATGATGAGTGAAAGTATCGGAGTTCACCATCATTTTTATTTTCTAGTATACAACCTACGCTACAGTTGACTTTTGCTCTCGAGCTCAATTGTCTCCAAACTTTTTTTAGCAATTCTAACACTCTTGAATCATGATAGTCATTTTGGTAGGTATCAGCTTGGTCTCTTGGAATCCCATCCCAAAGTCTTACATTTAAAAGTTCTATGACTTTTCCAGCTCTATGTTTCGTTTTCATAGCTCCCCAATATCTAGCTATCAAATCATCCCATTCTTCATCTTGAAAAGTTGGAGCTGTGCTATCATCAACAATACCTAGGGTTGATGCTCGGGTAGGTCTTTCAAAATTTAAATCTTCCTTTTCTTCTTCTTCTTGTTCTTCCTCTTGTGCTTCTTCCTCTTCTTCTTCTTCTTCTTCTTCATTTTCTATCATTGGATCATTCTCATTTTCTTCAACTATCTCCTCCACAACCGGCTCTATATCTTGAGCTATTATGGTAGTCTTTGGTGGTGAAGGCTCAGCACCAAATCCTATTTGATTGATTTTTTCATCGGGTAAACGAAAACAAATGAGATTTTCTTCTAACCAATTCCAATTAGGGGAAATTTCAGGGTTTTTTCTTCTACATTCTCCTCCCGATAATTTAAACTTTGTCTACAATAGAAATGTTAACACATAATAGTTGTTCTATAAAACATTAACATACATTTTGTATAAAATGTAACAGAAGAAAAAATGACTTAAACACCATTATCAATTAATTTTTAAAATGGAATTAGGAAAAAAGACTCAAACATTATTATTAGTTAGGTTTTTAAAAACTTACTGTGTACTATGACATGAATTCCCAACTCCCTCTTTTACATTAATTCTCTGATATTCTGAGTCCTGTCTACAATAAAGAGATAACGCATTATTTTTGCTGATTCATGAGATGAGTATAAAAAAAACAGCAAAAAAAATTACTCTACTAACGTTATTAATTTATGATTTTAAAAACTTACTGCTTATCAAAGGCTATTGTATTTTCAGTAGTTGCTGAAACTTGAAAAGTCGAAGGTTTGTCTTGAAAAGCATTTTCAAGTTCCATCTCCAATTCATTTTCATATTCAGCATTGCATTCATCATTCATATATTCATTATCAGCGTTTGAAAAACTGATATCATTTTGATTTTTCATGAGCCATTCCCATTCCTTATGTATGTCTGCATCAGTATCATCCTCTTCTGTTTCCATAGCACTATAATAACAATAAAATCATTACTTTTTAATAGAAGTGACAATAGCACATAAAAAGGTAAGTTAAATGTCTCAGCTAATAAATTTTACCTTGTGAATAAAACTCCTAGTAGTCAGTTGGTATATTATATAGTAGATGTTGTTGAGGCTTCAGTTACTGTTGTTAGAACGAGTGATTTATTGTGTGAAAGCATTACTTTTTAAGTAGACAAAAAATTAAGTGAGATAATTAAGTCAGATAATTAAGTCTTAAGTTCAATGAAAATTTTCAAATTCACACAGAAAAACTTTTAATAGTCAGTGGATGTAGTAGTAGATGTTGCTCCTCCGATCACTGTTGTAGAACTGGATGCTTTCTGTGTGAAAACAGTGGCTCTTAAATAGGTAAAGTTGCACTGGTTGAACTCTATGAATACCAACCTTCTTTATAATATAACTATGAATCAGAATTTTGTCCACGCGAAAACCAATGCTTTCGCGGGAATAAATAATTTATTTTCACGCGAATGGAAACCGTTGCTTTCGCGGGAATAAATAATTTATTTTCACGCGAATAGAAACTGTTGCTTTCGCGGGAATACAAACTTTCTTTTCACACGGATACAAACCAATGCTTTCGCGGGAATAAATACTTTATTTTCACGCGAAGGGAAACCATTGCTTTCGCGGGAATAAATAATTTATTTTCACGCGAATAGAAACTGTTGCTTTCGCGGGAATACAAATTTTATTTTCACGCGGATACAAACCAATGCTTTCGCGGGAATAAATAATTTATTTTCACACGAATGGAAACTGTTGTTTTCGCCGGAATAAATACTTTGTTTTCACGCGAATAGAAACTGTTGCTTTCGCGGGAATACAAATTTTATTTTCACGCGGATACAAACCAATGCTTTCGCGGGAATAAATACTTTATTTTCACGCGAATGGAAACCGCTGTTTTCGCCGGAATAAATAATTTATTTTCACGCGAATAGAAACTGTTGCTTTCGCGAGACTACAAATTTTATTTTCACGCGGATACAAACCAATGCTTTCGCGGGAATAAATAATTTATTTTCACATGAATGGAAACTGTTGTTTTCGCGGGAATAAATACTTTGTTTTCACGCGAATGAAACTGTTGCTTTCGCGGGAATACAAATTTTATTTTCACGCGGATACAAACCAATGCTTTCGCGGGAATAAATACTTTATTTTCACGCGAATGGAAACCGTTGCTTTCGCGGGAATAAATAATTTATTTCCACGCGAAAGCATTGGTTTGTATTCGAGTGAAAATAAAATTTGTATTCCCGCGAAAGCAACAGTTTCTATTCGCATGAAAATAAATTATTTATTCCCGCGAAAGCAACGGTTTCCCTTCGCGTGAAAATAAAGTATTTATTCCCGCGAAAGCATTGGTTTGTATCCGTGTGAAAATAAAATTTGTATTCCCGCGAAAGCAACAGTTTCTATTCGCGTGAAAATAAATTATTTATTCCCGCGAAAGCAACTGTTTCTATTCGCATGAAAATAAATTATTTATTCCCGCAAAAACATTGGTTTGTACCCGCGTGAAAATACAATTTGTATTCCCGCGAAAGCAACAGTTTCTATTCGCGTGAAAATAAATTATTTATTCCCGCGAAAGCATTGGATTGTATCCGCGTGAAAATAAAATTTGTATTCCCGCGAAAGCAACAGTTTCTATTCGCGTGAAAATAAATTATTTATTCCCGCGAAAACATTGGTTTTCGCGTGGACAAAATTCTGATTCATAGTTATATTATAAAGAAGGTTGGTATTCATAGAGTTCAACCAGTGCAACTTTAGCTATTTAAGAGCCACTGTTTTCACACAGAAAGCATCCAGTTCTACAACAGTGAGCAGAGAAGTAACATCTACTACACTTTTCATTGCAACTACTAGAAACTTTCTCTTTATAAAAGGTAAAATTTAAAAAATTTATTATTCCCTACCTAGAAAAGATCAAAATTAGTTTAGCTATAATGTTAAGTATGAAATAAATAACCTTTTAGTTCCACATGAAAAGCTGAATTATATATTATTTCTTTTTTTAGAATACTATGGAGGATTTTTTTGCTTCTTACACAGATTTAAAACCAGTCGAAAACAAACAAAAAACATTCAAAACACCCTCCAAAAGAAAAAACTCTAACTCTGTCACAAAAGAAGCAACAATAAAGAGACGAGCTCTTCCAAAACTGGTTTTACCCACAACATCAAACAATATGGAACAAAAAGAATTGCTCACTGATGCTGACAGAGCTCTCAAGATGGCCAAAGCTCTCCAAAAATGGAAGGCGTGTGATTTGAAAAAGATTGGAGGGTTTCTTACACTAGCATCACTTCCTGTTCCATCAGTTTTGCAAATCGTTTCTATTGAACAGAGTACTGGTGCATATGGAAATTACTACATTCTCACTTATCTTGATAATTCAACTGGAGCGAATTTTCAGAAAGTTGTTTGCCCAAGTAGAGTAGTTGAAAGCTTCAATGTTGATAACTACCCATTACCTTTCAACATTTTGTACTTGGGTGAGATGGAAAACTCAAAAAAACCAGAGACTACTTACTACAATGTCAAACGTATCAGCACAAAACGCTTAACCACAATGGAAGCTACTGCTGAAGCTGAAAAACTGAGAAAAATGAGTGAAGAAGAACTCAAACTCGCTTACGACATCGAGTATCTCAGCAATTTCAAAGATTGTTCCATTTTTGCTTACATCGAAGTTGTAGAAAGATTTATTCCTTTCCGATTCAATGGAGAAGAATCCATTGTAAATTGCATTCGCTATGTCGCTGAAAAGAATGGAAAAAGAGAGACGAGAACGCTTTTACTACCGATCAGATACAACGAGGAAGCTAAAAGATGTACACCTGGTGTGATGATTTACAAAGGAAAAAAACAGAGTAAGAATGGAAATCCTATTCCATACCACAATGTTGTCTTCATTTCTTCAACCAACGCTAGTGATTGGGAGCAATATTGCACACAAACAAATTCCAATGAGGTGCTAACAAAAACGAATAATGAGGATGAAGTTCTTAAGGAATTCCTAGAAAACGAATTACAAGATTTTGATGAACAGCTTGGTGTTGATGGTATGTAAACTCAATATCAAATGCTGACAACAGGTAGTCTCAAGCGGATAATGAATGTATAAAAAAAGCCTGTGTATTGATTGACATTACAAGTTGTACTGTTTTGTATTACTTACTATTTACCGACTCTAACTATATTATATGGAGAGATTTTCCCTACTTATTATACAATAAGTGTATATAATCATATAATGATTCATAGAAAAGTCTAAAGGTTCTCAAGTGATTAACTCACCAAAAGTTCCGGTTTGCAAAATATTTGAAGATCTTCCTATCCCAAGCATTATACGAGTGACTGTACTTTTTTATCCAGTTGAAATGGCTAAAAACTTCAGTTACTTAGTGTTTACTGACTCTAGCTATATTATACGAGATTTTCCCTACTTATTACACAATAAATGTATATATTCACATATTGTTTCATTTTTAATCACTGTATTGATTCATTGTAGATATATTTCCTCTCTCTCCTCTCTCTCAAGATATCATATGAGTCGGAATTACAAAAAATTATCAAACCTTAATTGCCTCACATTCAAAATCTAGACACCCTATGAGTTATAATTATGTATACAATTATGTAAAAAATTATCATAACTTAAATGCCATACATTCAGAATCTATATACCATATAAGTTCCAATTAAGTAAAAAAATAATCAAAACTCAAATGCCACTTAAATGCCACTCAAATGCCACTCAAGCACCCCTCAAATAAAATACAATATAAACTCGGCGAATTCATTCAACGCCGTAACCCATTGCATCACCCCAGATTATGACCCCACAAAAAAACACTTGGTAGGGAGATCTGCTCATATATTACTACTCATACATGCATACATGCATACACCATACATGCATACATCATATATGCATACATGCATACATGCATAAATCATACATGCATACATGCATATATGCATACATACATACAGACAGACATACAGACAGACAGGCATACAGGTGGACAGACAGACAAACAGACAGACAATCAGACGGACGGGCAGGCACAGACAGACAGACAGACAGACACGCAGACAGACAGACAGACACACAGACAGACATACAGGCAGTCAGATAGATAGATGGGCGGCAGATGGGCGGACAGATCAATAGAACTTGAGTAGCTTTAATACTTCAACTGGTTTCCTGTTCCAGCACTATATGCTTAAAAACGCTCATTTCTGTCTTGTATGCTTGAGCCTGGTGGCTTTGCCTGTTTGGTGTGGGAGGTAGTATGCTTAGTTGCGGTTGCAAGTTAGGAGCTTCTTGCTGGGCTAACTTAGTAAAGAGGTTCTGAGTTGGTGGGAGTATTATTAGTTAGTCACTTGGAAGAGCAAAGAACAGAGGCCCCCAAGTAGCGGAGTTAGCGTTGGAGCTACTGTGACAGCAACCATGATTAAATAATTACTTCTGTCTTGGTTTGGTAGTTTGCAAACAGTAATTGTGTCAGATGAGACAGTTAAGTGCTTCTGCATTCTACTGCAGTATTTTTCAATGGACCTCTGTTGTACCAGTGTGTGGAGGATATGCTCTGATGGTCACTTGTCAACAGAGGCATTTTCATTAGCACTGGCAGAGGCCATACTCTGAGCCAGTAGTAGTAAATAGTGATAGGATTGAGCACTATAAATGAACAGCAGTACCAACACAGTACACTGCCGAGTATACCGGCCATAAGAAAGCATTCTGGCTGGCAACAAGATAGCTACCCTAGACAGAGGACTAAAAAACAGCCTAAGGACCTTCGGAGCCTTTATCTACGTGTTTGTTTACCAACTCAAGTTACAGACAATTTGGGACCCAAGGGTTTGTAAAGATCAAGACTGTGTTAGAAGATCCAGAGACCTTTGAAATCACTTTGTAGTGGATATTAATTCACTAACTCCGCCGTTTACTTCTGGGCACCAGATATGTTTAATTATATGCATACTTTTCCATTTGCCAGCATTTATAGCTTTTTCATGCATTTTTTAAACCTACATTTATGTTATGTATGTATTTGTGTTACGCTTTGGTTGGTCTACTCATAAAGTAGGCCAATAGTATACTGTCTTTTGACCTATTGTATAAAAGGCCATGTTCATGGCTCATTACTGCCATTGCTTTGGCGTAGCATTTGCATTTGCTCTTGTTCTGGGATTTGTTTAGGACAAATTTATGTATGAACTTGACTGCACCGAGTTCTACGTATGAACTGAGAGGTTAGCGAGTTTGAGGAGTTGAGGTAACTCTTTTGTAGCCTTTTCTGGAGCCTTGCCTGCCCAATGAGCTCTCTGGTGAGAGGTGTGAGAAGGTAGTCAGGCTTGTAGAGGCTGACTGAGCTACTATGGTGTCTGCCTGGTTCAACTGATTAGTGCTCAAGTAATGAGAATGACAGAATCTACTGAACTTCCACAGGTTGCTCTCAGCTTGTAATGAGGGTGGTTTAACCACTGCTAATTGGATAATCTATCAGCATGTTTTTTATCACTTCGCAATCCAACTATATCATCCATTTTTTTGATGAAAAAATTATGTATATCCTGTTAGAATGCGTAATATTTACCGTCAAATTCATTTTTAAAAAAAAAAGACCAGTCAAAAACGTTTTTTGTAAACACACTCTTAACTAAAAGCTGTCTTTTCTCTGGGTTTTATCATTAAACCGAAAATATAACTATCAATCTTCCTAAGCATTTGGCTTTCCGTTGTATCAACAACTCTTGCTAAAAAACACTATTGATTAACACATATAGACATGTTTATTTTTTCTAAAGTATGCGTTTTGTTTAATTCAAAGTCAACATTTCTAGGAAAAGCCAAAACAATAAGCATAACTCCATTATCAGAACCTCTTTTTTTTAAAAAGAATACTTTTAAAGCAATCTCACACCACTTGTGACCAGTAACAGGCTTTGAGTACATTCAAGGAACTTCTGTGATGCAGACAAATATAAAAAATGTCTCTACTTTGACATCTAGTAGCAGTGACGACATTCAATCGATGAAGAAATGTTAACTATGTTTTGATAGCTATAAATTTAAATACTGCATTATTCAATGAACCATTAGCGATGCATATGCCAATAAATGTTTGCTGAAACATATTGATTGCGAATTCTCCATGAATAATATGTGTACTCATTATCATACTGCATTATTCATTGTAAGAAAGCGATTTTTCATGCTCGTATGGATCTTGAAGCAAGCTTATAGAACTTTGTGACTTAACCCATTTTGAATAAAAATTCAACTGAATGCTTTATAATGTTGATTTTGGTGTTTGCTCCAAAAAAAATGAACACATATCATTTTTGCAATCATAGATCTAACTAATATATATAAAAAACAAATTTCCTAAGAAACAACGCAACAAATAACACCATGATTTTCAATCCAGCGGTTGTAGGTGGCACTTTTGTTGGCAGTATCACATAATTGTGGTCAAGTACGGCTCTATACTAAGTGCATTGTAGTGAGTACTCCACCTTTTCAAACAAGCAGAAATAAATAAATGAAATCTGGCGATTTTGATTAAGTTATGGCAGCGTGTCTTGTAATAAACAAGTTAAAGAGAAACTTCTCAATAACAGTTTCTATAATAAACTTTTAATAGGTTTGTAATTTACTTACCATAGCTCCCCATTGAGTCGTTCTCACACAGATCTCTAAGCTCGCTGCTCTTTGTTACTGGAGGACATTTGTCTACAATGTAGTACCCATCGTGGCAGGAGAACGTCTTTGGAGCGAGTTGGTCTAAAATTCTGGTTTGAGTCATTGCGCAACAATCGCTGTAGAACTTGCATCTATCAAACCCGTTGAAGTCATGCTGAAAGCAAGTACCATTCACCAGAGAAGTCTTTGTTACATCTGCTGATTCTGTCATTAGCCCCAGATATATCTCTGTAGGTACGTTATTCCAACGCATGAAATCGTCCAAAATCGGATCAAACCCGGAGGCTTGAATAAGAAATAGCGCAGCGATAATCACAAGGACAGTTGACAACCTCATTGTCTCTCGCTTTTTGTTCATTATTGTAAAGTATGCTGTCATGAGTAGTCTACTAAATATTACAACAGAATGGAACTGTCGAAGCGTGCAACCAGTTACTAACTAGAATGTATAATGTTTAGGAGTCAGTACATGTAGCTTGCTTGAAGGAAGTATGGTCTCATGCTGATATGAACCACTCTTGTTGGCTGCTGAGTACTAGTTTCAGCATAGCAGATGTTTCTCATTCAAAGGGGCCAACGCTTCTCAATAAGACTATATTGCTTAGCCATACCATCTACTATATAATCACTCATAGATAACCAATTCATCAAGTTCTCTCCCCAATCACAAAGTAGCCAGCTCACCATCTCAAAACCTTTTCCACAACTCTGTTTCTGAACAAGCACTCAAACATGAAAAGCACACGAAAAACGTAAATGAACTGAATGGGATAATTTATGTTTATGATATATCACAAACAGCGTTATCAAAAATCATAGATCAACTATTTTTCGCTCACTGACACCAAGATAATCTTATTTTTTCCCATAACCGTGGACTTCAGGAATCTATGAAAGACTCAGCCTTTTTGTTGGTAAAACTGCTTATTCAATGCTTTATTTACTGCATATATATGCATCAATACATTTACTATATATATACACTACTTACTGTTTGTACCAGTTTCAACTGTAGTAGTGCTACTGGCATATCTCACACATTTGTATTGATTGTATCTTTTCTACTTAGGAATAAATGGTGGAATACATTACACTAAGTAGGCAGTGGTTAGGTTTATACAATCAAAGCCTTATGTAAAACCCTATGACTCATCTTGTAAGCGTCCATATCACTTTTTTAATTTGTTACTGAAAAACAAACTGACAAAGGTAAGAGTAGGTAAGCAAGCTACTTATTTCATGACTGTTCTGAGAGTTACTGTAATACAAGCTGGCGCAGTAGGGGTTACAACAAAAGACTATTACAATGGGCCTGCTTGCTAAGAGCCAATCAGGTGTTTGTATTTCACCCATACCCTAACTTTATTAAACCAATTTTTTTTGAGTCAGTAGGTTGTTGGCTGTGCTACGTGAGCGTTAAATATATTTTAACTTTGTAGGTTTTAAACGTGTAAAAGTTTGGTTAACTTTTATCATAAATTGGTCTGTCTGTCTGCGAGGCTGCCTCGGTTACATAAGGTGTTGGCTGATAGAACATTGGTGTTTGGTGGAGATCAAGCCATGGTCAACTAGTTTGTCTGAGAAGCCTTCTAAATCTTTGAGAAGCAAATACTTATTTTTTTGTGTAGGCAATAAATAGTTTTCTACTGTACAGTGTTTTCTTTCACACCTAACGCCATTGTACTTAGCTAGAGAGCTGCACTGAAATTCCCTACACCATGGAGTTGTATATAATATTATTTAAATCTTGAAATGAGTGTGGAACAAGAGTGGAAGAATACGTGTTTTGTGTGGATGCACACTAAGTAAGGCATAGGTTAAAGCAATGTTTCTGAGACATAGTAAGACTACGAGTATTGTGCAATAACCTACAGCAGTGAATGTATTGTGGTAAAAACCAGTAGTTGGTCTCAAAGATATTCTCAGATATATCAAAGCAGTCTTATGATCAATCACATTCTGACAATCAAAGAATAGCATTTGTTTTTAGAATTTACTGAATAACTCTCTGATACAACCTAACATCGATAACAGAAAGTTGATTGAAAAAAGATTTGTCTTTCTTTTGGTTCAAAAAAGAGTTGCCTGTCAAAAACAGTAACGCTTTCTGTTTTTTAAGCAATAAGGAAGCAACTATAAAAGCCACTTGACGTTACTAGGCCACACGCTCACGTCTGACTGTGCCTGTTATCAGCGATTACACCCAAAGCATTTTATCATGTCTGAGTATAGGAGCTTCCTTACCTGCTGTAGGAAGCCATCTATAAGTAATTATACAAAATGAGTTGTAGGAGCAGAAACCACACTGCTGTTGAGCAAGTGTAACAGACAGAGAGGTATAGGTAAAAACCTCCTCACAGTTTTTTTGTTGCAAATGGGGACAATTAAAAGGTTTGTGCAAGATAATTGTTTGATGAACAGTGCAAGGCATCTTCTGGATTCTGTGAGCTCAAAACATTTGGTAACAAAGTTATCAATAAGTTTTATTGGTTCATCTTGAACCCACAGTAATTAGCAGCAGCAGCAGGAACAAAGCAGAGAATATGTGGGCTATGAGCCAGCAAACTGTCACTCATTAAAGCCACATTTGAGACAGATACAGCAAAATTGGTCCATAGAGGTGGCCCATATTTCATTTATAAACATAAAATCAGATTGCTTACAGAAAAGGTGATGCATTCAAAACATGAGGATTATTTTCACTTGTTAGTCTTGGTAAACAGGGTTTAGGAATGAGGAACCCTTCTTTAGGACAAAACCCTTCTAGGTCAAGAATGGATCAGCAACATCAACAATTGCTGCCATACTTAGTTACACTTACTGCAATGACAAACAAATAATGACTAGGAAAGTCTTAGAAAAACCAAAAATTTTAAACCAAAACAAAGCCACTAATTGATCATATTACACTGTACAGAAAACACAAGTTATAGCTGTCCCTGCTGTAGAACTTGGACATGGCATTCCTGGAGCATTCTGGTCCGTTAAAAAGAAACACTGCACCATCAGTGTCGGTTTCTTCTCCGACAAGGTACTCTGGTTCTTCATCGACACACTGCAATGTAGTTTGTTTTATGTGGTTTGTGAGCGTCTGCATGAGGTATCCTAAAATATCGTTGGCTGATGTGAGATATACTGCATTTGAGCATCTGTGGGGGGGGACACAACTTCTCATTTCCGTGGATATGTACACAAATATTAGTACAAACTCTAGTATGCAATATGCTAACCTTCATATTTTGTGTGCCAGCTGGGAGGACAACTCCTTTACAAGGTACCTTATGCACAGATGATCTATTGTCAGCACAGCAGACAGCACAAGTTGCATTGCTGTTGAGTGCTTCATTAGGAAGTATACAATGAATTGTAAAGGTAACAGACTGAACTGTGAACATAAGAGAACAAATTTTGACTATGAAACTTAATTGTAAACAACACACAGCAAATAGTAGGTAATTTTTGAGCATTTGGCACTCCATACTAGAGACAGTTCATAGTCTGGAAAGTGCTGAATAATTTAGCTGTTTTGCAGTAAAATAATAATGAATAAGTTTTTGATTTGTTGAAGTATTTTTGTTGTAAAAATACAATTGTTTTAGGTGCATTGGTTGGTCTGCTCATTTCAGAAATGCACAAAATTTGGTTCGTGAAAACGCAATTTTTATACCACTTTTTGCTAGCAATTAGACGAGCTAATATTTGCCATTCAGAATCATGCCACTTATTTATGTCTTAAAAACATGTTTTATGTGGAGAATTTTCAGCATACTCACTGATTACCTCCCAGAGAGAGAAAACAGATTGTGAATAGCAAAAGTGGGAAGGAAAAAGCAGTAAAAGTAAAGCATAAATTGAAGGAAAGTTGCATAACTTTTGTTTACTATTTTGAAGTGGAAGCAATTGAATAAATATGGTTTGTGAAGATAATAGGAAATCAGTGTGTTTTACTGTTGGAGGCCTCTGAGGAAATGGGGTTTATCTGGTGATGTTAAACATAAGATTCTACATAAATCGTCGCACAATATATTCATAAGACATCAGACATTAACGGTCTACAGCAAAAGTGAAGGAGCATTACCAGGTGGGCTACAATTAGTATATCAATAACAACAAAAAAACATTTAAATAGTTATTTGAAGAAATAAAAAATAAATATTCAGGTGCAGAAAATTTCTGATTTGAGGAAACACCAGTTTGTGAGACCTGCCATTTAAGTTTTTCTTAAGGCAGAACAGGAACAAACTAAAAAACAAAAAAGCTACCAAAGAACTTTGGTGCAGCCCAATAAAGTAAAGTCAGAAACAGTTTGGGTACACAAAAGTTTTTTGCATTACGACGTGTGTTATAGGCAGCTAAAGGTGTTAAGGAAACTGCCAAGCCATTATGACTCTCCAGTTTAAGATTCTGCAGGACCAATAAGGCCACCATTACCAGGTAGTGGATTGTTTTGTTGCAATCACTTCGTAAAATTAAAAGCTTAAAACCTCAGTTATGACCATTTTCTTGTTCAGCTGAGCTGAAAAAAATTAGCTGATTATAGATGTTTTTTATCGACTGAGAAAAGCTAGTCAGAAACATAAGGTTAAAGGTAGTTTAGGGAAGTTGTTTGAAATAAATGAGTAAGGGCAGCCAAGTGAGGTCAGTTTTATATAAACAGTCAAAGACAGCTGAAAGAATCAACTCACGATATATGTTTTGAGGCAACTATTCGAAGGAGAACTTGGAGTATGTGGTTTGGAGCTACTGAAGAAGACTGGCTTCTGGGCATTTAAGAAAAGCTAACTCGGAATAGTTGGGTTTGGTAAACTGAAGAGGAGTTTGTTCAAGGTAAATAGTTGAGTGGCAGACCATCATTGTATAAATCTATTGAATAAGCAGGTCATGATGTTTTATTTTAGTTCAGAATTGTGTCATCTTTTATGACATTGTCATTATCATTGTGGTAGATTTTGGTGGAAGTTCACAATAAACAAGCCGTTTACTCTTCGCCCTTTACGAATGATACGCTAGACTTCTACCTACAGCTTTCGGTAACCTGCTGATTAGGTGGGAAGTTGTACTGTGCCGGTGGCATAGTGTGCAGGGCCGGTAGTGACTCCTGCAGGGCCGGTATTGACCTCTTACTGACCCGGGATAGCTATACTGGGACGGCACAAGATGGCCGCCATAGAGGAAGAACCTTAAACATACCCAGAAACTTATTCAAGGCCAAGAACCGAAAGTGCCCTTCCTCGGATTACCAAACAAGTGAAGCATAAGCTAGCTATAACCTGGGAGCCCTGTAGGACGTGTGATTGGACTCCGCCCTCTCGCCGTACTTGGCGCTCTTTACGTTTAACTATTTACCTTACCTGATTAGTTGACTATTGTAATGGATTCCGGTCTGTTACCACGGACATCCACTAATCTCGAGTATTCTACCTCTCTCCAGAGGGGACACTGTGCTAACCGACAGTGACAACTGTATAGGGCAACCAAATTACCCGGTAAGGCAAGAGCCCATGGCTCAGACAAACAGTACCGGGTAGTGTCTATTATAATGGCTTTATTCTCTAAGCTGTCCTGAGGGTAATTATTCCTCTAGGGTTTAGCAATATAAGAGTATATGCCATGGCAACATTGTAATGAATGCAAAGATTAACAGTGTGTGCTCTCCTTTTATAGGAGAGCTAACAGGCACAAAACATATAGCAGTCAATGCACAGGAAGTAGATTAACCAATTACATTAACTATATAAATAATAAACCAATCAACAATGCAATGTAAATAATAAAGGGAGGTGCCAAGTGGCTAAGGGCGGAGTCCTTTCTCCTGATTGTCCAATGAGTGATCCTACAGGGCTCCCAGGCTGTACGTAGAGTTGGGTCCATGGAGTTGGTAGTTTAAGGGTGAGTACTTCCTGTTCTCGACCTTGACTAAGTTCTTAGACACTTTTGAGGATCCTCCTCTAAGGCGGCCATCTTGTGCCGGCCCAGTACAGCTATACCGGGTCGGTAGAGGTCACTACCGACCCTGCAGGGGTCACTACCGACCCTGCAGGGGTCACTACCGACCCTGCAGGGGTCACTACCGACCCTGCAGGGGTCAATACCGGCCCTGCTTACTATGCCACCGGCACAGTAGGACGTTCTACCCAACAGCTATTAGCCAAACGCTGTGGGTAAAAGCCTAGCGCATTGTCTCGCAAGGTTCCTAGCGTAAACGACCTGTTTACTACTAGTGTGCACTAAAATCTACCACACTATTGATATATCTGTCTGCATTGGTTGATTTACTTCCTGTGCTATTGTTCTTATATATATTATGCTAATTATTTCCTGTCAGTCCACCTATAAAAGGGCAGACTTTACCTCTATTCTTTACATTCATTCTCATGTCTTGCCACAATAACCCTAGTGGATTAATAACCCTAGGACTTTGTCTCGTGAGAATAAAGCCAGTATTCAAACTTCACTGTATGCTGTTTGTGTGAGCCATGGGCTCTAGCTATACCGGGTAATTCGGTAAAGTTGTCACTATCAAGCAGCACAGTGTCCCCTCTGGAGAGAGGTAACAATACCTGAGCATAATGGATGTCTGTGGAACCAGACCGAAATCCATTACATTATTATAACTTGGCAACAAAAGCATTATAGTGTTGTTCTACTGTTGATTTTATTTCTGTAATTATCTAATGCTTATCAAAAAAATATGTGAATCATAATAATTATAATCGGTATTGAAGTTATTAGCAAATAAAGATCATTCAGCATTAAATTAAAATAAATATTAAACTTAAATTGATAATATCACACGGAAAGTTAAATAAATCATTGAAGGTTGCATTAACTTTAAATATCCATTTTTATAAGAAACCTGGAGATAACTTCTAGTGGGCATACTCGCTGCTGTAGTGTAGCGGATTTTGGCGTCCACTACCTTCCGCTAGGGGGTTGTGCTGGCAGACGCACCTTCTGTGCAGCCTCAACAAGGCAGTCAGCCTCTTCAGGCCTGACAAGTAACAGTCTACCTCAACCCAGAGGTGACCCTGTACCGAATCGGCACAAACACAGTGTTGTAAAGCGAGTGGCTGACTTTAGCAACAGTGAGGAGCCCTCGGCTCAAACATACACAGCTTAATAGTGTGTAAAAAAACCATTTATTCATCACAGAATAACAGGTAATGCTGGCAATACAAGACAAGAGAACAAACACACTCTGGCCATATCAGTAAGTGCAATGAGTGTAGCAAAACCTCTGCCTTTTATAGGCGGAGTTGTGGAAAAATACCAGCCATGCACAGGAAGCATGGCAGGAAGTTATATGATATATAGCAACAATATAATACATAGTAAGTGGTATTGTCCAATAAGATAAAGCTAAACGAATTAAAGAGCACTGGCGCCCATAGGTAGGGGCGAAGTCCAAAGGCAACTTGGCCAGTGATTGGTAGGTATAGTCCTTGGGAGTTACATGGCCTTGGGTCCACTTTCGTCTACATCTAAGGGTAGATATCTTCGGGAGGTGGCATCTGGAGACTCTTAGGCTAATTTTCATCATTCTGGTCATGACAACCATCTTGTTGCCAACCCGGGATAGCTACCCAGGGTCGGGGTAGTAAATACTTAGTGCCGAAGTAATTTATTGGTAATAATAATTGCTTATAAGAGCAATATAGTTGCTGTAACAGATGCCGGTCTTTGTCTGTTACAATCAAATGAGGCATGGCTGTGGTAGCCACCAACAGGGGGACCTATGTGCAGTGGTGGTCACTGTATGTTGCCAGTAAAATCCACCACAGTAGTATGTGTGCAGTTATTACTTTTGTAGTAATTGTAAGCTGTGTTTCGCAAGGTATTTTGAATGCACCTTTTAATGTTTCTACATCTAAACAAAATTGTTAGAAGGCTTATTATTGTAGTGGATTTCAGGGGGGCCGATCGAACATCCACCAACAACACTTCACTCCAAACGGAGGAGTATATCAACTCCACAACCGTATTCAGAGCCCACAGCTCAAACGCACAACTCAATGTCTCAATGAGTATATCATAATGTATTATACAACAACAACACAGTGTAGTATAAACCCGGCAATGTATTATGCTGCTTGGTACAATCACGAGCAGGATCCCAATACAAGTGCAATGAATGGTGAACAATCTCTGCCTTTTATAGGCAGAATGGGAGAAAACATATGCCCAAATAAGGGGGCAACAAATCAGCAGTGACAGGCAGTAATTGTACAAATAGAAACATGAGATATAATTAACACAAGGTAGTATTGGCTAGGATAGGGTGAAGTGTACAAGGTGCCCAGAAGTAAGGGGCGGAGCTTCTCAGTCAATAATGCTGAATCATGGTGGTGCAATAGGTAGCTCGAGTTCCTGGCTGTTACGGCTTGGGTTCTCTGTTTTTGGTCCTTCCGGTGGTAGCTAAGCTGCAAAGTTGGGCTCCTGCATATTTTGTACTATTTTGGGTCCACAGGCTATAGCCCTTCTTTCTTCACCGACCCGGTATAGGGTCGGTAGTGACACTGCAGGGCCAGTAGTGCATGCTGCAGGGCCGGTAGTGACTGCTGCAGGGCCGGTAATGAACACTGCAGGGCTGGTAGTGCATGCTGCAGGGCCTGTAGTGCTTCTACCGGTTCTCTTACTTGTTTTCTGGCTGTGCCAGACCCAGTTTAGGCATGCCTGACACTCAGCAGTTGTCAGGGGGACCTTGCGCACATGTATTGGTCACAAAAACCCGCCACATTATTTTTTATTTGAACTGTAACTATAAGTTTACAACCATTCACAGCAGATAGCTCAACAGTTTCTGACATCAATATAATGTGATTGATTATATCACGTGTACTGCTTGCTCAAAAGATCACAGATTATGCCTAATAATGAATGAATAAGAACATAATTTCTTGGAGTTATGCTTTCTTTACTTAGATTTTGCATAATAATTCAAGAGGCCCGCACTTGATTTGACATGTTTTATTTAATTTAGGAACTCGATGTGTTAAACTGAAGCGTTGCATCCGCGAAATGTTTTTAAGTATTATTGGAAAGTTGCCACAATGTTGTTGGTGGAGTACTTGCATCTTTGAACAAAATATTGATTATTCTTAAAATAATTTTATTCACAATATTCACAAGTTCAAACTGAGTTACTGTTGGAAATAATCTTTGATCACACCTCCGTGACCGGGTCAATAGTTGCGTTTGTGTCATTCATCACATTAGGCCCCGCCTCTCTTGGCCTGACAGGGCATACCTGACGAATTGCTCGCTAAGCATAGGCCAACAGATTATTATGCTCAATCAACATCAACACTTCAGACCAAAACATCAGCTGATTAAACTGGATTCATCCGGATCCAACAAGAAGTACCTAAAGGCAGTGGTGCACTTAAGAAGTACCACATCTCCAGCAAAAACACATGACTAGTCAATAAGTTTGTTTGGACAAACTAGTTTTGTCTGAAAGTTCTCGAAATTTTTAATTGCATGTTGATAAAATCTTAGGCAAATTTTCAAACGAAACACTACACCATCAGTGTTTATTTCTTCTCCTGCAACATTCTTTGGCTCTTCATCTACACACTCAAATGTTGTTTGTTTTATGTGGCTTGTGCATGCAGACAGAGATACCCCGTATTATAATTTGGTGATATTGTAGTGGTTTTCCTCCTTCCACTACAGACACAACAGTATCCACTTCAAACAGACTTTAACAACCTCTTGGGGGTCCACGACCCATACCCACTACTCCAGAGTTTACACTATCAATAGTTTGTTACACAAACCTATTTAGTAATATAACAAAGATACTAGCACGAAACTCTACTAACTTCTGGTTGTACAGCAGCACAAGAGCTTCTATAGGAGAAAAAGATGAACATTCACCCGCTTATTAGGGGTGAGCCAATCACATATTAGGATATATAAAATACAGCAATGAAACAAGACAATACATACATATAATAACACAGTGACCCAAGCTTTACACATGGCACATCAGTTCACCCTCTTTCTAAGCCAATCAGAGGTAGCGGGAAGTAGCTGGTCCTTATAAGGAGATCCAAGCTCCTTTATCTGTGCTTCAAGACTTTTCCAACCGCAGTCTTCAGCTTTTAGAGGTGGGTAAATAGTCCTCTAGGTCCCAGGCTATCTTAATCAGCCATTTTTCTGGACTGACTCGGGGTACTGACCCGGGGTGACCCAGGGTAGGTTCTATGTGTTTATATACATGGGATGCATGGTCTATACAGGGTCGGGGTAGCCGGTATCCGAAATTAAGGGAAATATGGGTGTATACTAAAAAGGAAGGCTCTGGGGTTACATAAACTTCTGCAGTTGACAGAGTAAGGGGTGTAGGGTGGTTTTAGGGTGGGAGGGGGTGGGGAAGGGGCCTGGCTTGTCTGATCATACATGCAAATCTCTCACAACATAAGAAGCCTCGTGTTTGAGCATTTGTGGAGGGACACAACTCCTCATTACTGTTCATGAGCACACAAATATGAGTACAAACTCTAATACAAACCTTCATATTCTGTATACCAGCTAGGAGGACAACTCGTTTTACCAGGCAGCATAAGCACAGATGGTCTAGTGTCAGCAAAACAGACAACAGAGGTGCGTTGTTGAGTGTTTCATCAAGAAGTATACTACACTGGTTGGTTTGGTACTCAGTGCCAGCTGTGGATCCAGACTCTATCATACTATGTGAGTAGTTGTTATCTCCTACATCAGACACCGTAAATTGGCAGTTTGTTCCTCCTCCTGTCTGGTCGCATCTGGACATTCCAGCTAACTGAAGTTTTTAAATTCACAATTAACTCGTTTTGAGATTAAACATAAAACTGCTACCATTTTTTCACAACGCTTTATTGGCCAAGGTGGCTCTCTAGGAAAGGTTGGGTACCCTCAAACCCTGCCCTCTGTAATACTTTCTGTCTTTTAAAATCGTTCTGGGTAATGCTTTGTTAAAAACGTTTTGCATGAGGAGGTGACTCAACATAACTGAGAAATCTTTTTGGATAACATTTTAGGTAACTGTTGAATCAAAACTGCAGGTAATAGCGGTGATTTGTTTCTGCTTTATGTGATTTTTATTGCTACTTGGTGAATACTTGAATGCTTGAATCTTATACACAAAGTTTTAATTGAACAATGAAGTGTAAATAATTGAGTCGGTAGGCGATAATTCTGACTCCAGTCTGTGTTTTTGGTGTGTCCCAGGGAACTACTCGTATTAGAGCTGAAAATCACTTCAACCTGATATCAAATTGTTGTTTGATTGTACCTCAGAGATGATCCTTTTTCTTAACATGTGAAGGAACACTTTACTAATGCAAAAATCAATTTTTTAATAACTTTCATCTCAATTTTTTTAAACCTGTATTTTAATATTTCATCAACATACAGTTGAAAAAATTTGAAAACTTTTAGACAAATCTAATTTGCCTAAACAAATGTATTGACTAGACATATTGCTCCTGCTGGCGATTGTGGTACTTCTTAAGTGTGTCACTGCCTTTAGGTACTTCTTGTTGGATCCGAATGAATCCAGTTTAATCAGTGGATGTTTTGGTCTGAAGTGTTGTTGTTAATTGAGCATAATAACCTGTTGGCCTATGCTTAGCTAGCAATTCGTCAGGTATGCCCTGTCAGGCCAAGAGAGGCGGGGCCTAATGTGATGAATGACACAAACGCAACTATTGACCTGGTCATGGAGGTGTGATCAAAGATTATTTCCAACAGTAACTCAGTTTGAACTTGTGAATATTGTGAATAAAATTATTTTAAGAATAATCAATATTTTGTTCAAAGATGCAAATACTCCACCAACAACATTCTGACAACTTTCCAATAATATTGAATTGCATTTCCTGAATGCAACGCATCAGTTCAACACATCGAGTGCCAAAAATAAACAAAACAGGTCAAATCAAGATTGAGCCTCTTGAATTTTTAAACATACATTGAGATAAGAAAGCACAACTCCAGAATAATTTTATCTTTATTATTATTGGCAGTAATCAAATGGTAAAGAAATTGTTGATAATCTTGTCAGTTATCTCCTCTCTCTGCTACTTATTGGGGGTGAGTATAGTACACTTTTTGTAACAATTACATTACGCTTAAGTTAAAAGTTGATATGCTATCTGCTGTAAACAGTTGGAAAACTTATAGTCACAGCTCAAAAAATAAATGACAAAAGTACCAATAATCTTGTTTAGATATAAAAATAATAAAAGATTTATTCGGAATTCCTTGAGAAAACGTCCTTTAGAATCACTTCGAAAATAAACATAATAGTAGATCAATGAGCAATACAGAACCGATGGGAGTTGTTTCGGAACTTTCGCAAGAATAGGATATTCAAAATTTATGCAGTCAGCAGTAGTTTATTGTTTAATTATTGTGTAATATCATAATTTTGTGTTTGCTATTTACTTTAGTTCAAAGTTGAATGATCTTTATTTGATCATTATTTCAATATTTATTGTAATTGTTATGGTTCAGATGCTTTTCCCAATAAACACTGGACAACTATAAGAACGAGATGAATGATGGGACAAGCTATTACAATATTGTTGGTGGTTCACAATAATGAGGAATAACAACAACAATAATAATCTACTGCTCCAAAAGTTAGAAAATGCAGCAAAAGTAAACAACTGCCATTTATAAACTCCATGCAATTTTTTTATTTGGGCATCAGCAGATTTTCCTACATCAGATTCACAAAATAGTAAAAAAAAGTAGTCATGGGTTTGTGCTGCTTGCATGTACATCGTACACCAAACTATTTTTAGCGTTTATATAAACAGGAGACTGTAATTCATATTCAAGGATCATATCATCTATTTCTAGTGGCAAGGTGAAACAAGCCTGAGATGAAAAGCTATAGCACAATACCTGTACTTATAGTAGTACTGTTTTTTTGTTACTTTGTAAATATTTTTTGAATAAAATCCAAAGGCTATGTTGAGCCCTCAAGTCTTCAAGTGCCCTTTTTGCGATATAAGCTGTTGGAACTATCTCAAGGTAGATAGTAGTTTAGTCAGTCATGACTTTTTTATTAATAATTTTATATTGTTGAAATGCTTATGGCTGTGTCAGTTGAGAGATGACTCCTACCAGGCCCCAGTTCAAAGTGGATGCAAGGAGATTTTTTTTTATAGAATTTTTAAAAAACAGTTTAATTTTATGATGATTCAATCTCGGATGGTTTGTTACTATATTTCTCAATAGAACTCCCCGCTTAGCAAAAAAGTCATGCAGATCAAACTTTGCCATACTTGGATGAACTGTAGCCTCTTATTGTCTCCTGTGAACTCACACAACTATATTGTACAATGATGTTTGGTCCAGTTGATCTAGCATGTTTAGAAGAAATATACTGTGTAGGATCAGTTTTAGAAAGCACTTGACCTCTTTGAAACATCTTACGAAGCAATTGGCGGAATTGGCTTTGAACTTTCTCACTTGATCGGTGCCAAAATTTTTAAGCGCTGGTCATATCCAGAAAAAACCGGTTCAATTAGCCATCCATTTTATAACTAGTATTATTGGCTGATTAACAGAAATTGGGTCATTTTATTGCAAAGTTATGTTAGGTGTTTTGTTGTGAATCCGGGATGCACCAAACACGTATTTTTTACATGGTATTTTCTTCTTTCATAGCACAGGTTGACACAAATCTGAACTAATGCAGTGTAATGTACTTTGTTTGACTTATTAATTCTTTTGAATCACAAAAACTTACTCTGACAGTTTTCCATGCAATGATGGCTCACGACTTATTGTCTGTCCACCCTCTACCCACCCTCTGTCCACCCCCTTCCAATCTCCCGTGATCTATCCCGAGCAAACCCTCTTTAATTTATCAAAACCCACAATTCTGAGTTAGCTGGTCCTCCCTAAGTAACCCTAAACAACCTACTCCAAGCTGGCCCGCTAATAGTTGCCTCAAAAAACGTTTGTTTCAAGTTGAATCTTTTGCTTCTCGTTAACCGTCTAATTTAGGCTCGCCTCACTTACCTACCCTAAATTCATTGCTTCCAGTTAACTCCCCTAAACCGTTTTTAATCATATTTTTGGCCAGCTTTTTTCAGCTGATGGATACCATCTATTTCTTCAGCTACTTCATGCCATTTATTTTGTGTCAGTTTTCCTTAATTGCCTCAAAGCATCTATTTAAGCCAGCTTAATTGATGCTGCCCATGATGACCCATCACACCAGAGTTATAGTTTTTTCAATGCAGATGTCCGACACAGGAAAGTCATTAAAACATAGTTGTGTTGTACGTGTATATGCATAGTTTTATATCAGTACATCAGAGCAGTGTAATATCTCATATGTAGCAGAATATATTAATAGAAACCAGCAAAAATTGAAAGCATTGCATCAGAAGTAAAACAAAAATCCTTTGTTAGTGGCTGTTGCTATACAGTTTTCTACTAGTTGTTTTGTGATAACTTGATTTATCTAGAAGAGGCTGGTATCAAAAATAGTGCTTTGCTGCCAAAAAAACTCTTGAAACTTAGCTTAGAATCGTTGCTCAATAATGAGAATAATTTAGTAAATCAGGAATAGACTGGCTTGGTGGATTGTTACGCAGGTGTAAAAACAGCAAATAAAATAGGCATTTGCATTGGAAGATCTGGAACAAGAAAGCGTTTAAAAATAAAACTTGATCAACATGTACTTATAATGGTATGTCTCATGTTTATTTCAACTTGTTGTTACAGTTTATGCAATAGGAGGTTTTATTGAGGTCATATGCTAGCATCACTGCCTCTACAGTGTGAGTTAGACTTATACAAGGTCAAATACATAGCTACTAATGTCAGAGATTTCATAATGCATTACAGTTTTATTTTAAAATGCTTTAACGTCATTATTTAATCTAACTTTCTCAGTATTGACTGCTTTTTGTTCCAAATTACAAAATTTCTAATTATAGTATGCTAAATATTACAAATAAACATGTGGAAATCTCACTGACAACGTTATTGATGGGCAAATCTTTGTGAAACAAAAAAGAATGCAGGATGTTATAACAATAACAACAGTAGTGTGTCAAATTTTTATATTGGTAAATTTTTTCTTTGAAGAAAGCAACAACAACTTATAAAACCAAAAAGTGGCTGGCCATAGCCATCTTATTTAGGCTGGTTAAATAAAATATTTTAGGTATGATGTCACTGGATAGCATGATAAATGGTGACATGATTGCCACAAATAGTAGAATAAGTTAAAATGAAGTACTTCGAAACTTGTGTTGTGGCTGAAGATTTGAAGCTAAAATAATGTAGCTTAAGCTTCTTTCAAGTTTCTCAATTTTTACTACTTTCAAAATGTGGATGACCGAAGGCTGATTTCCATGTGGGTCGTGAAAGCTTGAAAGCATACTCTGGGCACCAGTGGGGTTTAGAATTGCCTTCTCGGTGTTATCATGAAGGATCATGGTACAATCCAACCTGCTAAATCTTTCTCACTATTCCAAAGTTTCACACCTAAAATGGTATTACATTTGACAATGACTAATCATGAGCATGATCACAGCAAGTCAATGGTCTAATATTTCCTTAAACAAAGATCATAGATGATGAAAATCTTTGACCTTTTATCGTAAAAATCAATTCATTCAAGACATTTCCCTACATGCATCATCAATGATACTAAATTTTTATACATTTTAAGTCACATAAACCGAGTGTTGCAGAAGACCCAAGATAAGTTTAACATGATTTAGCTTCTCCTTGATATTGCTCAATTACCAACAGTGCATGGAAAGTTGTATGGCATTCTAAGATACCAATGAATCCTACAAAATATATGGAGATTAAGCCTTTCAGTTGAACCCTAAGCCTCCATGAGTAATCTAGTCAGTGACTCTAGTTACTTGATACCCGGTACATTAGACTACCGATAGTTAATGCCTGTGAGCAATAAACTGCTATCTCTATTAACTTTTAAAAAAAAGTTTGAAAACAAATTTCCACTTGTTGGCTCATCGGCAGTCATACAGTTTCAATAAACATGGTTTGTTATACTTTGGGTAATTTACTATGTCTCCAGAAACATGATGCTTTCATTTAATATACTGCAACTGCCAGACTAGTACAAGAGGATTGTAATTAATTCAACAGAAATGATGGAGGTACAAAAACCAGTGATAGACCTAGTCCATGGTATCAATTTAATGTCTGCAAAAGTTGGAACTGTTCGCATAAATAATGGTGAAGACTTGTAGCAGATAAATGCTACGAGTTGTCTGGTATAAGTTACTAACAGCTCAAGAATGTAAAGCATTACTTTTGTGGGTAGCTTGAATTATTTAGTGAGTAAGATAGTGATTGACTTGTAGTTATAGGTGGACTACTCAGCATATACTGTTGAATTTTGAAACGATCATGTCCAACCACCATGAGTGGGCAACTCCAAGCATATTGGGTGCTTGCAGAACAATACTACTAGCCCTATGAAATGTGTAAAACATGTCAAAGCAAAGATGAAGTTTGATAACGAAGTTACAATCAGGCAGGATGAAAACCCTTGTGTATTCATTGTAGCTAATAATGAAGTCAGTTATAGCATAACTTTCAACTTAGTAGCCAATCAGCTTGTTGTAGTTGACACTTTTTGGAAGAACAAAAACAGCAATTAAAACATTTATATAAAATTTAGGAGTTGTCTAGAAGTAAATTGAGACCATCTGATTGGTTAAATAACTGCACCTTCCTCTTCTAGTTAGTGCTACCTAATCACCTGACTTGATTGGACTATTTAAAACTTGATTCCAGATCTTCTTTTTATTTCAAGTTATATATTTGACCAACTAGCACAACAGCTAAAGAGCAGGCTAACATGGAGTGTCTAAAAAGCCTGCTGAGCAAAAAACCAAAAATGGTAGCAGACAAAGGTTATGCATGGGTCATACTTTTTATGTCTTTTCTCTCTCATGCCATGCATATGGGTTTCACTTTAGGTGTTATTGGTAACCTTACCATTGCGCATCAACATGTGTTTAACATCAGTTTACAGCAGAGCAGTCAAATATCTGCCATCCATTCTGGTCTCTCCTTCCTTCTGGGTAAGTCTGTTTGGTCCATTGAAGCATCTATGCTTCATGTTAAAGAGTATTTTTATTTGGTTTGTATGTCATGGAGACCAACAGTAACTCGACAGTAACTAATTTATTTTTCTGAACAGTAACTTTTTGTATTAATATTTTATAACTAGTTATCAAAAAAATAGTTCAGTAAATTTTAATTTAAGACGAATTAAATATATTACCCTTTTCTTATCATTTACCAAATTGCAGGTATTTGGCAGCAATCTAAAGATGCTGCCAAAGCCAAACTGTAGCAAACACTTAAGCTTTAATTATATATCCTGGTATTGTTGACTGTAGATATTGGTGAATTAGTCTGTAGGAGGGTCTGTATATGAATGTTAAAAGAGCAAAGAGTTTAGACATTGAATAGTAAAGACATGATGAAAGGCAACCGAATGTAAAATCAACCTTTGAAACTTCTTGTAAACCATCAAACTGAATTAACGCTAGTCCTTAAAATGTAACATGTATCTTAATCATAAAAAGTTAAATTTATTTTACTGTTTACGTAGCCAACAATTAATTTGTTTTATAATTAGTAAGAGTTGTGTTAAAATCAGTGAAAATCCATAAATACATGTATGTAGGTTAGTGCTTATCTTACACTAATTGTAGCTGCAGTCTCATCAATCTCCGTTAAAAAGCTCGGATGTCGTGTAACACAGCTGACTGGAGGAATATGCCTACTGCTAGGTATAGGGTTGTCTGCTCTCTCAACTCAACAATGGCATGTCATCTTATTCTATGGTGTTTTAGCAGGTAAGTTATTCTTTACTGTTTGATTTTATATTGATGAATTATTTATAGCAACAAATCTTTTCTGCTTAGACTAAAAAATTGGATTTGAATATAATGTTCTTTTTTTAATACATTTTCGGCATGAAAAAAGATCTTCAAGCTTGGGGTTTCATTTTGGAAAGTATATCTGGCCAATTTTTGGGCAAGTTACTTTCAGCAAGTAATTAGACAGGTTTAACATTTTGTCATAACGAGTTTATAACCTAACACATTAAATAATATTTCCAGCTGTTGGTATGTCCAGCTGTTTCATGGCATCTTCAGAGATTCTGGTGCAGCACTTTGATAAATACAAACATCTGGCATTTCCTGCTGCAGTCTTGGGGTATTTGGTTGGTATGATGTTCTGGCCAACCACCTCACAGAAACTTCTAGATGCTTTTGGCTACCATAAAGCCATGGCTATCATGTCTGCATTCCAGGTAGTTCACCTTCTGGCAGGTGTTCTATATTTTTCACCAACCGAGTCTGCTGACCTAAAGACCGATGATAGTGAATCTTCCGGAGGAGATAAGTTCTACGACAAAGCTGCCATGGAATATGACCTAAAGACCAATGATAGTGAATTTTCTGGAGGAGATAAGTTTTACGACAATGCTGCCATGGAATATGACCTAAAGGCCAATGATAGTGAATCCTCTGGAGGAGATAATTTCTACGACAATGCTGCCATGGAATATGACCTAAAGACCAATGATAGTGAATCCTCTGGAGGAGATAAGTTCTACGACAATGCTGCCATGGAATATGACCTAAAGACCAATGATAGTGAATCCTCTGGAGGAGACAAGTTCTACGACAATGCTGCCATTGAAAATGTAAGTTAGTGTCAAACAAATTACATTTAGTTTTTGAGCTCTACGAAAGGATTTTCTATTAGTAAGTTGCAGCCTTTTTACCGCTAGTTCCGTTGCGTCTGCATAAAAGTTTCACCGCACTATGAATTGGATAGCTCAGTGACTACTACGGACCTCTATCTACAACAGATCACACATCTCAGGGGTCATTAATGATTACTTATCATTTGAGAGCTATTTTCTCCTGGCCCATCATTACCATCAAATAATGAATTGAATGCGGATCTCCTGAAAATTTTGGCTAAATAAAATTGCTAGAAACTATTTCACCAAACTTTTTTCAATGCACTGAAAAGGAAGATTTTTATCAGACTACAATCCCCTAGTTCCAGTTAGTATAGCCAGCTTTCCCGCAGAGTTACTAGCTAGTATAGCCAGCTTTCCCGCAGAGTTACTAGTTAGTATGACCAGCCTTCCCGCAGAGTTACTAGTTAGTATGGCCAGCTTTCCTGCAGAGTTACTAGTTAGTATGGCCAGCTTTCCTGCAGAGTTACTAGTTAGTATGGACAGCTTTCCTGCAGAATTACTGGCTAGTATGGCCAGCTTTTCTGCAGAGTTACTAGTTAGTATGGCCAGCTTTCCTGCAGAGTTACTAGCTAGTATGGCCAGCTTTCCCGCAGAGTTACTAGTTAGTATGGCCAGCTTTCCCGCAGAGTTACTAGTCTAAGTTACAAGGAACAGTCAAGGTTTTCAACCACCAAACTACTTTAAAATATCACACATGTGGCGCTGATGAATAAATTACTGTGTAGGAAGGAGACGTTGAACAGCAGTCAGTGGCTAAGGAACAAGTTGTTTCTGATAAACCAATTCCTATCACTGATGAGCAAACAGTACTTGATGGTTCAGTCAGTCTCAGACATGATCTATGGAGCATTATAACATCTTTCAGGGTGAGTATTCAATACCATCTCAGCCCTAAACAAACTAAGTAGACTTGCTATTCATTTTAATTTTGTGATTGTCTGTCCATGAAAATCATCTTTAGTCATTTTGCTAGTTTTTGATTGGTAAGAAATGATTTGCAAATTAACGACTTATTTTATTTAATGTAAATTGTCAAATTTCCATGCTGATTTTGTCCCTTCAACTTGGTATGTGTTTGGCTTTGACCAAAATTTTAATTATTTTCAAGTTTTGAAAACTTTACTAAAAATCAATACTTTGTGCAAAAAATTTAAACAGTTCAACTCAATGAACTATCGCCAAGTCTTCCCATCCTTCTAGTTATCTGGTTTTCTCAAGTAACACTACAATTTGTTTCATTCCTATATACACTTGTAGATTTGTCTATTCCTGGCAAGTGGAGTGATGTTCGGTGCCAACACCTTGACTTACCTTGTACTCATCAACGACTACATTATGGGGAAGACAACTTCTACACCTGCTCAGGTCTCCATTGGGATTACTACACTGGGTGAGACATTGTCAAGTTTTGTAAACCGATACTCAAACATGTACGGTAATAGCTTGAAAAATAAAAGTAGAAAATTTTTTAGATTTTATCTGTCAGTTTAGAATGCTCACAGCTTAAATTTTAGAAAGCAAAGTTTGGTTGACTTGGAAAGTTTCCTGTGACGAAATGCTGTTAATTGATGAAACAATTATTGTGAATAAAAATAACAATACTTTGAATGCCCTTTATTACCGATTAACATGAAACCAGATAATGCTGTAACAAAAAAAACACAAAAAATATGCACTTCTTTGTTTGAATAGTTTTTTTTAAAAATCTTTAAGAATTTTTCAAAATTTCTCAAAAACTGATACTGCAATAAAAATGGTTGTTAAAGCAATTTTATTACCGTATTGTATCTATTGATTTGTATTTTCTTCGTAACATTTATTTGTTCTAAATACTTTGATAGTTTCAGAGTGAATGTTTTCAAAGCTACGGTTGGATATTCAAACTCAATGTTTAATAGCAGAAAGAGCAGCTATCTAATTGCACTGGCTAGATAGTTTTTGTGTTTCGTCAAATATGATTTTGTTCACCAAGGCCACTCAGTATTATTGCCTACAGCAAAACATAATTTTTTTTGCAGGCATAGGTAATGTGGTAGGAAGCATTGCAGTCACTCTGATAACAAAAGTGAAGTTCAACAGACTCATTATAACTGTTGCCTGTGAAATGGGTTTTGGTCTCTCAAGTGTTCTTTCTGCCTTCTCTTATAACCTGGTAGGTCTGCGTTCTCTTAAAACCTGGTAGGTCTGTATTCTTTCACAACATGACAGGTCTGTATTCTCTCACAACCTGGTAGGGCTGTATTCTCTCAACACCTGGTAGTTCTGAATTTCTAACAAGCTACTCAGATCATATTTTATCATAAATTGGTGTTTCTGCACACATTGTTCAATCAACATTGTTAGCTCACTGCTCAACTTTATTGACTAGTTGCAAAAGGGAAATGGGCCGTTCTGACATTTGGCAAGATTTTCTGTGAAAATCAAGCAAAAATCTTCTTTTGAAATACAACGTTTTTAAATTTATTTACTATTACATAGCTTATTTCCTATAGCTGTTATTTTTTCAATAATTTACACGAGTAAATACGTACAAGAAAAGTTTTCATATGTTGTAGACAATGTTCTATGTGTTGGCTGCAGTTTGGGGTGTTTTCCAAGGTGCTAATGGAGCTAACTTATTAAGTGCAACAACAGAACTTTGTGGAGCGAAGAAAGTCATTCTGGTCCATGGTCTACACTGTTCTATGACGGGGCTGGGAGGATTAGTTGCTCCTTTTGCAGCTGGTGGGTAAAACTATTTTTGTGTCTAGTTTTAAAGGAGTAAATTGCTGACAGAAGAACGTAAACTCTTTTTTCAAGATAACAGCATTCCTTCCAGCTCCTTTGAGCATGTGAACAAAGCAACACATGTTTGAAGTCTGTGTATAACATAATGAAAATATAGTGTTATATAGCCTGAGCCTAGCCTGACTAAATGTGCATATTTATAATAATTTAATTCTTTACAGCGGCACACAGCTTGAAATAATTGGAGAGCAGAAGATGGAGTGTTTACAGAGTTGACTTTTGACTAGTTCCAAGTTGACTGATTAATGTTGTTTCCATTAGTATTTTATGATCTACCCTACGAAGGGTATTATCTGCACATGACCCAAAACTACCACTTATGCTCCCAATGTTGTAGCATACATAGCCCAAAAGACTTCACCGCAGTATGGAATCATATTCACTGGATGTTGTGGAATACTGGCAAGCTGTCTGTTGTCTATTGTACTAGCCAGTATGCTCTGTGAAGGACGCAAATCTAAGAAGTGAAACATTTACAGAATCCATCATCCTCTCCAGAGCAAATACATGACTGTTGATTATTTTTACCACTAAGTAAGAACTATTTCCAGATTTATCGCTGCAGAGTAAACACTAACTAATGATGCATAAGTTTTTCATGTACTGCGCTTTTCTCTATCAATCTGCTTTATGTATTTTGTTATTTATATTACATGCTCATAGTTTACTGCGTGTTTCAAATTTTATTGGCTTTATTTGGTTTGTTAAAGTGTGCAACATTTTTCTGAATAACTGTTACTTTTGCACTTACTAAATAAAGCAGGTTCCTGTTGAAATTCCTTCGGGGATTTTATGTGGGAGTAATCCCATGTTGTTGACCAAATCTTTTGAGCCAAAACTGCATATAATTCTCCAGTCATCTGTAGATGTCCGCTTAATGTTTTTATAAGCTGTAAATAATTTTTCACAAAACCATCCAAAGACACTCGAAGCTATAAAAATGGTGCTGACAGTCATTCCCGCTTAACTTGGCACTAATTCCCAAAAAACGTTGTACTCATTCTTGGAATCACTTGCTCATCCCGCATGTTTCCATGAACAACTCAATGATTTCTATAACCAAGAGTGGAAACATTTTTTATGAGTTTTTATGAGATGAGAAATCCAAAGTTGTTCATATTGTAGTTAGTCGCATCACTTACAAAAAGTGCGCTAGTTAGTCGCATCACTTACAACAAGTACACTAGTTAGTCGCATCACTTTCAATAAGTACACTAGTTAGTCGCATCACACACAACAAGTACACTAGTTAGTCGCATCACTTTCAATAAGTACACTAGTTAGTCGCATCACTCACAACAAGTACACTAGTTAGTCGCATGACTCACAACAAGTACACTAGTTCACGAACTGTCAGCGAAAGACTATTCAACCTTTTTGCTTGATATTTGAGCTTGATTTCCTCCTTTCTCTGTCTACTGGGATTCAGATTTTGAAAAAAATTTGAGAATGATGAAAAAAGCTAAGACAAAGCTTTCACTGCTCAGATACACAACACTGTAAATGATTTATAATGTATATCCCTATCTTACACCATTACAATCCGAAGCACTTCTAAACGTCATGTAATACAGTCATTCACCGCGCAGTGAATGTTAAATAATACTTCATACCTATAACCATTGCGCAATAAGATATACAATAGGTCAACTAGCGCGCGCATGCTTAGACCAGGCAGTTCTCTGTGTAGTGTATACATTCAGCTAGATTGAGGATGTAGCTTTTTATTTCAGTGAAGGCTCTTTTTTCTACTTCCCTGGCCCTGGATTAGTTTCCTTTTGCTGTTGGTGATAAAAGCTTGTTGGGCTATTCTTGTTTTGGGAGAATTATATGTAACAACCTGGACAAATGCTGGTTTACTTGATCACATTTATTTTAACTATGAACAATAGCTTTCATTGCAAGAAAATTTTAAGAAGTGCCAAAACTTTGAAAAGAAAAACAATTTTGATTGTATTACATTGTACAGACAACACAAGTTATAGCTCTCTCTCTCTCTCTCTCTCTGTATAACTTGGACATGACGCTCCTCTAGAACATTCTGGTCTGTTAAAGTAAAGTACTGAACCATCAGCATCTGCTTCTTTTTCTACCACATACTCTGGTTCTTTATCAACTCACTAAAATGTTTTTTTTTTATGTGGTTTGCAAGCGTAAACATGAAAATTCCTGTAACACAAAGACGATATTAGATGTACAGCATTGGAGCATTTGTGGGGGGACACAACTCCTCATTGCTGTTCCTGAGTACACAAATATTAGCACAAGGTCAAGAGTACAATATGCAAACCTTCATATTCTTTATGCCAACTGAGAGAACAACTCCTTTTACAAGGTACCTTATGCACAGATGGTCTATTGTCAGCAAAGCAGACAGCACAAGTTGCATTGCTGTTGAGTGTTTCATCAAGAAGTATACTACACTGGTTGGTTTGGTACTCAGTGCCAGCTGTGGATCTAGACTCAGATCATACTATGTGAGTAGTTGTTATCTTCTGCATCGAACACCGTACATTGGTAGTTTTTTCCTCCACCTGTCCGGTCAAATTTGGACATCCCAGCAAAATTAAGTCTCTAAACACCCAAAACCTCATTTTTCTGGCAAAACATAGTATTACTTTTATTTTCGAATAATGCACCATTAGCTATAGTTTTTCACCAGAAGGGGGGGGGGGGGGGTGGGGAAACAACCAAACCTTGGATATTAAAAGTTCTCTAGGCAAAGTCTAATTAAACTTTTAGCATACCGTTTTAAATGATTGCTAAATCATAACTTCCAGTAAAAACACGCGATTTGCCATTGTTTTACAGCATTTGTAGTGCAACTTAATGCTCACCTCTAGCAAAGGTTTCCAAGGATGCTCAAAATTCAAGCAAACAATGCTGATAGAGCAAACAAAAGTAAATGAATACATACATAAGGTACATAAGTATACTGTTCATGGTGTAATACACTTTGCTTTGTACGCTATTGAATTATCATATTTTATTAATTGGCTAAGATATAGAGATTCATCCAACTTCTACAGCTAAACAACATTACATTGATCTCTTTATCGGCTGTTAGATTTTATTAGCATAGAGAGGTCCATTTCTTGAACTATGTGAACAAGCATTGCATTAACCAGCAAATACAGATCCCATATCCTTTCATCTAAAAGAATTTTGTCAACAGACAGGTAAATGTTATATCAACAAACAGGTTATCATTAAATCAACACACAGGTCAAATTTATACTAACACGCAAGTTAACGTTATACTAACATGCAGGTTAATGTTATATCAACACACAGTTTAACATTAACAGTTTAACAGCTCAACATTATATCAACACAAAGGTTAACGGTACATCAACACACAGGTTAACATTATATTAACACGTAGCTCAACAATATATCAACACTCAGGTTAACATTATATCAACCCACAGGTTAAAATTTTGACAACTTTCAGACAAACCTATTTTTTCTAAGCAAACTTCCCGAGCTAAGAATGTCCACTTGATAGAGATCGTGGTACTTTTTGAGTGCATCACTGCCTTTGGGTACTTCTTGTTAGATCTGGTTGAGTCTAGTTTAATCAGCGGATGTTTTGGTTAAGTGTGCTGTTTACCAATAGTCAGGAATGTTTCAGGTATGTCTTATCAGGCCAAGAGAAGCAGGGCATAAGATGATGAATGGCAAACCAGTTATTGACCTGATTGATCATACAAGTAACTTAGGATGAATTCTTGAATATTTTGAATATAATTGTTTTAAAATTAATCAATCCTACAACCTGAGTTAGCTGTAAAATAATCTTTGATCATGGCTAAGTGATCAGATCAGGTCAATAGCTGTGTTTGTGATTCATTATATTGTGCAGAAATTGATTGATCTACCCTGGCACACCCTGCATAGAACTGACTGTTCTTTATGTACCCTGGCCAGCTATAGGTCTGTGCAGCTTCCACTGAATACGCTGGTACTGACTAAGCATCTGTGATCCATCTCCTGACTAGCCGTAGCAGTGTCACCACTTATGCACAAGCAAATTGAGGTCGGTAAGTTTCACAAGTTTCAGGATGGTTAAGGAATACCAACAATGATTGGTTGATGCCAAGCTGTAGTTATCTCATAACAACAAGTACACATGTACATACTGTGGGAGATTATTCATTCAAGATATTCAGAACCACCACCCTATCCACCCTTTGCCTTAGATTCCCCTACACCCCTTCCCCCATCCCCCATTACCATTTTTATATGGACCCTGGATTCTCCATTTAAACTATATGTAAGCTATCCGGGTTGAGGCGACCGGCTATACTGGGTCACATCCAGGGTCTACATTAACCCTGGATCCAACATGTAAGACAAAGAGGACCTACCCAGGCCGGTATCCAAGCCTCGTTAGCAGGGATAACTGGAAATATAGCCCGAGGCCCAGAGAACTGGATAGCCACTTATGAAGGATGAAGACAAAAGTTGGAATGCAAGGAAACAGAGTCAGAGGAGCCTGGACAATTTTATAAGGACTAGCTACTTTTACCCCCTTGTGATTGGCAGGAAAGAGAGCAGGAGCCACTCGACCATGTGCATGTGCTATGGTTGAATAACAGTAGTAATATATGAGCAGATCTCCCTACCAAGTGTTTTTTTGTGGATCTGGTCTTGGGGGTTATGCAATGAGTTACGACGTTGGGTGAATTCGCCGAGTTTATATTGTATTTCATTTGAGGGGTACTTGAGTGGCATTTGAGTGGCATTTAAGTGGCATTTGAGTTTTGATTATTCTTTTACTTAATTTGAACTCATATGGCAGCTAAATTTTGAATGTATGGCATTCAAGTTTTTGATAATTTTTTTACATAATTATATACATAATTCAAACTCATAGGGTATATATGTTGGAAAATCGCCAAATTAGATCTCTAGATGGTTAAAATCTACAGTATTTGGTAATTTTGACTCATATGATATCTTGAGAGAGAGGAGAGAGGGAAAGAGGAGAGAGGAGAAAGGGTAGCATTAGCTCTCTAGATGATTAAAATTTACAGTAAATTTTGTGTAATACAAAGTACTCGACTCATTATATCTACATTGAATAAATACAGTAATTAAAAATGAAACAATATGTGAATATATACATTTATTGTGCAATAAGTAGGGAAAATTTCATATAATATAGCTAGAGTCAGTAAATATTAAATAATGCCAAACACTACAACTTGTAATGACAATCAATGCATAAGCTTTTACTAAAAACTATCTTGAAAACCTTCAAAACATGATTCCAAATGGAAAAAAAATGGATAAAGTTAGATATTCATCTATTTGTTTACATCTACAAAAAAGAGGTATTTGGTGAAATATTTTTTCGATTTATTCAATTTTCATTAATTTTTTACAAAAAACAAATCATCCTCTAAATGGCTAAATTTCATCTAATTGTACAAATTTACAAAAAAACAGGGTATTTGGTAAAATATTCTTTCATTTCATTAAATGTTCATTATTTTTTTGCAAAAAAGAAATCACCCTTTAAATGGTTAAATTTTATCTGTTTGTATATCTTTACAAAAAAACAGGGTATTTGGTAAAATATTTCCTTTATTCTTATCAATTTTCATTAATTTTTTCAATAATTGCTTAAATATACATTATTCACTATTTTCTTATTGTAATTGTACAAATTTACAAAAAAAACAAGGTATTTGGTAAAATATTCTTTCATTTCATTAAATCTTCATTATTTTTTTTGCAAAAAAGAAATCATCCTTTAAATGGTTAAATTTTATCTGTTTGTATATCTTTACAAAAAAACAGACTATTTGGTAAAATATTTCCTTTATTCTATTCAATTTTCATTAATTCTTTCAATAATTGCTTAAATATAAATTATTCATTATTTTCTTATTATTAGGTGAGCAACCTATCATACAAAATTAGTTTCTTGAGTGAGGGTTTTATCCTGCATTTTCCTTTTGAATTTTTTTCAAAAACTTACCATTTTTTTCAAAAAACAATCATTTATATATACAATTTCCATTATTTTTTTAAACAGAACAATCCCTATCTCTGAGAGGTTGGAGATATTGGGGTAGAAAACTTAGACATGATGATGAGAAGGCTATGGATTTTCCCGTTTAAGAACAAACCATTTTCGATGGCAATTTCAATTCGGAAAACTAAAACAATGCAATTTGTTTTTCAAAATGCAATCATCAGAAAGCTTTTGTCATGATGAGGAGGAGGAGGCTATGGATTTACCCATTCAAGAACAAACCATTTTCGATGGCGACTTCAATTCTAAAAACGAATTAGAACTGAAGCATGTAGTATTACGTAATCATTTTTTTTAAAGAAGAACAATCCATTTTTGATAGCAACTTTAATTCTAAAAACTAAATCAATGTAACTTTTTTATTCTTTGTCTCCCATGAAATTGTTCAAAACGAATTAGAACTGAAGTATGTGGTATTACATGATAATTTTTTAAAAAAACACATCAAAATCGACAAATTACTCCTATAGATAGTTCAAGTTTACAATATTTGAGAATTAATCACAATAGAAACATTAAGCCTACTTGATAAAAAAGAATTTGACTGTTAAATTTAACTAATTGATTCAATGTTATTATTTGGATCTTTTGAAATAAACATTTCAATGAAAACATCATATTTAGTCTTTGACACACTTGAAACCATTTTCCAGTAAATTTCACCAACAATATTTCAGAAATTTTTACTAGATATTTACAAGAAAAATGAGGTATTTTGGTAAAATATTTTTTTATTACATTCCTTTTTAATTTTTTATGTTTTAAAACAGGGTTTTATTACAAAGTTTTTTTTGTTTTTTCAACTTTTTAAAAAAATAATCATTATAATATATAGTTTTCGATATTTTTTTTTAAAAAAATAAATATATATAGAGATTTTCACTTTATATTCTTTTATTCCATTCAATTTTCAATAATTTTTTGAGTGAGGATTTTATCCTACACCTTTCTTTTTAAATTTTTTTATTTTTTTTAAAAAATAATCATTGAAATATATAGTTTTCGATATTATTTTAAAAACAATGTATATATATATAGAGTTTTTCACTTTATATTTACAAACCTTTGGTATTTGGGAAAATATTTTTTTATTTCATTCAATTTTCAATAATTTTTTGAGTGAGAATTTTATCCTACACAATCCTTTTAAATTTTTTATGTTTCAAAACAGAGCTTTATTACATTTTTTTGAACTTTTTAAAAAATAATCATTGAAATATATAGTTTTCGATATTTTTTTGATTTTTTTGTACTTTTTAACTTTTTTAAAAACTGTCAAAAAATCACCAAATTACCTCTCTAGATGAATAAAATTTACTTTTTAAAAAATAATCATTGAAATATATAGTTTTCGATATTTTTTGATTTTTTTTGTACTTCTTAACTTTTTTAAAAACTGTCAAAAAATCACCAAATTACCTCTCTAGATGAATAAAATTTACAAGTAAATAATTGTAATAGAAAATACCATATCTAGTTTTTACATTCATAAAACTGCTTTATAGTAAATTTTCTGTAATACAAACTACTATAGCTTACGATATCAATGGTTACAAAGTGCTTTTCTTGAACAATGTCTTCTTTGATGTTCTTCTGGTATATTATTAGACCCAGGGAGGAACTCTTGTATTCCGTATTCTCTGTGATCCAATAATTGACTAAAATACAAAAGTTAATCATTATATAAATAAATTTTACCGAATTTAAATTTTACTCTTAGCTACATTAGATAGTTTACATTTACATTATATATAACAGGAAAATAACTCACTGAGTTACATCATTCAGCTCAATATTTCTTAGGGAAAGTTCTTTACTCTGTTTTCTTTTTACGATATAATGGACTAAAATAAAAAATGATGTATTAGTATAGTATGATTAAAATTAATGTAAAATAAATATAAACTTTTGTTATTTTTTCAACTTCTATGTAAAAGAAATACACTGATTACACATTTTTTCAACTTCTAGCGAAAAAAAAATACACTGATTACACAAAAAAAACCTTTTTTTAATTCGAAATATATATAATTTAAAAATGTTTTACAAAAAATGTTTATCAATTGATCATTTATGTGAAAAACTAAACATTTTTGTAAAATAATTATAACCTTTTGTTATTTTTTAAACTTTTATGTAAAAAAAATACACTGATTGCACAAAAAAGTACACTGATTGCACAAAAAAGCACACTGATTGCACAAAAAGTCCTTTTTTTAATCCGAAATATATATAATTTAAAAATGTTTTACAAAAAATGTTTATCAATTGATCATTTATGTGAAAAACTAAACATTTTTGTAAAATAATTATAACCTTTTGTTATTTTTTAAACTTTTATGTAAAAAAAATACACTGATTGCACAAAAAAGTCCTTTTTTTAATCCGAAATATATATAATTTAAAAATGTTTTACAAAAAATGTTTATGAATTTATCATTTATGTGAAAGACTAAACATTTTTGCAAAATAATTATAACCTTTTGTTATTTTTTAAACTTTTATGTAAAAAAATACACTGATTAGGTTTTTCATTGTAAGAATACACAAAATTTTCACAAATCAACTTTTTAAAATTATGGTAAAAATTAATAAAACTTACCTATAGTGATATGAATCCCTTGAGTTATAGATTAGCTTCTCGAGAGTTTGTTCTCCACAGCCTTCTTTTTCAGCATCATCGAAGTGGTTGAGAAAATCCTCAGATTTTGGATTATCAGCCAGTTCCGAGGCTTGGACGAAGGCTTGATGAGCTGCGAGTACACTGATGTTGTAGAAAATTGAATTGTCTGCGTTTCGACTCAGACCCTTGAACAAAATCACTCCAAATCTCTCCGATGTCACAGCAGAAGCTATTTGATGAGGAATGCGCATATCTCCGATCAGTAATTCTTCATCTACAACGCTTCTGTATTGAACTAGAAGAGTCTCTTCATTTCCATTCCATCGTCTGTCAGACTTTGTTGTAACTTCAGGGTTTTGGAAACATATGACACTATCTGTTGGGAAATCCTGAAGATTAGCTACCTCGAAATAAGCATTGATTTGTCGCATACTTTTTTCTGGTAATACATCAAACACATTCTTACACCTCAAAGTAGTTCCTGTTTCTGTAGCAGCACGAAAAATTGCTTTTCCAGTCTTTTCAACACCCATGTAGATCAAAACCAGTGGTCTTATTTGCGAAGCTTCATTGACAAGTAATCCCGCCGCTAATGGAATAGTGCTCTTCACTCTAACTACCTTTCCATCCTTTTTATAGTTGTATATGATGGTACAGTTCGTTTCATCATGGAGCTCAACGGTTAACACCTGCATAACTGTAGGTATTGGTAAATCTTCAACTTTGACTATGTTTTCAATGTTTCTTCTGGAAGCCGGAGATAGAGTACTTAACAGAGAGGCGCTTTTGATGATGAGAGTTGCCAGAGTATTCAGACTGGCGCTTTGAAAGGGGATCATAGTGCGTTGAAGAAGTACATTGTCATCAATCACCTTATCTTGTGAAGGTTTTGGTTCTTTATTCTTCAGTTGTTTTGATATGATTTGTGTCGACATTCTAAAAGATAAAGTAAAAATCCATGTTATGATTTCTTTTTCAAACCAATTTGAAGATATATATATACATATATATATATTTACTCAATATCATACCACTGTTAGTATCTAAATCGATAAAAATTAAATTTATACTCAATCAAGTTGACTTACCTCCAAACAGAAAAGTCCTTCTAGCAGTTGTAGTAGATGATGTTGTAGTAGATCTTGCTCCTTCAGTTGCTAATGTCGAAGTGACTGCTTTCTGTGTAAAAACAGTGCTTCTTATATAGCTGAATTCATGCCATTTATCATAAGGTTAAATTAATGAAACATTGTTTCTACGGAAGAACACCAATGCTTTCGCGGGAATAAATAATTTATTTTCACGCGAATACAAACCAATGCTTTCGCGGGAATAAACATTTTATTTTCACGCGAATGGAAACTGTTGCTTTCGCGGGAATGAATACTTTATTTTCACGCGAATACAAACCAATGCTTTCGCGGGAATAAACATTTAATTTTCACGCGAATGGAAACTGTTGCTTTCGCGGGAATGAATACTTTATTTTCACGCGAATACAAACCAATGCTTTCGCGGGAATAAACATTTAATTTTCACGCGAATGGAAACTGTTGCTTTCGCGGGAATGAATACTTTATTTTCACGCGAATAAAAACCAATGCTTTCGCGGGAATAAACATTTTATTTTCACGCGAATGGAAACTGTTGCTTTCGCGGGAATGAATACTTTATTTTCACGCGAATACAAACCAATGCTTTCGCGGGAATAAACATTTAATTTTCACACGAATGGAAACTGTTGCTTTCGCGGGAATGAATACTTTATTTTCCCGCGAATACAAACCAATGCTTTCGCGGGAATAAACATTTTATTTTCACGCGAATGGAAACTGTTGCTTTCGCGGGAATGAATACTTTATTTTCACGCGAATACAAACCAATGCTTTCGCGGGAATAAACATTTAATTTTCACGCGAATGGAAACTGTTTCTTTCGCGGGAATGAATACTTTATTTTCACGCGAATACAAACCAATGCTTTCGCGGGAATAAACATTTAATTTTCACGCGAATGGAAACTGTTGCTTTCGCGGGAATGAATACTTTATTTTCACGCGAATACAAACCAATGCTTTCGCGGGAATAAACATTTTATTTTCACGCGAATGGAAACTGTTGTTTTCGCGGGAATGAATACTTTATTTTCACGCGAATACAAACCAATGCTTTCGCGGGAATAAACATTTAATTTTCACGCGAATGGAAACTGTTGCTTTCGCGGGAATGAATACTTTATTTTCACGCGAATACAAACCAATGCTTTCGCGGGAATAAACATTTTATTTTCACGCGAATGGAAACTGTTGCTTTCGCGGGAATGAATACTTTATTTTCACGCGAATACAAACCAATGCTTTCGCGGGAATAAACATTTAATTTTCACGCGAATGGAAACTGTTGCTTTCGCGGGAATGAATACTTTATTTTCACGCGAATACAAACCAATGCTTTCGCGGGAATAAACATTTTATTTTCACGCGAATGGAAACTGTTGCTTTCGCGGGAATGAATACTTTATTTTCACGCGAATACAAACCAATGCTTTCGCGGGAATAAACATTTAATTTTCACGCGAATGGAAACTGTTGCTTTCGCGGGAATGAATACTTTATTTTCACGCGAATACAAACCAATGCTTTCGCGGGAATAAACATTTTATTTTCACGCGAATGGAACCCATTGCTTTCGCGGGAATAAACAATTTATTTTCACGCGAATACAAACCAATGCTTTCGCGGGAATGAAAGATTTATTTTCACACATTCACCTATATAAGAGACAACGGTTTCAGACAGAAAGCATCCAGTTCAACAACAGTGAGCAAAGGAGCAACATCTATCTACTACATCTTCCATTGCAACTACTAAGAGTTCTCTCTTCATAAAGGTAAAACTTAAACTCAAATATTTCCGCTAGCTAACACAACTATCTGAAGGCTTTATGACATATCTATCTTTAAATTGGTTATAAAGAATTGAACCAATTTTTTCTGTTTTTTTCAGAATGAATACTCAAGTCGTAGAAAGTCAACCATTGTATCTAAAGTCGGAATCTCAGCCTGATGAAAAGGTAAGAATTAATAAAAAATACTATTTAACACCTGTTGAACACCTTTAATTATTTTAGTTATCTAATTATCGCTTGTATTTTAGAACAATGCAACAACAAAACCAATCTACTTAAAGGACTTCCTTCCAGAAATGTATCATAACTATGTGATAAATAACGATGTTGTTGAAAAAAAAGCTGTAGAACGTTTGACATTTCAAGTTATAATATTCTGTATAACTCAACACATGATGAGTATGGGGATGTGTTGTAAGAAACGTGATATATCTACAGAACGTTTTGATGACATTATAAAAAACGGTTTCGAAATCGTTTTGTCAATGGTGGAAGTCGTTAATATTAATAATTTTTTAAAAGAAATTGAAAGAAGTGCTTGGAATCAAATAGTTTTCAAAAAATTATACAACATGACATGGAACAAAAAAACTTTTTATAAATTCAGAAAGCATATTTATAATTATGTCCAAATAGATAAAGCTCTATCCTCTTCTGTAGGTATTTTAGAATTAATGTTGGAAGCGTTTCATACATATTTATGAAAAATTTTTAGTTGTTTTTTATTATTTTACAATATTTTTATTTTGTTCAAACTATTATATTTTATTTCTTACCAATTTAGATGTTAAAAGCGGTATGATATTAAGTAAATACATATATATATATTTGAATGCATCCTTTGTTGTCTGTCTCCACATCCCAATAGTTTAATGAGCACATTCTCAATCTACCATAACTCTATGATCTTAACTGCTTTTGGCATAAATACATATATATATATATATAAGACACTCTAAGTAATAAATACACTCTTAGCCACTCATGCAAATATTACCCTTTTATTTTTAGAATGTTATGGATGCTCTTTCTGAAGAGCTCCTTAGCACAGATCCATATCCAACAGAAAATAAAATGAAAAACGGCAAAACAACTCCTAAGAGAAGGAAAACTGCTCCAAAAAAGCGAATAGTAAGGAAACGAAAACAAACAGTGAGAAAACAAACTACTTCCGTTGATAAGCAAACAATGGAGAGTGCAGCTATAACTCATTTAACAGTTGAATGTCTCAACGAAAGGAGAGCTAGGAAATTAGAAAAGTCTAAAGGTTCTCAAGTGATTGACTCACCAAAAGTTCCGATTTGCAAAACATTTGAAGATCTTCCTATCCCAAGCATTATGCGAGTGACTGGTGTGATACATCCATCAAGTAAGGAGAAGTGTAGATATTCTCAAGTACACTACCATGATCCTTCAGATATAAATGAACTCGAACCCAAAATACTCCTCTGTCCAGTTGAAATAGCTAAAAACTTCAACTGTGATAATTACCCCCCTCCGTTTAACGTTGTATATTTGGGTAGAAAGGGAAAACCAAAAAATAAAAACGTTCTTTGGTATGATGTCAGACGTGTTAGCAGACATCCTCTAAGCAAAAAGAAAACTGAAGAGGAATCACTATATTTTAGTACATTGACTAAATGTCAGCTCAAACGCTTCTTGAACATCAACACCCTCAATAGTTTTCAACCCGGTGCTATTTTTCCTTACCAAGATGTTGTTGATAGATTCGTTCCTCATCGATTTAAAGGAGGTCAGTCGAATGTAATTTGTATCCGTTATAGCATTGAACAATGTGGAGAAACGCTGTTGAAGACGCTCGCCATACCAGACAAATATGCTTCAGAAGCTAACAAATATACTCCAGGTGTGATGATCTACAGAGGAAAAACAACCCACGGAAAATTTAAGACAGAATACGATCTTTCATTTTGCTCTCCATACCGTCTCGGTCAAATGTATTGGAAACAATATTGTGATCGAGCAAAGCACAACAAAACAATATTAGAAATTGATGATGATGATGATGAACTTGAAGATTTTCTATGTGGAGACTTTGATGATTTTGAGACAGGATATGTTGCTGAAAAAAAATGATGAGTGTTTTAGCGATGGATAGTCTCTAATTCAAAAAACAAGTTGGACAATGTGACTTGGTGAGCTATTTCCCTTTTCTATATAATGTAAACTATCCAATGTAACTAAAGCTATAATTCAATTTCATGTAATTATTTTAAATTTTTTCCCTACTTATTACACAATAAATGTATATATTCACATATTGTTTCATTTTTAATCACTGTATTTATTCAATGTAGATATATCTCCTCTCTCCTCTCTCCTCTTTTTATCTCTCCTCTCTCTCAACATACTCTCTCCTCTACCAAATACTCCTCTCTCCTCTCTTGCAGTTATTTCCCAAATACTGTAGATTTTAACCATCTAGAGGTCTAATTTGGTAATTTTCCAACATATTTTATAGCATTTAATATACTTATTATGTAATAAATGTATATTATTCAATGTAAATGTAAATATATCCATAAATATGTACATAATTATCCATATATACATAAATGTATAAAAAACTAAAAAAAAATCTCTCCTCTCTCTCCTCTCTCTTCTCTCCTCTCTCACATCTCCTCTCCCCTCTCTCCAGAAGATTTTCCCTACTTATTATGTAATCAGGTATATAAACATATAATTTTCATTTTTGATCAATATATTTGTTCAATGTAGATATATCTCCTCTCTCTATGTAGATATAAATATAGCCATAAATATGTACATAACTAACCATATATACATGAATGTATAGAAAACTAAAAAACTCTCTCCTCTCTCTCCTCTCTCATCTCCCATCTCTCCTCTCTCCTCCCCCCTCTCTCTCAAGATACCATATGAGTTCGAGTTATGTAAAAAAGTTATCAAAACTTGAATGCCATACATTCAAAATCTATATGCCATATAAGTTCAAATTAAGTAAAAAACTAATCAAAACTCAAATGCCACTCAAATGCCACTCAAGTACCCCTCAAGTAAAATACAATATAAACTCGGCGAATTCATCCAACGTCGTAACCCATTGCCTAAACTCCAAGGTCAGATCCACAAAAAAACACTTGGTAGGGAGATCTGCTCATATATTACTACTAATAACATAGTTTTTATATATTTGTATTTTACGTTGTGATTTTTGTCTTGTTTCTTTTATTGTGCATGATCGGCTCACCCCTAATAAGGGGGTGGGATTTCCTGATATCCTCCTATGAAGGGAGTTGCTGTACGTTGAGGACGCAGAAGCTTTGTGAATCTGGTACAGTACATATCTTATATTGCTAAATAGAATTGCTTAATAAAGGATTTATTCTCTGAACATCTGTGTAGTTTGTCTGGGCCGTGGACCCTGTGGAGTAGTTAGCGTCTATTTCGGAGTAGACCCGGGTGTTTGGAGTAGGAGTGGAGGGTGCACAAGGAGTGTACATGGAGTGTTAGCCATTGTGATAGTAGAAGAGGACGCAACTGTACTACAATACTCTAACCGTTTCACTATCATTCCTCTCCCCCCCCCCCCCCCCCCAAGGATTAAAATTGGGTCCACAAAAACAAAATTATGTCAGCACACTAAAATAAAACATGAAAAATAAAAGCAATAAAAGTTCTATTGAATTTTTATTTAGCAATAGACAAATTCAATATGAAAATTTACTACGCACTGGCTGAGTTGATACTAGTAAAATCATGAAGTCAAACAAGAAGGCACACGATAGTTATAATGATAACATGCAGTGGCAAAAGTAAATAAAAGTGTACATACAGTGAGTACAAACAAGTTAAAACAATGGGTAATGTCAACAACTAATAGTGGTCATAGCAGCCTGTAGGTTGAAAGTGGTTGGCAACTAGTATATCATACTAGCGTGTGATTGTCTGAGCTCATAATGCTTTTTACTCATTCTGCTTACTTTAGTGCTCTGGGATATTCTCCAATGCTGTTCGCATTTTCTTAACAGTTTGTATACGCCACCCCTGACCAGGAACAGCTCTTCTCTATTGGGTTTACTTGGTTTTCATACTGTAGGCTGACCTCTGTCTGTTTTTAACTGGAATTGTCTCTGTCGTGACGGTGCTTCCTTTTCAGCTGCAGCAGTCCCCTTGTCTATAGGCGGGCTTGGCTGAGTGGGTCTCCTCCTTTCTAAGCTTTGTCTTCTTCGGTGTTGATAACAGGTGTGAACCTGGCCCAGGTCCAATATCAAGTGTTGGGCACCATTGCCCACTTGTGCAGGTGCCAATTCCTGTCCAAGCCTTCAGCTGGATTGCATCTCTGGTAGGGTTGGCTAGGTGGGCTAGCACTTGGCCTTGGTTATCTGGCTGAAACAGTACATATGAATTGATTTTACACCCTTGTTGAACTATAAAGATCAACTACATCTTTTGAATAGTAAGGACTGGTTGGTCAAGTAGAGCTCTGTCTACCAGAAGGTAGCCATAGGAAATGTTGGCAGAGGTCTCCACGTGCTACTTCTCAGGGCCAGTCGACTGCTTTGTCTGTTGATCTTCAGTGTGCTCAACTCTCTCTCTCTGTCTCCTTTTGCTGACCAATGTTCTCTTTTTCAAGCTTCTTTATGATCTTGGCGACTTCATTATCTGATCTAGCATTTTGTGCCAGCAGACTGTTTGGCAAGTAATGGTTGGATTGGCAAAGTCTGTCAATTTGATGAATTTGTAGGTTTGGGTCGACTGTTGGGTATTCAGAGTTAATGTCCGTGGAAATTTCATCAAAGCAGCCATTTCGCCAAGTTGTCCATTTCCTCTGTCGGCACCCAGTCTGCTTTAATTTCGCTTCCTCTTTTTGTCGACCAAGTTTCCCTCATATTGATTTTGCTCTAGTATGTGCTTTCTCATCATCTGACATCTTTCTTTGTGACAATGGACCACGTGACAAACAGGAGTTTGATTAGCTGGGTACACCATTTGGCTTGAAGAGCTAGTGTATGTGCAAGGGCTTCTAAGCAGTCTCTCTGGCAGGCATCTGGCTAATTTGTTGATTTCCAGCCTGCTGGACTCTTGCTTCCTCTTTCTGCTGACAGAGTCTCTCCCTTTCTCTCTTTCTATCTCCCTTGAGTCTTCACTTCTTCTCCATCAAACATTCATGTCTGAACTGGAAAACTAGCTGGCAAGCAATAGCTGGGTTAGCAGAAGTTATTGACTTGTTGGCTAGGTTGGGTTAGGTCTGCCACGGAGGTTGAAGAGATATTGTAAGCAAAGGTTTTCTCAGAAAGTCTCTCTGGCATGTCCTCTGTCTCCTTGCTTGACCTCATGTTTGTCGCACTCTCAGTTCCTCTCCCTGCTGGTTAATCCTCTCTTTTGTTGGCTCCTTTCCAGTCTTCACTTTCTGTCTGTCAAATGTCTCATTCAGCACCAGTAAACCTGCATTTCAGTTCTGCACCCCCACTAGGGTGATGGTGTCTAAAAAGTGGAGTCATCCGCCCCTTGGCATCTTGCCATACCCCTTGGGTCAGACCATCTGGTCTTTCTATTCTCTGTTTGTGAGCCCTTATGCAGCCAGCAGACGCTTTTGCTGCTGTCGTATTTAATTCTCTGACGAGTAGGCTAAGGTGTACTTTTACATTCTTGTTGTTGATTGCCAACATTCACAAATGTAAAGCACAGCACTTGCTTTTTGGGTGGGCTCAGCCCCCCAGCCTCTCTATTAGGCAATTATTTTTGTGCCACTTGACTTTTTGAGGCTATTGTGAGCTGCTGCAATCGCTGAGTCAGCTCTGCTATTTTGTCTGTCATGGTCATGACAGTCTTCTGATTGTGTTGTCTGGCAGACTAATCCACCTGTTGGATTTTTGGTGGTGTTGTTTTCTTCTAAGTTGACTTCTCTAACTCTCATCCTAGGTATGGGTTGGCAGGATCAGCAGGTACTTGTTCCGTATTTCTACAGCATCTTTGGTTGTCTGTCGCTGAGCTGCCAGCATATGTCATTGCAGGTGAGCGATACTTATGTATGAGCGTCTGGAAGCTTTTCAGAGCCCACTCCCTTTAGATTTCTCTAGGAAGATCGCCTTAGCAGAGTTTACCAACTTGATCACTTCTGCTGTATGATCCTGGAGAGTCGCTTGAATGTTCCTCTTGCAGTTTTGAAGTTTTATAGGTGATTTATTATAGTAATGAACGTGATAAAAGTATGGTAATGAAAACTTGGAAAGTGCAGCAAAAGTAAACAATTGTTGTTTTATTTTATAAAAAATTCGAAATGGCTATGTTAATTATTCTAGCCTTCTCAAAAGTATTGTTTTTTTCTATGCATGCTGCTACAGATGACCCAAAACAAGATAATAGTTCAGCTCATCAAGAGTTTTTGTTAATAGCATATATGATTAGTAAAATGCTTTGGGTCTCATCAGTTGAGATAGGTAATTCAAACAGAGTACTTTCTATGACTGTGGAAGTCTTCATAGTATATACACAAAAACATGTTTAAGAAATAATTTCACTTTATTGAATTCTCTTCCAGATAACTTGTTAATTTGCATCTAAACAGAACTCATTTTGGTTCAAAATGCATGCTGGTCAAGATTTTCCATGCTGGGACAAACTGTAACATCTTATTGTCTCATGTAAACTCATGCAATTATATTGTACATTTATGTTTAGTTCAGTTGAACTACCATACCTAAAAAAGATATTTTGAGTAGGACCAGTGTAAGAAAACACTCAACCTCTTTGAAACATCTTACCCAACAACTGATGAAACTTTTGGCTTTAAACTTTCTCAATTAATCAGTGCCAAAACCTTTAAACACTGGTCATATCAAGAAATAACTGGTTCTATAACAAAGTGACTGCTCACCGTAAGCTGAGTGTTTTTGTTGTGAGTCAAGGATGTAGGCAAATATTTCTTTTCACTTGTATTATTTTTTATCATAGATTTTGCCACAAACCTAAAGTAATATGACACAATATGCACTTATCGATTCCTTACCTGTAGCCCCAACATTTATTCTGTTCTAACCCCTCTCTAGTTTACCAAAACTGACTATTCCAAACTTCTCTTAACTGCTTCAAACCATCTACCAAAAGCTAACCTTCAGCAGACCCAGACTACTCACTCTACCTTGACCTTCTCACATATCTTGAGCTCTCTCTTTTAAGCTGCCCTAGACCATCTATTTTACGCTAGGCATACTTGCCTGCTGTGAAACAGTTGTTTCGAGCTAACTTACATCAGCTGTGTTTAACCATGTGTTATTGTATTAATTCCTTTCTAGTTGTACAAAAGTGCAATTCTTAGCTATCCCTCCTCAAAGGCCTCAAACAGTTTATCTTGAGTGAGTTTCTCTGATGCTGCCTATGACAGCGCGAATCAAGCTAATCTATATCTCTTAGTTTTCGCAATGCAGAGATCAAAAAGTGGGAAAGGCATTAAAACATCGGTATGTTGTACAAGTATATGCTTAGCTCTGTACGAGACATTAAAGTAGAGTCATAAATCGTATGTGACAGCATCTATTAATAAAAGCTGGCTAAGAACTTGAAGCAAAGTGTTGATAGTTGAAAAATTGTTTACTAGTGCTTGTTGTTATTTCCGTTTTCTGCTTTTTGTTTTGTGATAACTTGATACATCTAGAAGAAACTGGTATCAATAATAGTTCTAATGCCAAAAACTCTTGAAACTTAGCGCAGATTCGTTGCTCAACGGTGAAAACAATTGGGTAAATCAGCAATGTAGCAGCATACAAGCAATCAGAAATGTACTGGCTCCGTAGATTTTCAAACATGTACAAAGCCAACAAATAAATCAGACATTTGCATCAAAAGTTCTGAATCAAGGTGTATAAAAATTGAGTTTAATTAGCATAAATTTTTGAATCTCCTGTTTTATATTCTTTTTAACTTATGGTTACAGTGAATGCATTCACAAAATCTATCAATGACCCATGTAGGCATCATAGCTCATACGATGTGAGTTAAAATTCTGCAAGGTCAAATACTCAAGGTCATTAATGTCACATATATCACAATTTACAAGAACTGCACTAGTCCTTCACCAAACACACTGGAGAAGTACTTCTGAAGTTTCCATCTTCGCGTCGACTACAAAAATGAGTTGATCAAGCTGATATTAAAATTCATGCCAGGTTCTTGGCAAAATTTTCAATGAAATAGAATGGCACCCAGCCAGAAAAATATCTAAAGAATTATTAAATATATTTGAAATCCTTTTTTGGTTTTATTATATTCAATGCAATATTAGTCTTCCAGCCATTTTATGGAACAGACAAAGCTAAAGTGAAGATGCCTCAAAATACCAGCACCTCATTTGTTGTTACGAGAGAGACATTTCACCTTTAAAAATCTAGGAGTTCCTATTTTTTCTCTGCAGGAACAGTTATAAGTTATAATTGGGTGGCAACACATATTTATAGCAGAATTTGTTTCTTGTTGTGAAAAGACCACTTCGTTGCAAGTTGGGAGCAGTTTTTTTAGAGGAGAAACTTGTTTGTGTTCAGGTATTCTTATCAGCGCACAACACATTGGATCAAAAGGTAGATTGGATTTGAAGCAAGTACTCACTCTTTGCATGTCCATCATTAGCAACATTCTGTTTTATGGTACTTAGTAATCAACTTGTCAGAAATTCAATGGGAGCAACGATCACTTACAGCAACAGTCGCTGGTATCCATTTAATGGCTCTAAAACTTGGAATCGACTGCACAAATTACGATATAAAATATAGCAGCTAAACATTACGAAATGTTTGATATAGTTAGCTAACAACTTAATAATGAAAAGAAACATGTTGGCAGGCTCCTGGAGTGATTTAGTAAGGCTTAAAGTGTTTGTCGTGTGAGTAACAAGTGCAGCATACATTCTGTATTGCACTTTGCAGCAATCATACTTAACTACTGTGAATAGGCAACTCCAAATGTGATGGGTGCTGTTAGGAGCAAGGTGCTAGTACTACAACATGTATACAGATCATCGCAAAGTAAATATTTATTTTGATTTCAAGGTTACTAAACCGATTATAAAACTCTTTGTGTATTGGTTGGAGCTAGTACAAGAAAAAGTGGCCTCATAGCTTTGAATTCAGCAGCCGTTACACTTATTGTAGTAGTTATAGAACGCGTTTTAACTGCAAATGAAATAATGAAAACTTTTCTTACAATGTGAAAGATTTATCCGGAAGTTGTTTGAGACTATCTGATTGGCCCAATAAGTGAGCTTCTCATTAAAATGTACAACACTATTGAAAAAAGCGATAAACAACAAAATCACATGGCGCTAGAACTTTCTAGCACATCACATGACTTAGGTGGACTATTTAAAACCTACTTCCAGAGCTGGTTTTTATTTCAAGTTCTACCTTTGGACAATAAGCACAACTGTTAAAAAAAGCTAACATGGAATTTTTTAAGAACCTGCTGAAAAAGAAACCAAAAATGGTAGCAGACAAAGGATATGCATGGGTTATACTTTTTATGTCTTTTCTCTCTCATATCATGCATATGGGTTTCACTTTAGCTGTACTTGGAAACCTTACCATTGCGCATCAGCATGTGTTTAACATCAGTTTACAGCAGAGCAGTCAAATATCAGCCATCCATTCTGGTCTCTCCTTTCTCCTGGGTAAGTCTGTTTGTTTTGTTGAAGCAAAGGCTGCTTTTTGATGGAACAAAAATTTTAATCTGGGCGACAGTATTTTGTGCTATTGTCTCATGAAATGGAACTTTTTACTATAATCTTTCAACCCAAATAATCGAAAACATATGTTGTTAAATTTTAATGTAAGACGTAAGAAGAAAATAACTCTATTTGTTATTTAATAAGCTACCTATTAGTATATGGTTCAACTTCATTGTTATTTATCAACAGCAGTAAATTGGCTACAAGTTAAATGTTATGCCTGGGTCACAGAGGACATGAAACGAGGCTATAACAGAACTTTATTAGGTCGCAGCTAAGCACCGCGATAAAATTTTTGCTAGGTCGGTCACACAAGCAGAGAAACAACTTTAACTGATTCATTACGCCTGAGTTTTATCCGTTGACAGCGCATTGTGCTTGGTCTACAAACTTGTTCATTTCCTGCATGATACAAAAGCATAGAAATAACTTAAAGCAAGATTTGGATTGGACTAATTCTTCAATAAATAGCTCAGTTTGGCCAGCCACAATTATTTTAAGTATTTTGATTACTATTCATTATTACTATCATTTATTATTTAGAGTCCATTATGAATATAATAAAATAAATAATTCTTAGGCTACTCAAAAAAATGTGCCACTATGAAATCATTTGGTCGTTGTGAATGACCCCGACATTAGATAAATAAACCACCAATTGATTAGCTTGTGTCATTCAACGGTCCATTCATATGTAACATTGCAATTGACAAATTTCCGAAACCTAACATGGTATGATCTCGACTAAACTGAAATATTTTCTACGTTTGCTTAGTAACGAATTCGCTTTGACCAGAAAAATAGTCTCGTTTGTAGTTTTGTCAAAAATTCACCCTCGTGTGACCAGGTTTTTACTTTGTTGCCAAACCACAGCAATACAATATCCTGGTTTGTTGACAGAAACTCTGGAGTATCTATAACACAGTAAATAATTTCTAAGTCAAGTATTTATGGCTATCAATAGTAAACAGACTCAGCTGCTGAATATAACTGTACAGAATCATTTGCGGAAGTCCACTTGTTATGTTATATTTGGTGTGAATAGACATCTTATGCCCTCAAAGCCATAAGTCAAGGGTTGTGTTGACATCAATGGTAAACTTGGGTAAACTCCAAAACTGATGAAACCATTGAAGAGCTCAACTTGTATGAACGGCATAAAACTGCTGTTATATTTAAACAAAATTGAAAACAATTGAAAAAAATTATGCCAACAATTTAACAGCTTTCCCAAAAAAATATTTGTCAAAAAACATTGGAGTGTTTTTTTATAATTTTTGCCAAAGAAGGCGTGATGAAGTGCAAATGAGCACTCTTGTAGACCACCAAATTGACATAGTACTTTCCCTTACAAATATAACATGTATCTTTATTCTAATAACAACAGTTGAGAACATTTGACTGTTTGAACAACCAATCGCTTTGTCAATGGTTAATTTGTTTTATCGTAAAAATGATGACAAACCATCTACTCTAAATCCGCTTTCATTCAACACTACATCAGGTTTACTACTCTGTTTGAATCCACCAGAACCTATAAGTTCTGTTTATGTACAGCAGTTTTCTATAACCTGATAATAAATAATATTAACTTTTGTAAAAATTTTTGAAAGGGGATCGAATGCTGGAAAATTACCAGCTGAGTGCACGCCACGTGTATTTTTATATATATATATAGGTTTTTGCTTATCTCATTATAACCTACACTATTTGTAGCTGCAGTCTCATCAATCTTTGTTAAAAAGCTCGGATGTCGTGTAACACTGCTGATTGGAGGAATATGTCTACTGCTAGGTATAGGGTTGTCCGCTCTCTCAACTCAACAATGGCATGCCATCTTATTCTATGGTGTTTTAGCAGGTAGATTATTTTTTCCTGTGTTGTATAATTGATTAATTATTTATAACCACAAAATTAATCAGCTGAATTCAAAGACTGAATTCCCCATCTTGTGTTTTTTTCACATCATCAGCATGCAAAGTAATATTCCAGCTAAGAGTCTAATTTTGGATAGCAAAAGTTAGTTATTTTTTGGCAGGGAACTTCTAGCAAGCATATAAACAGTTTCAACAATCTTTCGTGATGAGTATAAAACCTAACACATTAAATACTTTTTCCAGCTGTTGGTATGTCCAACTGCTACATAGCATCTTCAGAGATTCTGGTGCAGCACTTTGACAAATACAAATATCTGGCGTTTCCTACTGCAATCTCGGGATATTATGTTGGTATGATGTTCTGGCCAACAGCCTCACAGAAACTTCTAGATGCTTATGGCTACCATAAAGCCATGGCTATCATGTCTGCATTTCAGGTGGTTCACCTTCTAGTAGGTGCTCTATATTTTTCACCATCTGAGTCAGCTCACCAAAAATCAAATTGTAATGAATCTTCCGGAGGAAATACGTTCTATGACAATGCTGCCATGGCAACTGTAAGTTGAAGCTGAATAGATAACACCAGTTGTTTATGTGCCAAAAACATTTTTTATTGCAATTTCCGTAGTGCCAGCATAAAACTTTGACCACTCTACAAATTGGGCAATGCAGTGATCACCCAAACAGCTAATATTGACATTTTTCTATCAGTATTTATTCATCTCTTATTAGTCAGCCAAGTGTCGCTAATCATTTAAGAATTGTCTTCCCTTGAGCCAAACTTTTTTATTACAGGGCATGTTGACATGATGGGTTCATTATTTCAGAAAAAAGAAGCAATTTCCTTGAAATCGTTTCTCCTAAAGGCTTTGGGTTAATAAAATTGCTAGAAATTATTTTACTGAATCGTTTTCATTGCATTAAAAAGGAAGACTTTTATCAGACTGCAATACCCTAGTTCTAGTTAGTATGGTCAGCTTTCCTGCAGAGTTACTAGTTTAAGGTACAAGGAATAGTTAAAGTTCTCAACCACCAAACTACCTTAAAATGTCACACATGTGGCACTGATGAATAAATTACTGTGTAGGAGGGAGATGTTGAACAGCAGACAGTGGCTAAGAAACGAGTTGTTTCTGATGAACCAATTCCTATCACTGATGAGCAAACAGTACTTGATGGTTCAGCCAGTCTCAGACGTGATCTATGGAGGATTATAACATCTCTCAAGGTGAGTGTTTAGACCTAGACAAGCCCTAAACAACTATGTATGTGTGACGCTGATATTAACACTCTGGTTATTTCTCCCTTTTAATCTTGTGCCATTGATTTCGCAGGCAATGGCCAGCGAATTCTAGACATTTCCCATTTGTAGGCACTTTCAAGTATTTATGTGGGAAGTTTACCTTAGCTTCACACAGGTAGGCATTATACAGGTTGGTATTTAATTGGCTGTGACCAAAGTTTTAATTATTTTCAAGTTTTGGAAGTTCCTTGAAAGCAATATTTGGCGTGAGAATGAGTTAGACCGGTCAACTCAATAAACTACCATCCAGCTTTCTATGATTTCAGTTACCTGATTATCTCACCTGACACAGCACTTTGTTTAAGTTCTCTACGTACTTTTAGATTTGTCTGCTCTTAGCGAGTGGAGTGATGTACGGTGCCAACGTTGTAAGCTATTTTGTACTCATCAATGACTACATTATGGAGAAGACAACTTCCACCCCAGCTCAGGTCTCTATTGGGATTACTACACTGGGTGAGAAATAATAAGGTTTTGTAAAAGGATACCGGTAGAAAAATACCGCTATAACTAATAAAGGTTATTGCAGACATGTATAATATCAGTTTGAGAAAATTGAAATAATTAGTTTATAACTCTCATTGCTAACTCAGTGTTAGAGAACTAACTTTGACTCATAAAAATCTCATTTGTCATTGAAATACAGTTTATCAATCCGTTAATTGTTGTGAAAAATTTTTATTAACACAACTTCTGATGAATCGCTGATGTATATCAAACCAGACAATGCTGTGATAAAAAACATAATATATCCACTTACTCATTTGTATATTTTTTATCAAAGATGCTATATTTTTTTTGTTAAAATGTCTTAAAAACTGACAATGCAATGAAAATGCTATTAAGACAAGTTCGTTATGGTATTTTTTCAATTATTCTATATTCTTTTCAACAACATTATTATGACTAAATACTACAAAGTTTCAGCTTAATCTTTCTGAAAATTGCATTAGTTAGTCTCCGTAGACCATGTTCAATTATAAATGGCAATAAAAGAGTCGCTATTTAATTGTGCTGGTAAAATATTTTTAGTTTTCCGTTGCATACTATTTTTGTTTTTCCTGTATTAGCAAATTCTTAGCTGTATAGTTCCAGTAAGCACGGTTTTCTACAGCAAGCAAAATGGTTTCATTACAGGTATCGGCAGTCTGGTGGGAAGCATTGCTGTCACTCTGATAACTAAAGTGAAGTTCAACAGACTCATGATAACTGTTTTCTGTCAAATGGGTTTTGGTCTTACAAGTATTCTTTCTGCCTTCTCTTATAACCTGGTAGGTCTGTGTTCTCTTACAACATGGTAGGTCTGTATTCTCTTATAACCTGGTAGGTCTGTATTCTTTCACAACATGGTAGGTCTGTATTCTCTTATAACCTGGTAGGTCTGCATTCTCCTATAACATGGCAGGTCTGTTTTCTCTCACTACATGGCAGGTCTGTATTTTCTCACAAGTGAGAATTGTAGTGGATTCTACTGTCCACTATTTGAATCCACCAGGGCCCGTGTCGCCAATTGATGACCTTGACCACCCTGTCCTCCTAGATTTATCTACTCCATTAGCCAACAGTTCATCTGCTGTTCAGTAGACAAACCTCATGCCCAGATGGCTGTAAATCAATGCAAAGATTAATTATAACAACTCAACAACTCTGTTGAGGGGCTCTCAGCCAAATGCTGAAGGTATAGCTCACACAAAACCTGTTTTTGTACATCAAAGCATTGAGAAACATTGAGTACTCATAGTTCGACCAGAGGTTTTTACCATAAATCACACAAATCTAGCCTTTCCCATTTCAATATCATGGCTTATTGTATCATAAACTTCTTTCCCCGAAGTTCCTCCTGGGTCCTACCCCAGATAGGGGCTGGTCACAGGGTGTCCTAGCCAGTGATAGTATAAATTTTTATTATTTTTTCACATCTTCTCTTGGGTCACACAATACACTAGGTCGAGTGTTTGACTTAATAATGTTTGCAGAAGGTGTGCAAGAATGGCAGCCACCAAAGTCCACAACAGTATGACTGTATCCCATCACAACTTGAGGTTTCTGCAGATGTTGTTGAACTCACATTGCTTGCTCACTGGTAAACCTGTTTGATAAATAGTGAAAGAAAAATAAACAGCTCTCATGTTGTGGCAAGGCTTTCGTGCAAATCAATAAAAATCTCTATTATTACAAAATTTATCTTCTATAATTGTTGCTTTTTAATAAATTATACAAGTCAGCACTCAAAGGAAAAGGTTCTACATATGTTGTAGGCAACGTACTATGTGTTGGCGGCAGTTTGGGGGGTTTTCCAAGGTGCAAATTCAGCTAACTTGCTGAGTACCTCAGCAGAATTATGTAGGGCAAAGGAAGTCATTCTGGTTCACGGTCTATACAGTTCTATGTCAGGGTTGGGAGGATTGGTTGGTCCTTTTGCAGCAGGTGAATAAAACTAATAAAATTTATTCTATAAGTATCAAATTTCTGAGAGAAAAACCTCAAGAAACTCTTATGTCCATGATGACAAAATTCTGTCACGGGCGTTTTAACTTGTAGCAATTCAAAGCATTGTTCAAGTGTTTGTAACATAAATAGTAAAAAAATTGCTGATTTTGCTGCGCTACATATCAGAATATAGTATTATATGCTTCAGCCTGATGATAGAGAGAGACAAAATGTAATGCTTTAAGCAGAGGAAAACTATTAGAGAACAAAACATATTTCAGTGTTTCTTAGAGTTGAGTTTTGACTTTTGGTCCATTCACAATTATTTTATTATCTGCGCTTGGGAGGATATCCTTCCCACATGACCCCAAAACTACCACTTATGCTCCCAATGTTGCAGCATACATAGCCCAAAAGACTACACTGCAGTATGGAATCATATTCACTGGATGTTGTGGAATACTTGCAAGCTGTCTGTTGTCTATTGTACTAGCCAGTATGCTCTGTGAAGGATGCAAATCCAAGAAGTGAAATGTTTACAGAATCCACCTTCTTCTTTGGAGCATAACTGATCGAGCAAGAACTACCTCTCAGATTTATCGCTACATATTAAACACTAACAATGCGGAAAATTTTTATTTACTGCATTTTATCTATCAATCTATTTTATGTAATATATTATTTAAGTGACATGCCTGTAAATTATTGTATGCTTTACATTTCAACAATTTTCTTTTTATTGCTTTTATCAAATAATTATTGAACATTATTCTAAATAAAACTCATTTTTGCTCTTATACAATAGGATGAGTCTATTTAAAGAATACATATCAACTTTTAAATACGAATATTACAGTATTGTTGAAGTTTTTTTTCTAACCAACTTTTCTTACACACAACTGCCAATAATTCTCCATTCATCTGCAGATCTCCACTTAATATTTCTATGAGCTGTAAAACACTTTTTACAAAACCTTCCAATGACACTCAACTCTATCAAAAATGCAGCAGACTGTATCTACATTCAACCAACCACCAACTCCTGAAACTTCTCTGCTTGTTCTTAGAATCATCAGGACACTTTGAAGTAATTTTATGAAAAACCAGATGATTTTTCATAGTTGTAAATTCATTTTAATACTATAATTAGAAAGTTTTAACTCATGGTTTTTATGGATTTAGAAGTCAAATGTAGCTCCTATTAAAATGGATGTTCGCCCATCATTATTTATATGAGTCTGTGCGCTGATTGTAAAGAGTTATGAACTAATCGTTTCAACGCATGCATAATTAAATTATACATTACAAGGCCGTTGTACGTTTCGTTGTGTACCAATAAGTCCATTGCTTTGCTAAATATTATCTCAATCCTCAGCCAACTATGTGACCTGGGTAATTTTTTTCTCTGTTGGGGGTGATTCCGATATTCAAAGATTTCTAAAGCTCACAAAAAGCCAAAAATACTTTCTACAGCTCAGACACAGCACACTCTGAATGATCTTTAGCGCCCATAATTACTATACAATATCATAGCCCAAGAACTGAACAACAGCAGAGTCTGCTATTGACGGATGTAATTCTGGAGTTAGCACTTCTAAATGGGATATTAAGCAGTCATTAACAGTAAAGTTAGTGTTTAAAAATGTCTAATATGTTTAAATATTGTACAATAAAGTATACAATATTATTGTTAACCAACAAATGCACAGGCTCACACCAGGCACGAGTCTGACTAATATACCCATTCAGCTAGCTTTAATTTGGCTTTGTGTTTCAGTGCAAGTTCATGTTTCTTTTTGGGTTAAACCTGTTTGTTTGTGTACAGGTGGCTTTGTATGAAGTAATACTAAATACCATTTTCTAGCTGACGCCTTCACAAACTAAACATACATAGCACGAATTAGGTTTTTGATTAATCTGGAAATTTCTGGAGTTTAGATAATACTGCTATTGTTATGAATGCCATTTATTGGAGACATCGCTGTCTCTAGCCTCATCAGCACAGCTTAAAAAGTGTTGCGGTAGATACTTTTCATTAAAACAGCTGAAATACATCCTTGACCTTTTAAATGACAGCATAAAAGTGAAGGTAGTAGGTGGCGAGCCAGACAAGATGATGCTTTCAGGTGGCTTAGAGGAAATTCTTAGACAGTGTCCCTAGCTAAACCTAGTATCTATTGTAGGGCTTTCTTTGAGTAAATGACTCAGTTAGCACAAGCATTGAAAATAATGTAATAACGATAGTTGAAGATTTTCCATACTGGAAAGACATACTGTAATGGATTTCGATCTTGTTGCCACGAAAGTCCACTAGTCTCAAGTATTGTACTTCTCTCCAGAGGAGAAACTGTGCTGCTCGACAGTGACAACTAGGTTACACAGTGTCGGATCATTCGGCATACACAGAGCCCACGGCTCAAATAAACTACACGGAGTGTGGTTTGAATATTGGCTTTTATTTCTCAATACCAAAGTCCTAGAGTGGCAATCCATTAGGGTGGTTGGCAGAACATGAGTGAATGAATGCGATGAACATAAGCAGAGTCAGTCCTTTTAAAGGTGAACTGACAGGAAACCATTTGCATATAACATACAGTGTACTCCTGATATATCGAATCCTGTTATATCGAAAATCCGGGTATATCAAACAAACTGCATCAGTCCCAGCTGAATGCATTGTAATTACCTACTCCTATATCGAATGATTTCTTACATATCGAACGAAAAAAAATCCTCATCTGGCATGAGCCCAAGTAAAAAGTGTCCTACTTCGACCGAAGCATGCGATAGTAGAAAATAAAATTGCAGTATTAAACACTCAGAATAATTTTCATGGGGGCTGCCATCTTGGAATATGAATGTCAAGGTCTATCATTCCAATTAAACACTCTGTCTCGGTGGTATAGTTTGGTAGGTCGACCCCATATTATTATCGTTGTGATACTGACAATAACTGGTCCTTATTGTAGCTAGAGAGCATGGCCAGGCTATCCTTATTTAGTCTGCACCTGTTGTTGTTGACTTTATTCAAAATGTGGGGAGAGACATATCTATCTATCTATAACATTACTATTGTCACTATGTGAATTGAGAGCAATAATCAAGTAAGGAGTCAGGAAAACTTCAAGCTCAAGAAGAAGTACACTACTGACTACTGCTACTAATTTTAACTAGAATACTAAAAGTTTTAATTATTTTAATTATTTGTTTTAGTAAAACAAATAATTAATTGATACACACACTCACTGCTTATTATTATTTATTTATTATTATTATTACTACTTCTTAAAAATTTATTATTTATTATCCTATTAATAATAATGATTATAATGCTGTTATTTTTTTAGAGACCCATTATTATAATTATTTATTATTGTTATAACAAATGATGATTTTGTTAATAATTATTAATAATAATAACAATGACAACATCATCAACAACAATAAATAATATCATAAATAAATTAAATAATAAGTAACAGGTAGTAGCTGTTACGTTTGTTGTCATAGGTGGTTAGAAGTAATGAAACCAACTTAGTCTAACAGTAACTTAACTAACACAATAATATACAACAACATGTGCTACTACTACCTACATCATCATTGCATAATTGTTGTAATTCTCAGCTTCAACACCATTAATTATTTAATTAATTAATAATTACTAAAACCCACAATCACAAAAGACAAAATGCTTAATATCCGAGCTTAAATACATGTAATAGTGACTTATTATGTGTACATAAAAAAGTTCGACGGTCATGATTTTATATATCAAACATCTCATATATCAAACAAAATTTTATGGTCCCCTCGGGTTTGATATATCAGGAGTACACTGTATAGGAGTAATAGTACAGGAAGCAATCAAGCCAATAAAAAGGGTTATATAAATAAATAGCGAATTAGTAAGGAGTATGATTAAAGGTAAGCGGCGCCAAGTGGCTAAAGGGCAGAGTCCTGTCTCTATTGTTCAATCACATACTTTGCAGGGCTCCCAGGCTATATCCAGCTTGTGGTCTTTGCGTCTGGTAATCTGAGGAAGGGTACTTCTTGTTCCTATACTAGAGTGGGTTCCTAGGTGACTTTGAGGATTCTCGACTATAGCGGCCATCTTGTGCCAGCTCAGTATAGCTTCAAGGTAAGAGGTCAATACCAGCCCTGCAGGAGTTAATACAAGCCCTGCATGCTGTGCCACCGGCACAGTATAACTTCCCACCTGTACAGCAGTCTACCGAAGGCTGTGGGTGGAAGTTTAGCGCACTAATCTCAAGAGGTGAGGAGTAAACAACCAGTTTACTTTGAGCCTTCACCAAAATCTACCATAATACCAACCCCAATTCAGAATACTGTGACAACACAGTAAACCCATCTTTGCGATGTTTAGCCTCAACAAAAGCAATAACAAATAGAAGAGAGATAACTGCTAAATATAGCTGGTAGTCATACATACATGACTTACTCAAAAGATTTCAAGCACTTTTTACCTGCTCAGACTTTATTCAATTTACAAAAGTTTCACTTACACCTGTAACGTCGTGGAAAAAATGCTCACTTTTTAAGTTTGAACATGAAAGTTGAAAAATGGTTAAATGGTTAAACATACAAAACAAGTGGACAATAATGAAACATTTTGTTAGAAATAAAATTTATGAAGTTTGAACATGAAAGTTCATTAATTTTATTTCTAACAAAATGTTTCATTATTGTCCACTTGTTTTGTATGTTTAACCATTGGATAAACAGTTTTTCATTAGCATGTGTAATCTCCATAGCATGAACGTAAGCAATTTTGAAGTATCGAACACCTTAGGGAGTCGTCTACTCTCTGCCAAATTATATCAGTTCCAACAGTAATTCTACGGTTTAATCAGCCATGAGTTTTCTGAATCTATTTTTTTCAAAGAAATACGGCCAATATTGAAGTCATCTGGTCTGGTGAATATGGCCACCCTAGGAATTCGCCCCCAAAACTATGACGAGTTGTATAATTTATCTCTGGACCAAAATCTTCAAGATGTTTATAGTTATAAAATGGACTTTAAACAAGAAATCCAGCTGAAATACTACTAGAGGCAGTGGTAGTGATCTTGTGCAGTAATGAAAAAAAGTTTATAACTATCATTTTCTCCAGTATTAAAAATAAATAAAAAAGAGAAAATTTATGTTTTTGTAATTCTGTGTTTTATTTTTAATGGCAAGAGCTCTTTATCATACTCCCTAACTATTGTTATATGGGATGCTTTAGAGAGCACTTGGTAACAGCAGGTTACATGAACAAACCCTCAGAGAACTTAATGGACTGCTACGTCCAAGAATACATCGTTGGTTGCGCATGACTGGTTGATGTTGTAAAACAACCTGGATGGTCCAGAGCTAGTAAGGTATATAAGAGGCTCGATGCTACAAGTTTATTTATCAAAGCGAGTGAGATATTGGTACACCATGCAACTGTCAGCTGATTGGTGCAGTAAGTATCGTAGAAATGATAGACATTGTGGCTCATTCCTAGTGTAAACATGGAACCGCAATGCATGGGCTAGTTTAAATAACATCAGCATATTTATTCTTTGTAGAACTCATTCTACAGTGATCTCTAAATTTAATACTCAGGATGTATCGGCTGTTAGTAGTGTATGCACTGACTGTTGTCAGTTCTTGTAACATTTTGAGTGAGTCCACCACAAGACTTGAAACCATAAAAACAGAACTTGAAAACATGGCTGCAGAAAATGCTCAAATGGTAACTGATAATGCTCAAATGGTAGCAGCTTTAACAAACATGGAAGACAGGCTACAAAAGTTTGAAGAATTGAAAGAGCAAATGAGCTCCTATGTAAGTATTAAGAGTTTACTTCAGAGTCTGGGAGCTGTTTAGATTGTAAGTTATATTTTATATGACAGTAAGATACTTGTTCTATCAATAATTATATTCATATCTACATTCATTAGCTGACTGTATCGATTATGTGATACTCAATTTCCTCTTTGTGGGTACACTAGCTATGTGTTGTACAACTAATGTTATATAACATATTGTGGGTACATTAGCCATGTGTTGTACAACTAATGTTATATAACATATTGTGGGTACACTAGCCATGTGCTGTACAACTAATGTTATATAACATATTGTGGGTACACTAGCCATGTGCTGTACAACTAATGTTATATAACATATTGTGGATACACTAGCCATGTGTTGTACAACTAATGTTATATAACATATTGTGGATACACTAGCCATGTGTTGTACAACTAATGTTATATAACATGTTGTGGATACACTAGCCATGTGTTGTACAACTAATGTTATATAACATGTTGTGGATACACTAGCCATGTGTTGTACAACTAATGTTATATAACATATTGTGGATATACTAGCCATGTGTTGTACAACTAATGTTATATAACATATTGTGGATATACTAGCCATGTGCTGTACAACTAATGTTATATAACATATTGTGGATATACTAGCTATGTGTTGTACAACTAATGTTATATAACATATTGTGGATACACTAGCCATGTGTTGTACAACTAATGTTATATAACATATTGTGGATACACTAGCCATGTGTTGTACAACTAATGTTATATAACATATTGTGGATACACTAGCCATGTGTTGTACAACTAATGTTATATAACATATTGTGGATATACTAGCCATGTGTTGTACAACTAATGTTATATAACATATTGTGGATACACTAGCCATGTGTTGTACAACTAATGTTATATAACATATTGTGGATACACTAGCCATGTGTTGTACAACTAATGTTATATAACATATTGTGGATATACTAGCCATGTGTTGTACAACTAATGTTATATAACATATTGTGGATATACTAGCCATGTGCTGTACAACTAATGTTATATAACATATTGTGGATACACTGGCCATATCCTGTACAACTAATGTTATATAACATATTGTGGATACACTAGCCATGTGCTGTACAACTAATGTTATATAACATATTGTGGATATACTAGCCATGTGTTGTACAACTAATGTTATATAACATATTGTGGGTACACTAGCCATGTGCTGTACAACTAATGTTATATAACATATTGTGGGTACACTAGCCATGTGCTGTACAACTAATGTTATATAACATATTGTGGATACACTAGCCATGTGTTGTACAACTAATGTTATATAACATATTGTGGATATACTAGCCATGTGTTGTACAACTAATGTTATATAACATATTGTGGATATACTAGCCATGTGTTGTACAACTAATGTTATATAACATATTGTGGATATACTAGCCATGTGTTGTACAACTAATGTTATATAACATATTGTGGATACACTAGCCATGTGTTGTACAACTAATGTTATATAACATATTGTGGATACACTAGCCATGTGTTGTACAACTAATGTTATATAACATATTGTGGATATACTAGCCATGTGCTGTACAACTAATGTTATATAACATATTGTGGATACACTGGCCATATCCTGTACAACTAATGTTATATAACATATTGTGGATACACTAGCCATGTGCTGTACAACTAATGTTATATAACATATTGTGGATACACTAGCCATGTGTTGTACAACTAATGTTATATAACATATTGTGGATACACTAGCCATGTGTTGTACAACTAATGTTATATAACATATTGTGGATACACTAGCCATGTGTTGTACAACTAATGTTATATAACATATTGTGGATATACTAGCCATGTGCTGTACAACTAATGTTATATAACATATTGTGGGTACACTAGCTATGTGCTGTACAACTAATGTTATATAACATATTGTGGATACCAAACCAACAAGTTTTACAGCTATCAATAATTGCTTGAGTATCTGGAACATCAATCCGTGATCTGCATTCAAAACTGTGTATTTAAAACTTTTTGTCCTGTGTCATCAGTTGATTATCAAATGCCACATGAAGTACCTTATCTGTTATAGGACTACAAGGGCCTTCAGGTGCACCAGGAAATGTTGGGTTGCATGGTTCTAAAGGAGATACAGGTCTCGCAGCTATCACAGGAAGGGGATCTGTTTAGACATGATTGGGAAGTTCAACATGTGAAGATAACTCCACACTAGTATATGCTTGTACGTTATTACTTACAATGTATATAGGTGTAAGTTTTACAAAGGCTCACAAATGAATCTGCAGTTTCTGCGTTACAACACAGTTATTCCCAATTCGCACTGAAGCTATACTATTGATGAAAATGTTAAATTATTTTATATTGTCCTCAAAATTTCTAAACTAAAGTACATAATTGTGGATGAGAAAATCAGCCTTTTACTGCTGTATCCGTGAGATCCCCTTGGCGTTAGGGGTGGTTGGTGTGTTAGCGTGGTAGGCCAATTTGGTGATTTTAACCAGTAAGACCAGCTCCGCTTATGAATAGCAATTAAAGCTTTCTTAGCTTAGATAAAGCTATATACATTATTATGTGACTGAGCACATTTCGCTCTAGAATTTTCCTCACCAATCACACAGTCTTTGAATAGATCACACATCTGCTCATGGCATATCTGGATTTGTAAATTGCCTTTATTCCTACATGTTTTGCGTTATTGTCATTTGCTTGGTCCAGTGTTACACAGTGTAATTAATTTGTTGTATTCTTATTGCCTTTGTCTATGTACAACAATTCATAAATACTTATTGCTCTTTCTAAAAATTCTCTCTTGTCATGTACCCGAACAAGACTATTATTTTGTTGCTAGATGTGTTGTGATCTGACTAGCCACTTATTTGCTACCGTACATTCTATTTGCACCTATCGGACGGTGTTAAATCCCCGTAATGTGTAAGTTACAGCTACAAACGTACATGTATTTTGTTGTATTGTGGTAGATTTTGGTGGAAGTTCACAGTAAACAGGTCGTTTACTCTTCACCCTTTGAGAATAATGCACTAGACTTCTACCTACGGCTTTCGATAGACTGCTGATTAGATGAGAAGCTGTACTGTGCCGGTGGCATAGTGTGCAGGACCGGTAGTGACCCCTGCAGGGCCGGTATTGACCTCTTACTGACCTGGGATAGCTATACTGGGCCAGCACAAGATGACCGCCATAAAACAGAAACCTTAAACTTACCTGGGAACTTATTCAAGGCCAAGAACCGAAAGTACCCTTCCTCGGATTACCAGACATGTGGACCGTAAGCTAACTATAGCCTGGGAGCCCTGTAGGACTTGTGATTGGACAATGGAGATAGGACTCTGCCCTCTAGCCACTTGGTGCTCTTTACGTTTAAAATATTTACCTTACCTGATTTGTTAACTATTTATATATCTGTTTGCATTGGTTGATTTACTTCCTGTGCTATTGTTCTTATATATATTATGCTAATTATTTCCTGTCAGTCCTCCTATAAACAGGCTGACTCTACCTATACTCTTTGCATTCATTCTCATGTCTTGCCACAATAACCCTAGAGGATTAATACCCTCTAGGACTTTGTCTTGTGAGAATAAAGCCAGTATTCAAACTTCACTCGGTGTTGTTTGTCTGAGCCATGGGCTCTAGCTATACCGGGTAATTCAGTTGCCTGATTGCAAAGTTGTCACTATCGAGCAGCACAGTGTCCCCTAATACTTGAGCATAGTGGATGTCCATGGAACCAATGGATGAAGTATAACAGGATTGCCAGCTACAGCCATTCAATATAGCTTTGACCACGATTCAAGTGAAGCCGTTTATGGGAGTCGCCATAACTAGTTACCTTTACACAGTATCCGGTACGTATATTGTGTCTTGTGAAAGCAGTGATGAGTTGTCTTCTCGTTAAAAAAGACAACTACGCCACTCCACGCAAAAAAGTGACGTAGTTCCGGTACGTACATCGCGGTGGCTGCTATAAAAAGATTTTAACATAACCTGCGGCCCCTTACTATAGCGTATGTCATGATTCTCTTGTAAAAGTCGCAATTACGCAGTACAAACTTTCCCATCCAAATTGCCTCACCTGATTGGGCACAGCTGGCAATCCTGTTATACTTCATCCATGGTGCAACCAGACCGGAATCCATTACAATATTACTGATGTTTTGAGCGTAACATTTTTTTCTGGGAGCAATCAGTTTTCTGTTAATAGATAAAATATGGGACAACTCCATAGATCAATTTCACTGCGGCGGTATTAGAAGTTGCTCTAATGGGTGAAAGTTTGTTGCTTCATTGTCTACATACTCTCCACTCTGTTTCTTCTGCTGCTGGTTCCTTACTGTGCATTCAAAACCTATCAATAAAATTTGTTGATAATTTTATTATCATTTCTTTCAAACTGTGAGGATCCAAACAATGCCTTGCACTATTCAGCTAACAGTCGCCAAACAAAAACATTTTGGTTGCAACACAAAGCTGTGAGGAAGGCTTAATCTATGCATCTCTGTCCGTTGAACTTGCTCAACAACAGTGCAATGTCTGCTTTAACCATACAGATTATTGTACCAGTACTTATTGATGGTTTCCTACGGCAGGTACAGCCTGATCCAATACTCCGACATGATAACACAACTTCACATAATTACTGATTACTTGCGTTATAGTCATGCATGGATTTGTTTCCTATTCACTTCTATACATAGGAATCTTCGTACCGTCTGTGAACACAAATCATTAACTTTTTTTGAAAAAGTACCAAAGATGAGACACCAGTTAGTTTTTTGTAGTTCATGGGTAGGCAACTCCTTTTGGAACCAAAAAACACAAATCCTTTCTTCAAATAAACTTTTTGTTAATGAATCAAGTCTGAACAAGAAATTAATTTGAGAAAATTTGTAAGAAATACTGCTCTTCAACCTCCATATTATTATTGGTAGCAATACTGTTATGGTATATCTGAGAAGGTCCATCAGGTCAACTACCAGTGGCTACTACAAAACACTCACTAAGTTGGCTGCGTACTATACCAACAGATGTACAATATCTCAGATGCATGGCTTTAAACTGCACTATTTAGAATGCATCCACACAAAACACAGATTCAACACATCTCCCATCTACATTTTATGTTTAAAACATTATATAAAACTTTGTGCTTTATGCAAAATATGCACAGTTGTTGCATAATCAGATAATTGGCAGCTTGATACACCTGCACAATTTGTTTTAATTTTAAAGCAAAGTTGTACTTTATTTGTTAAACTAGTTTGTTTAAAATTCAAGACTTGTGAATAGTCAAGTTTCATACTATTTACAAACATTTATCAAATGATACAGGTGCCCACTCCCCCTTAGGTTGCAAACATCAACATGTAGTTCTTTAAATATTTTTGACTGAATGAATCCAACCATGGTTCAGAGGTCAGAACACAAAATGCTTATTCACCTATAAACTTGTTCACTGATTAATTGTATAAGTGATAATCTAACTGAAATGGTTTAAAGCTTCGGTCATCTGAGGAATAACTGCACAATATCGGATCTGTTGGCACACATGCCAGTAGTACATCATCGAACATTTTATTGTCATGCAGATGAGTGTTTTGAGAACTTTCAAACAGAACAAATGGCCCCTGCGCTGGGTAAGAGTACAAACACAAAGAATCACTAGTGTTTTCAAGACTGAATGATTTGAAAAAATATAGTCATTTTGCCAAAAGAAGACAACTCTGCAAAATAGTTTTTTTCTTAGTCATTATGACATATATGTGTGTTTGGTAAAAGTTTGTAAATTAGTATGCAATTTTAGAGTTGTGAAACTAAATTTTTTTTGTCTGTAGCAAAAAATGTGCTGTTGGAATCTTGAGAAGAGTGTTTCAACTTTACTTTGAATATTTTTTTTGATGTTTTATCAACAAATGTTGCTATTTATTATAATAAACCTAATCAACATTTTATATATACTTAATAGCGCTGTCGAGTTTTGCTAGCTGTTTCCAATATTAAATAACATTTGAGAAAGACTGTCGCAGACCTCTTTGGTTTAACCAGACTCATTGAGCTAAAAGTTTTCTTTCAGTAGATCATCCTATCTACAGCTTGATCTGGATAGAACTGGTTTTATCAGCTGATGTTTTTGCCTTGTGTTAAACAAGGGGTTGCCTATAACAACTTCTATACATACATGTATAAATAGTGATCTCTCGGAGATGATATATACCTCTTTCACATGTCAAAGTTTGCAACTTAAAGCGCAAGTAATCCATGACAGTCAAAGTTTAGTTAAAAATCATATTTTGTTTACCATAATTTTTGACATGATTTTTTGGAAAAATCTGAGCTATAACTTGTAAACAAGACAACCAAAGTGAAAATTTACGAAAACTTAGCAGGACTTCTGGAGAATTTGCTCCGGGAACGGTCGAGGACTGGAAAATTGGAAGCAGCCAGAAAGCGTAGATGATTTTTGTTGACTAGTTCAAATTTTTACATTTATTATGCTCACTTTTCAAACACGGATGAAAGATTTTTGTACACTTGTGTCATGTACAAACTTTGGCAGCTCAATTGGTTTCAAAATATTCATTGTATCTATTGTTAAGCACCCAGAATTTATCAAATTATGGTTCTTTAGATAACGAGGGCAGGGCTTATGTTGTGTCTCCAGTTATTGATTATTTATTATTGATAGAAAAAAATAATAAATAAGTTATTACTTGTGCTAGGATTATTAAAAAAAAATGATCATTATATAGAGACTAAATAATTATCATTGTTTATATTGTAGTCAAAATCCTGCAACCAATTAATGAACTAACGAGTTGGCAATGAGGGCCAAGGAAACTATCTGCTCTGTCATTGGCTGTCAGCTTCTCCTCCGTTTATCGATCACCTTTAAAAAAAGGAATTTCACGTCTATAGCGTACGCTTTTCCTTTAATTTTGTGTTTTGGACCTAAACAGCTGTTTGGCACTGGCAATTGGGACATGAGAAATAAAAATTTTGATATTTTACAATACCAAAATCTGATTTTATATATCTTTTGCAGTATTTATCACCACCGCATTTTCCATATATGCAATATTTTTGTATTCACTTGTTTTCTGTTCTTCACAGCTTTCTTAAATTTAATTTTTGTCTTACAAGTACAATCCTTCATCTCTACTGTTTTTCTAATACTCAAAAGCAGCCAAAACTGTGTTCTCGATTATTGAGTGACTATCATCGCCAATTTGATTAAGTTTATTTGAAAATACAAATGTAATCTTTGCTTTCCAAATCATTATTATAGTCGTCAATTCCAACAGTAAATGTTGAACACTCGAGAGAGTTTCTCAATAAACTATCACAATAGTTTTCTTAATATATCGCATTCGAAATAAAAGTTTATCTTTTTAACAAATCAACCCAATTGATAGCCGCAGTTTCACTTCCAAAATATACTTGGAGATTATTTTTAAGCGCATTTTTATAAAAATTTATGCAAAAGAAGTAATGGCTTCCTTTGAGTCCTTTTGTAACAAGACAAATAACAAAGCTCTGCACTGGGTTTTTCTTATTGGATTAAAGCCAAATACTTGAGCAGTGAGAATATCCGGAAAAAACTGGTTTTATCTGTTTGGATTTCAGCCCCCCCCCCCCCCCCCCCCAGTTGTTACATAATGTATTACTGATAGTGGAGCTGACAAGTAAACGCACTTTTAGACAGGCAAACAAAAAAGAGGTGGCCATTTCAACAGTAAAGGAAGGTCTTCCAATTTTGAACTACCATTGTTTGAAAGTCCATGAAGTTAATGTTTTTGTGTTAGAATATTAACTCGCACTAGTCTGTGACGCCTTCCGTGTACTCTAGTTAAGAAAAATGCTTTTCAGCATAATTATTATTCATGAGTAAAATAAATGTAAGTAATTCTTCATTTGCGCTAGCCAAGTTTTGGTTAATAATCATAATCATAATTGCGCACGCAATCATTTAACGTCTTTTATTTTTTTATTTAGCATTTTGTTATGACAGAAGCCTGGGCTACCAATATTAAAGGGAGACAACTTCATGTAGAATGTAAACATTTTTGCATGAAGGTAAAATGCCATTCCCTGAAAAATAAAAGCTTTTTAATTGAATATTTTCTACAAACAGTTATTTAAGTGGGTGCAGGTATGGTAGGTATGTTAGGTATGGTAGGCATGGTAGGCATGGTAGGCATGGTAGGCATGGTAGGCATGGTAGGCATGGTAGGTATGGTAGGCATGGTAGGTATGGTAGGTATGGTAGGCATGGTAGGTATGCAATAACTTTTCAAAAGCGTTTAGGTTTCTAAACAGAACAGTTGTTGAAGTAGTCTTCTAGGAAATGTGTGTTTCTATACAATAACACAAAAGATTTGGTTATATAATGTATAAATGATAATATAGATGTATGATTGCTGTTAAAATTACACTGGCAAACTTGTACGATTTTTTTTGGAATGTGACAAAAGTTAAAACTAATGCTAAATGTATCAAGTTGGATTGGATACTCTGTTGTTTTCTGATGATCAGACATACTTTTGTCATAGATATGTTTTTGTTAAACTGATGTTTTTATATCCGTCAGTAGCTCTTTAATATTTATATCCGTCAGTAGCTCTTTAATATTTATATCCGTCAGTAGCTCTTTAATATTTAAATCAACTAATTCCAGATTCGTTCACAACAAATTATGCATACACTACACGTAATCTCTCGGCTGTTGAACAGAAGAATTGATAGGTTGCCTGCTGCTGCGCATTGCTGACGGTTCATAGGTTGGGAGTTAGTCCTCCTGTAATGTAGCTCTCTCAAGTATTTGGTAAGTAATACTCAATAATATAATGTAGCAACTGCACGTGTTGAGACACGAGACGTTGTTAGACACAATAAATGATGATTTCTCTCATTTACTTTGGCATGTAATCACTTTGACCAGATATAAACCAAAAATTAGCGCTAGAAAAACAAAAATTCCTTCAATCATCAAAATGCAGATGAACTTTTTCTTTCTCTTCAGATAAAATTAATCGCTTTAGACAGATTCATTGAACTGGATCTTCTCACAATAATAATTTGGTAGATCCAGAAAAAACTGGTACAGATAATACAGGCATTCACCCATCCGTAATGTTATATAATATATTTTGATTCACTGAGACCAACTTGACAAAACCAGAAAAAACTGGTTACAGCAAATATAATTGAGCAGCCCAATGAAAAGAACATCAATTGTCAATAGTTATCTTTTTGTGTAAACTTTTTTATCACATGTCATTGTGACCTGTTCTTGCAGATTGTGCATTGTAGTGCAACGAATAGTAATGTTAGCATAGACATAGAGTGATGTCACATAGATGTATGACACAATCTATGTCTATTTGATGCACAGATATTCCTGTGCTTTATACAAAGACAGCTAATATTGTAGGGACATCAAGTAGAACGCGAACAATATAACTTCAATCACACCATTTAAATCGCAAGATCAAAATCTAGCTCTAATTTACTCAGAACCAAAAATATAAAATATTATGTAACTACGGTTACAAGTCAAATTAAAGCAAGGGTTGAAAGGGCAACGTTTGAAATATAATTATTTTAATGCAAACATTGCTTATTTTAGACTAAACTTTAATGTAAGAAACAGTTAAACGTTCTTTGATGTATATATTGTAGTGTTTTTCTATCTTTATTTACACCACCGACACAACGACTTCCATGTATTCCTTGTTAATACTAATAATGTCCAGACAATCGACAAGAATGTTCCTTGTTAATAATAATCTTTATTATTAACATTCTATTTAGCAAAACACAAGTATAATAATTACTCCACTATTACTGCAAGTCATGCATAGTAACTCCACAGTAATCCACAATAACTTCTGCCCTCCTGATCTTCAACAATTCCTTTTATAGGAGAGACCAGGAAGGCACACTCCCTTATTAGGGTAAACCAATATAACAGATCCTTATAAATTATCAACAAATCATCACAATCAATACATAAAATAAACAAAGACAATCAAATAGAAAAGTGCACACATGGCACATTGTTTACTAGCTCCAAGGCTCCTCCTCCTTAAGCTTGGGTCCCACTTCAAGGCTCTCTCTCTTGTATGACTTCAATAGACTGTCATGCTTTCTTGTGCACTCAAGCTCATCCATTAGTGGCCATATATGCCCGGCTAATCTCCGAATGGTGGCCATATATGACCGAGTGAATCTCCGAATGACTCATCAGTGTAGTGGGTGGCTGGGCATGCATTATAAGTTAGTAGTTGCACAGCTTGATCTAGAAGCATCCATACAAACACCTAAGCTGTGCAAGGGGAATGGGTTCTATTACACTCTTCTGGGGTGGCAAGGGTGCAGGGTAGGGGGGGGGGGGTTGAGGGGGAAGGAAGGGGCTGGGGTCACTGATGTTACACAAATCTCCCACATACTCCGCTCCATTAGGGACACCGTCTCTAATTAATGAATCAACAACAAAGATTTGTGGGGTACTCTTTGTCTCTGTTTGCGTTCTAACGCCAGATCTACTCCGTGGGGGTGGTGTGAGATTCCTTCTGAGGGTGGTCCATCTATCCCGAGCCGGGGTAGTGCCGGGGTCACTGGGAAAAGGGGGATTTGGCTTGGGGGGTTTCTTTACACATTGACTGTAGCTATAATCAAGTTTTGTTGAAGGAATGATTGTAGTCGGGACCAGGGGGAGGTTAGTGGGTGGTCTTTTAGCTGGAGCAAGGGGTGGAAACTCGTCTAAGTCGGTTGGGGGGGGGGGAAGGGCACAAGGGTGGTGAGAGCTAAAGGGTCACTGGCCGTAGCGTTCTCGAGTATCCATTTATCATAGGCGCGTTTCAATTCACCAGGTTGACTTGACGTGGCTGCTGGTAGCGTAGTGGGTGCTGACTCTCCTGTTATGCCTAGCAGCGGATCCTTGCTGTGGCTAGAGGGTGGCTGATTTTCAGCTAGATTAGCTTCGAGCAGGAGGTTGTCGTCGTCATCCTCGAGCTGTAAGCAGGCGGAAGTTTCGGTGTTCATACTTTGCAAGTAGTTTTGAAGGAGCTGTAGTAAGCAAGCGGACTGCTCAGTAAGCAAGTTAGCAGACAAACGGGCAATATTTTCTTGACTATTCAGCTGCAAACCGGTTTGCTCTGCCACTTGGGGGGTATGACTCCTGACAGAGGGGGAAAAGAGGGGTATCTTTGGGGGCTCCTGCAGGGGGGTTGAATGGAGAGAGCCAGCTGAAGTTTGGAGGGGGGGTAGGGGAGACCCTAGCGATTCTTTTGAGACTAGGCAAGGGGGGTTGTGGTCCTCAGGCTTAGTGGTGAATGCTTTAACTGTAGCCAATAACTTGGTTCTTTCTTCCTGTAGTGTATCACTTCTTGCAGTGACTTGGTGACACCAAGGTTGGCCATATCGTTGGGGTGGTCCTACATTTCGTCTAGGGCGGCCTGTAGGTGCTGGGGCTAAGGGAGGGGGGCGTGCAACTGGCGGGGGGACAACTTCTTGGTTTGCCGTATGACCTACGGCTCGGCCAGTTCTCGTCCGATTGGATTGATTTTCGCTGGAGAGATTCGGTGAGCACTCTTCTACAGGTTGAGGTGCTCTGGGCGCTGCTCTCTCTATAGGTTGACTTGCTCTGGGCGCTGGCCTCTCTACAGGCGGAGAGATTGGAGGGGAGGGGGGCGCCGTATAAGGGGAAGGCATTGGGAGGTCCAGGAGTGGAAAGGGTATTTCTTGTAAAGGGGAGGGGGTTGTGTTCTCCTGCGGGGAGCAGCGCCACGCATGTTGGGGCGGCGGACGGGCTCTAAAGCTGCAGGGGCTTGTCCGTACGGCTCCAGGCATGCCCTATATGGTTTCAGGCAACTGCCGTTTTGCACTGACTGTTGGCCGTGTCGATTGATCAGGTATGTGTGGTTACTGTAGGCTTCCTCTATTATATAGGGGCCCACGAACTTGGGTTGGAGTTTGGGGTTCTCTCCCTTTCTTCTCCTCCGGTTCTCCAACCATACTTCATCTCCCGTTTTGAATAGAGACGGCTCCTCTCCTTCGTCTCCTCTTATCTGTTGCTGCTCCATTCGGAGAGTCTCATGAACCTCTTCAAGTCTTTCCTGTAGGGCTTGGGCGTATTCGTGTACGGGCACACACTCAACCAAGGGGGGGGTGATAAGTTAGTTGGTCGGGGAGCCGTAATTCCCTTCCCATCATCAGGAAGTTTGGCGTTTCGCCTGTAGTAGAATGGGGGGTGGCACGGAACGCTCTCATTATTTGGGGGAGAATCAAGTCCCATTCGCCGGGCTGTCTCTTCAATAGGAGAGAGCGCAGGGCATCTCCTAATACCCTATTATTGCGCTCTACTAAACCGTTGGATTGGGGGTGGTAGGGAGTGGTTCGAGTCTTTTTTACCCGCCAGAGAGTACAGAGTTCGTGCATGAGACTCGACTCAAACTGGGCACCCTGATCGGTGTGCATCTGCTCGGGTAGTCCAAAGTAGCAGAACACGTGTTCGTCGAGGGCAGTGGCAACAACAGGGGCAGTGGCATCAGGGAGGGGGAGGGCATCTTGCCAACGGGTAAAGTGGTCTGTTAAGACGAGTATCCACTTGTTTCCTCTATCGGTCTCAGGGAGGGGGCCCACCAGGTCTACGGCCAACTTTTGCCAAGGGCGGCCGGCATACATTCGCTGCCGTGTGGGGTTGGGTTTTGTACCGCCATGTTTAGCCCGCTGACAGGTTTCACAGCTGTTAATGGCTCTCCTTACATCCGCGGTCATACCTGGCCAGTACCATGTGAGGCCTACTCTCTTTAATGTCCGTTGTATGCCTTGGTGGGCCAAGACATGTGTCTCCCACACTACTTTGCTTCTCAGACTGGGGGGGCACACAGCACACCAGTGGGCTCTATTCTGTCCGGCTTGGTGTACCTCTAGAATACCATCGGGGCGGATCTGCATAGAGTGTTGGCGTTTCTCCAGCTGTCGTAGTTCATTACTTCCGAGTTCCAACTGCTGTGGGGGAATAGGGGTATGGTTCTTTACTGCCTGGTAGATGATGGCTACCGGGTGGCGGCCCGTTCTCTGAGCGTCCAGCAGGTCGGTGTCAGGGGGTGGGGGGCGAGTGATAGCTACCATTTGAGGGTGTGATGGGGTGGGGTCAGCTGGGGTGGATGGGGGAGGGGAGAAGGGGTGGGGCAAGGTTTGCAATATTTCTTTCTTCGTGGGTCCGCCGTCTCTGGCTTCAATGTGATTACATTGCTTACAATCGGAGGGACACCGTCTACTAAGGCCGTCAGCATTTCCATGCAAGTGTCCACTCCGGTGTTCGATGGTAAACTGGAACTCCGACAGAGTTTCGAGCCACCTGGCTACTTGGCTGGACGGCTCTTTACGCTTACATAACCACATGAGGGAAGCGTGGTCTGTTCTCACCCGAAAGGTTCGACCGTAAAGGTAGGGCTTGAAATGTTTTGTGGCTTTGACTACGGCCAGTAGTTCTCTGCGAGTGACACAATAGTTGCGTTCAGGGGGGCTCAGTGTTTTGCTATAATACGCTATCACTCTTTCTTCACCATTCTGTAGTTGGGAGAGGACAGCTCCAACACCGTCATCGCTTGCATCGGTGTCCAAGATATACGGGCTATCGGCATCTGGGTAGCCGAGGATGGGGGCAGACAGCAGTCCAGCTTTAAGCTGTACAAAAGCTTCTCTCTGAGGGGTGGTCCATTCCCATGGAACGTCCTTGCAGGTTAACTTGGTCAGGGGTTTGGCCGTAGTGGAGAAGCGAGGGAGGTATTGTCGGTAATACCCGACTGTACCGAGGAATGCTTGGAGTTCTTTAAGGCAGGTGGGGGTGGGCCAGTCACGGACTACTGCGATTTTGTCGGGATCCGTGGAAACACCATGCTCACTGACGAGGTGTCCAAGATAGCGGACTTGTGACTGTAGCAGTTCGCATTTGCTGGGCTTTAACTTAAGTCCTGCTGCTTTGAGCCGCTGTAGCACTTCTGCCAGCCGGTGTAGGTGGGTGGGGAAGTCGGGACTGATGACAATAATGTCATCTAGGTATAGGAGGAGTGACTTCCAGTGAAGTCCATGTAGTACTCGTTCCATGAGTCTTTGGAAGGTGGCTGGGGCAGAAGTGAGGCCAAAGGGGAGGACCTTCCACTTGTATAGGCCTGAGCGAGTTGAAAAGGCAGATTTGTCGCTGGCGTCTGCATCGAGTGGCACTTGCCAATACCCGCTCACTAGGTCAAGGGTACTAAAATACCGACTTCCAGACAGCGCATCTAGGCTCTCGTCTATACGGGGGAGGGGGTAGGCGTCCTGTTGGGTTACCGCATTTAGACGCCGGTAATCAATACAGAAGCGCCAGGTGCCATCTTTCTTCTTCACCAATACTACGGGGGAACTCCAAGCGCCAGTGCTGGGTTCTATCAAACCCCGTTCGAGCAGCTTGGCTACTTGTTCTTCAGCCTCTTTCTCTTTATGAGGCCCTAGCCTGTGGGGATGTTGACGGATGGGTTGTGCGCCAGGTCTCAGGGGAATGCTGTGGGCTACTAGGTTGGTAAGGCCGACGTCGTGGTCACCTTTACTGAATACTTCTTCATACGAGTGCAAGAGTTGTGCCAATTTGAACGCCTCCTGGGGGGTGTGACAGTTGCCTAGTGCTTGGACATACAACACTTTTAGATGTTCGGGGACGGGGGGAGGAATGGCAGTGGAGGGGGGGGAAGTGGGCTCATCTTCTTTTACTGGTGATCCTACATCACCGTTGTGTACTCCAGTGTACCTTCCTATCGTTTTGCCAGCTTTCAAGTCCAGCGGTTGGTTGGTGGGGTTGAGACACCTCACCAATAGCTGATGCCGGTCATTCGGGGTGTTGAGACTGGCAGCTAGGGGAGGGGAGTTGGGGATGCCTTCTACGATACCAAGGGGAAGGTGTATGGAGTGCGTAGTTCGGCACAGTATGGTTGCTTCGGTGTGGGGGGGGATCTGAGTGTCTCTAACCACCTGGACTCCAGTAGCCAGTACTCTGCCTTGCTGGTCTGTACACAGCAGTTCTTGGCCATTAACTTCTATCACTGACAGGTCGAACTTCATGCGACACTGATGAGAAGTGAGAAATGGCATGCCCAGAATGGCGTCCTCATTTATTTGGCCTACGACGAAAGTGGCTTCCGTTTTGACATCTCGCAGCCGAATGGGTAGGCGGATGGTGCCAAAGAAGGGGATGTGAGATCCGTCGGCTAACACACCGTGTGAATCACCTTCTTGCAGGGAGCTCTTAGTAGTTGGGGCCAGTCGATTGAACAGGTGTTGCGATAAGAGGTTGGTGGTGCATCCAGTATCGATGAGTACTGACACCGGTTTTCCCTCTACTCGACCGGGTAGGAAGTAGCTTGCCTTGTAACGGCGCTCTGATGGGGGGTAAGTGAGGTCAGCGGGTTTAACTGCTGAGGGTTGGGGGGTAGGGGAGCGTCTATGTCGAGTACGGGAGGGTCGCTCAGTGGGCAACGGGGTTGAGGGGGGGGAGTAGTTTCTTAGCCAAAGACTGACGAGGTGGGGGTGGCTCGGTGTCCTGTGTAGGGTGGCACAACAGGTGACCGTGGTCAGCAAGACTTTGTCTATGAGACGGGGTGGGTTGGGTATACAGGTCAGTAGGGTAGTAGTCCGACTCTGCGTCACTGGGTACCGGGGAGTAGAGCTCTTCGTCTCCTATATCTTGGAGGGGGGTATACCGGTTGGTGGTGGGTAGTTGCCAGGGTTCTGAGATGGGTACTACACGCCGTCTCTCTCTCTGCCGTGGGGGAATCTCTAGTACGGGGTTGTACTGTTCTACTCTAGCCAACTTTCTTTGATAACGCCGGGGTGCCCGGGGGCAGTGAGGGGCCGGTTTCCCTACTGCGGGCGGCGCCCGTTTTTTGACTGCTGGTTAGGGGGGGGCGGGGTAGATGGCCAAGGTTTGACCGGGCAGCTTCTTTGTAAATGGCCGATAGTGCCACATCCCCAACACTGGAGGGGGGCGGATGTAGGGAAAGGGTGGGGGAGGGAGGGGGCAAGGGGTGGGTTGACTTGTTGTTGTAATTGTTGCAATGCGTCGGACTGGAGCTTAACTGCTTCGGTCAACGTCTGTAGGTTCTTCATCAAGGCACTGAGAGTGTCCTCTGGTAGGGTGGCCGTCTGTTGAACTTGGTTAGGGGGGGAGATTGGGGAGGGCTGGTCACTGGGTGGGGGTAAATGTTCTTCCTCCTCTTCCACTATTCTCACTCTGGAGGGCCTGTCTTCGAGTCCAACTTTGACTTGCAGGAATTCGTTTCCAGCTCTAATAGCCTCCTCAACCGTGTGTGGTTGGACTGCCAGCAGGTGCCGTTGTAGATAGGCATTACCAATAGTGCTGGCGAAAGTCTCTAGCACCATTCGGTCGACTCTTCGGGGGGGTAGGTCATCGTATGCCACACGAACTAATTTCTCCACTTCGTTGGCGTGTTGTTGTAGTGAGGCTTGGGCAGAGCGACGCAACACAATTAACTTGGCCTGCGCCTCCTTTGGGGTGAGTCCGAAACGGGCTCGGAGGGCGGCGAAGATACCTTCTACGTGAGGGGGGCGTCCACACTCTAGTGCCTCGTCCTTCAGTGCTGCTCGGAGATGCATCAGGGCTGTAGCTTGGCCCCAGTCATTGGCATCTGCGACCTCGAGGAACCGAGTGACAAAATACTCGATGTCTCCCGTCCCGTCGTACTTTGGGGCCTTGAAGGGTGTCTGTATTGGTCCTCGGGGAGGCTGTACCAACATCTGCAGAGCTTCGGTGAGTTGCTCCAGCGCTACGGTAGGTTGTGCTCCGACAGGGTTTCTACCGGCACTCCTAGCTCTTTGGGTGGCCATGTTAGATACAATGGCAAGTTAGGGGGGGTTGAGTGACTGTTTTTGGCAAGAGTAAGCTGGTATACAGGGTATACAGGCTCGGTGTGGCTTCTGGGGAGAGGGGAAGGTGGTATACAGGGTATACAGGCTCGGTATAGCTTCGGGGTAGGTAGTATATGGCTATACAGGCTCGGTGTGACTTCTGGGGAGAGGGGAAGGTGGTATACAGGGTATACAGGCTCGGTATAGCTTCGGGGTAGGTAGTATATGGCTATACAGGCTCGGTGTGACTTCTGGGGAGGTGGGGAGGGTGGTATACAGGGTATACAGGCTCGGTATAGCTTCGGGGTAGGTAGTATATGGCTATACAGGCTCGGTGTGACTTCTGGGGAGGGGGGAAGGTAGTATACAGGGTAACAGGCTCGGTATAGCTTCGGGGTAGGTAGTATATGGCTATACAGGCTCGGTGTGACTTCTGGGGAGGGGGGGAAGGTGGTATACAGGGTATACAGGCTCGGTATAGCTTCGGGGTAGGTAGTATACAGAGGGATACTGACACAGAGTAGCTTCTGAAGAGGGGGAAGGTAGTATGCAAGAGATACAGGCTTGGTATAGCTCCTAGTTCTTCCTACCTTCTTCTCTCTCTAACTTCTTCTTTTCCTACCTTCTTTTCTTCCTATCCGTTGTGTCTCTCTTGTTCATAGAATCCCACCGCTGCCACCAATGTAGTGTTTTTCTATCTTTATTTACACCACCGACACAACGACTTCCATGTATTCCTTGTTAATACTAATAATGTCCAGACAATCGACAAGAATGTTCCTTGTTAATAATAATCTTTATTATTAACATTCTATTTAGCAAAACACAAGTATAATAATTACTCCACTATTACTGCAAGTCATGCATAGTAACTCCACAGTAATCCACAATAACTTCTGCCCTCCTGATCTTCAACAATTCCTTTTATAGGAGAGACCAGGAAGGCACACTCCCTTATTAGGGTAAACCAATATAACAGATCCTTATAAATTATCAACAAATCATCACAATCAATACATAAAATAAACAAAGACAATCAAATAGAAAAGTGCACACATGGCACATTGTTTACTAGCTCCAAGGCTCCTCCTCCTTAAGCTTGGGTCCCACTTCAAGGCTCTCTCTCTTGTATGACTTCAATAGACTGTCATGCTTTCTTGTGCACTCAAGCTCATCCATTAGTGGCCATATATGCCCGGCTAATCTCCGAATGGTGGCCATATATGACCGAGTGAATCTCCGAATGACTCATCAGTGTAGTGGGTGGCTGGGCATGCATTATAAGTTAGTAGTTGCACAGCTTGATCTAGAAGCATCCATACAAACACCTAAGCTGTGCAAGGGGAATGGGTTCTATTACACTCTTCTGGGGTGGCAAGGGTGCAGGGTAGGGGGGGGGGTTGAGGGGGAAGGAAGGGGCTGGGGTCACTGATGTTACACAAATCTCCCACAATATTACACAGTTTTATTACTGAGCCTCTTTAGCACTGTATTAGATGCATCAGGTAGTATGTATGTTGTACACCACTCCTGTTTGTTATACACAAATTCAAACCTACCCTGGTATGACCTCTACACCAGAAGGAGCTATTGCGTACATCTTCTATCAAACAACATGTGACTTTATTTTGATGTATGCTACAATTAAACTATTTATTAAAAGCTTATATATATTTTTTATTAATCAAAATAAAAACGTTTTGTCAAAAGTTCAGCACGCTTTACTTGCTAGATTGTCAGTGAAAAGCGGTGAGTGATTTCTGGTCTCCGCATATGATGCGTAATATTTATTATGTTACATAATAAAGTTACTATGTAAGCAGACAAGAGCTAAAACTGGGTGGTAACAGGAGGTTTGTTAGCTCTGATGTTATCTTTTAAATCTCTCTACACCCATAAGTCATAATATCCTCAAATGAAATATGCGGTGACACAAGCATTCACGTGTTGAACAACGTGATATAATTAGATGGACTCGTTGTTTAATCATGTGAATTGATGATCAATTGAGCAGCATACCCTAGTATATAGCATTGCTTGTAGCATAGGTAAACGAGTCAAAATGTAATGAAATATCAAATTAAGAAAAAATATATATGTTATTTGAAATCAAGAAAGTTGCCAACAGCTCACTTGGCACTACGTGCATTGGTAAATAATTATTGTGAACGCTATTTTAGTAGATTGTATTTTGTATTGGGATACATTGGCAAACATCGAAACTGTTATAGACAATAGAACGTATATCAGCTTTAGAAACAATATCTTTTCCATATCAAAAATTCTAATTTTTCAAAAAAGGTTTAAATTTACAATAAACCACTGGTCATATGGACTAATCACAACTATTGCTTATAGTCACTAGCATATGAGAGGTTTAATCGAATGCAATAACTTATATATTTGGTTAGTAATTCAATTTTTACATCTTTTTTTACTTTGAACGAGCAAGGTTGTAGCTTTTTGAGCTTGCAAGTGGTAAATGTTTTTCTCGGTTGTTTTTACTGTCTTATCTTAGACACCGGAATTTGACGCAAAATTTGAGTGAGATTATCTCAAGTAAATGATTAATGTTATAAAAAAATTGCTAGCTGATCTCTGGCACAGATTGCGGTGACCACTGAAGGGGTAAACTTTCGGTTTATGGCTCTAGTAGAACGAAATGGCCTGAATTAATTAATAAACCAAACTTCAATTGTGGTAAAGGTGCTAATTTATAGGTCGCCTGTTGAATAGCTACACAAAGTTTCACATAAAAGAAAACGCAATGACAACTCGCAGTGGAGGACAACTCCAAACTTAACTTGAAAACCTTTATATTGCAATGAAGTTAAATCACTACGGTAGAGATACATATATAGATTTCTAACTTATCTCTGATTAGACCAAAATTTTCGCTACAGAACAACCAAATACTTTTCTTATTTTATGATTACAATATCAGTTCATCAATTCTCTATAATGAAGGAAGATCTGATAGAAAACAAAGTGAGCCATGCAATTGATCAGCCAGAGAAAACTATAATTTTGGGATGCACAAGGGCGGTAAAAGAATACAATGGCAAAGTAATCTATTTCACATTGTATATTGATAGTTGGTTTGACAGTTGAAAGCAGTTTTGAACAGGTCAACCCAACGAGTGGATAGTTCAACTCTAAAGGAATTTGGAGCGACTTTTAGCAACCATTGTTTACGAGTCCATGAAATTCATTTATTTGCATGAGAGCATCCACTGGCCTTAACTTACCCCGTACTGTAAAACCTCCCATAGAGGAAATTTCTCAACTGGAGATAAATGGCTAACAATATATTTATCATTTATGAATAAAAAATGTAACAAACTTTTGTCTACGTCGGCCAAATTTGCGTTGATAATGTAAAGGATCTGCGCCGACTGAACGTTTGAATTGAAACACAATTATTGCCCTGCCAATAGCTCCTGAACGACAGGTCAGCGGGTCAGCAGCAGGTGGGTGAGCTGATGGGCACTGCAGCTTTGCTGTGGGTGTAACCACTGTAAAAGACATCTCAGAACTGCTCGACTTGCTGTTGCAATGTTCCTGCTCACACAGAAATGAAACACAAAGTGAGAGATCAAAACTCCAATAAACTTCAGGTTTTAAACTTTTAAATAAAACTTTCAAAATTGTATGTTTTCATACAGAGTTCGAAATACAGGTAGATCCTTCTTCTATACAGGAGCAGGGTAGGACAATTCTTGATCTGGGTAGTGTTATTTTTTTATAGGTTGTAGTGCTGATGTTAGAGTCCTGAGAATTGGATGTATGAGGTAAAGAGTATGATAATTCTGATGGGACTGGGAAGGGTTGGAGGGAGGGGAAGTGTGACTGTTGGAGACCTCTCTAGGTGCAGACAACTCTGAATCTCTCTTTTAGTCCTGTTGTCACTTTATATATGTACTGTTCTTGGTTGGGTAGGCTTGAAGGTAGATGTAGCTCTCTTAAGAAAGATTCAGGAATGGAGGGGATGGGAAGGGTAGGAAGTGGTGAAACAGGCGTAAAAGAAGGGGGTGTTGTTAGACAGAGAGTGGAGGGAGGAGAGGTGCAACAGATTTCAAATGTGTAGGTGTGATGTAAGAAAAGGAGTGGATGGTAGAAGAGGTGTAACAGGTTTAAAAGGAGTTGTAGAGGTGTAGGTTAAGGTGTGGGTAGGGAGGGGTTGTAGTGTGAAATGGCTGAGTGAACAACTCGTGTACAAAGTGATTACAATAAAACATTTATGTTTTTGCACACAATAGTTCAATGTTTTTTTTATGTTTTCTATTTGTCATCTTGTTATGAGGGCTGTTTGACCTATTGATATCAAGGGAAACACCTTCACGTAGTCTTTGAAAGCTTTAGCTTGGAGGTCGAAAGCCTTTTCTTGAAAAAAAGCTCTCCAAATTAAGTTATCAAAGATTTATCACGAAGCGATGCAACAAGTTTTTCAAAAGCGTTCAAGTTTCTGATCGCAAGTTTCTGATCAGAAGTATTCATAGAGCAAACATCTGTTAAATAGTCTTTCGGGAAATGCTTATTGCTGTACAAAAATGCAAAAGGTAAACCGTGATATGTTTGTTAAAATCCATTCGCAAAAGTTGCCTCCCTTCTTGGAATGTGAAAAAAAGTTAAAACTAAAGTTACCAATATAATTGGGAAACTTTGTTGTTTTTTGATGCTCAAACCTATTTTTGTAAATTTGCATCAAAAAAATAGTTTTGCAAACTTTAACTCATTTTCTCATATTTAAACTGAGCCAATTCAAGCTTTATATAAGAGTTCGCTATAGATTTAAATGAGAATACCCTTTCAGCTTTTTTGTATGAAGAGCTGATAGTTTGCCTGCTGCAGTACATTACTCCACTGATTCAAACATTAGGAGTTATTCCTCCTGTAATGTAGCTCTCTCAAGTATTTAATAAGTAACGTATATTAATAAAATGGAGCAACTGCACGTGTTGAGCCACGAGACGTTGTTAGACACAATAAATGATGATTTTTCTCATTTATCTGGCGTGAATTTGCTTTGACCAGATATAAACCAAAAATTAGTTCTAGCAAAACAAAAATTCCTTCATTCATTAAAACGCAGATGAACTTTTTCTTTCTCATCAGATAAAATTAATCGTTTAGACAGATTCATTAAACTGGATCTTCTCACAGTAATAGTTTGGTAGATCCAGAAAAAACTGGTTCAGATAATAGGCGTATTCACCCGCCTATAATGTTATATAATATATTTGGATTCACTGAGAACAACTTGATGAAACCAGAAAAAACTGGTTACAGTAAATATAAGCGATCAGCCCAATGAAATGAACATCAATTGTCAATAGTTATCTTTTTGTGTAAACTTTTTATCAGATGTCATTGTGACCTGTTCTTACAGATTGTGCATTCAGGTGCAATCAACGGTAAGGTTAGCATAGACGTAGAATGGTGTTAACATAGATGTATGATACAATCTATGTCTATTTGATGCACAAATAGTCCTGTACTTTATACAAAGGCTTGCCAGTCAAGTATTGCCTAGAAGAGACAGAGATAGCCAATATTGTAGGAACATGTAGGATACAAACAATATAACTTTAATTAACAACATTTAATTGGTAGTGCCTAATTCCAGCTCTAATCTGTGCAAAACCAAAAATATGAAATATTATGTAACTACGGTTACAAGTCAACTCAAAGCAAAGGTGGAAAAAGCAACGTTTGAAATAAAATTATTTTAATGCAAACATTGCTTATTTTCAACTAAACTGTAATGTAAGAAACAGTTAAACATTCTTTGATGTATTTATTACACAGTTTTATTACTGAGCCTCTTTAGCACTGTATTAGATGCATCAGGTAGTAGGTATGTTGTACACCAATTCTGTTATAGCAGGTATGGCCTCTACAACTTCTATTAGATATACATGTGACACTATTTGGTTGTCTGCTACAACTGAACTATCTGTTAAAAGGTTATGGCTTTGTTTAATTAAAAAAAACTTTTCTCTATCAATATTTTTGCTCATGTTGCTTGGTCAGTGAAACCCAGTGAGTGATATATGGTCTCTGCACATGGTGTGTAATATTGATTATGTTGCATAATAAGAGTATTATGTAAGCAGACAAGAGCTGAGACTGGGTGGTAGGAGGTTTGTTAGCTCTGATGTTATCTTTTAAATCTCTCTAGACCCATAAGTCACAACGTCCTCAAATGAAATATGCGGTGACACAAGCATTCACGTGTTGAACAACGTGATATAATTAGATGGACTCGTTGTTTAATCATGAGAATTGATGATCAATTGAGCAGCATACCCTAGTATATAGCATTGCTTGCAGTACAGGTAAATGAGTCAAGGTGTAGTTGAAACCGAATAACAAAAATATATTGGACAGTTTGCCAACAGCTCACTTGGCATTACACGCATTTGTAAATATTTATAGTAAGTTCTGTTGTAGTGAACAGTATTTTTTATTATTTTCTATTGGCGAGCTTTGAAACTGTTATAGACAATAAAAATATGTCAGCGTTTGAGGGCAGTATTTTTGCATAACGAGTTTTTCAAGAAATCCAAGTTTACAATAATCCATTTACATTAACTCATCAACCTATAACTTCGCTAGCAAAAAACAGGTTTGATTGAATGCAATAGTTTATATATTTGACTAGTCCTTCACTTGTTACATTTGTTACTTATAACTAGCGGTGTTGTTGTTATTTTAGTTTATAGCTGGCAGCTTTTTACCTTGAAGGTTTGTACCTCTCTTCACCAAAAAAGCAAACATAAGTTGAGTGAGATTTTACTAGTAAATCATAAAAGTTTTTAGGTCTAGAATGGTGGGAATACTTCAAGCATAGACTTTTTGTTTATTTATAAGTTTACTTTCCCCTGCATGTATTAAATGCATCAACGGTAGCTGCTAAAGCTTTAGTACAAATGACAATAATTAATACAGTGAATTAAAATCAAGCATCAGCTCTGATATTGGTAACAAATTATAGGTCATATATTGAATCACTACAATGGTTCATGAGAAACCACTCAGAGAGAGAACAACTACAAATTAAAGTGTATAACTTCAAGTGTAACTTGGAACAGTTTATAGTTGCAGTAGAATTAAGTTACTATAGCGGAGATGTACATACAGAATTCTAACTTTTCCATGAATTCATCAAATGACTATCCTTGTTTCTTGTCTGCAATGTGAATCTCTCAATACCCTATAATGAAGAAATAACCAATAACAAATAATGTAAGCAAAGTAATTGATCAGTTTTGTCAAAGAAAAGGTACCTTTAAAATGTGCAAGAGCAATGAAAAAATACAAAGGCAGCGTTAACTAT